>JBAMAX010004560.1:0-424337 GCA_037043745.1 Chymomyza amoena
GGCCCTTTGTGGTACCGCTAGTGAGCCAGTTCACCACATTTCCCCACTTGTTGGGTCCCCTACGAAAGTTGAGGAAGCCATCCGGCTGCCTGAATGAACCTTAAAAGGCATTTTGGACTCTGTTCAGAGAGCTGAGATAGGTCGTCTAGAAAATGTGACTGTAGGAACCTAAATCTTTTTCTGCCCAGTCCTGGGCAGTGACGGAAAAAGTGTTCCACCGTCCTCTTTTTTTTTTTTTCGCCACAGCTTCTGCAGAAGTCGTGATGGGGGCGCATTCAACGGATGCGTGGTTTCCCTGCAACCGGTGTCCCGTGATGGCACGAATCAACCAGATGAGCACTGGGCTGCTTTTCAGACAGCAAAAGCTTTTGGTTCTTTTACTGCAGTATGTCGGCCAGGTTTGCCGCGAGATTCTACACGTGCTCGCTGATGTCCGATTCCACGTTTTATTTGCACAGAGAGCGAAAAAGTTTCGTATTCTCAGTTTGCAGCTGGCCATGGGTATACCCAGGCCCTCCTTATCTTGAAGGAGGATGCTGGTAGTTCCTTTCCTAGCCAGTTCATCCGCAATGCAGTTTTCCTCAAAGTCCCTGTGTCCTGGGACCCATATCAGGTGAATTGAAAGCTGCTCAGCCATCTCCCCTAGAGATAAGCGGCAGTCATTCACTGACTTCGTACATTTTTTTTTTTTTACTAGAGACTTAATAGCCGCTTGGCTGTCCGAATATATACAGATATTTTTATCTTGAATTTGCAGGTTTTTTTTTTTTTTTTTTTTTTTTTTTTTTGCTTTTTTTTTTTTTTTTTTTTTTTTTTTTTTGTCCGGGAGCCTAAAAGTAATTCTAATGTCGAAATCCTCGACGTAGACCCCTCCCCCTACACGGTCGTCTAGCTTGGAACCGTCCGTGTATACAACTATCGAGCCTGCTGGGCCTGGTACCCCAGTATTCCTCCTCTCTGGTTGGAATGACTCCTGAAGTGGTGCCGACATGTTCCTGCGGTAACGAAACAACAAGCAGTTGGTATTATTTTTTTGACACAAACATTCATATTTTGATCTGTTCAAATATAAAAACCTTTAATTTTTTAATTTCTTAAAAATCGTCTTACATTTGTGAACTGCTTAACGAAACAATAAGCAGTGCGATTCATTTTACTTAATTTATATAAAGTTTGTTATAATTTGTATGCTTTAATGAACATTTTTTGAAACATCGATGCCAATTTCATTTTGGTAAGTCTTATCATTAATTTTTCGTTGTTTCATTCCTTTTAAAAATACATCCTATACTTTATAAAAACTAAGAAAGGGCTTTTTATGCTTTATTTGGATAGCTTATATTATAAATATGCATATTTTTGAACTGTTCATATTTCAAAGTCTTTTATTTTTTAATTTCTTAAAAATCTTCTTTTCTTTTGAACTGCTTAACGAAACAACAAGCAGTGCGTTTTTTTTTTTTTTGACACAAGCACGCTAAAATATACACAAAGTTTGTTCAAATATCATAATTTTAATGCTTTCATGAATCTTTTATGAAATATCGATGGCAATTTCATTTTGGCAAGTTTTTTCCCAAAAGTTGTTTTTATGATTCCCAATTGTTGTTGTCCGCTACTAGACAAACTTCTATTGAGATTAAATTAGCTTCACTTCTTTTGGGCACATGATGGGGAGACCACATTGAAACCCAAACTCATACAACACCCTTGGGTGGTTACACACACACACACACACACCAGTCAAAAGACCAATATTTTAAAGGCGTGGTCTGCCCGGCCAGAGAACATAAAGTATGAAAAAAAAAATGAAAAAATGGAAAAAAATAAACCCCAGACCAGGCCACATCGTGTTGACAGTCACATTCGCATAAAAATCACGTAGTTTGACATTTTTCTTGCTCTTGTGTTCGTTCGGGATATATTTTTTCTTCCATCTATATAAACATACAGACTTGTAGCTCCAGCTGGAACTCGGGAGCGGGTTGGGTTTGTAGAAGCAGCTGTCACGCAATCAGACCAAGCTTGGCATAGCTGGCAAAGCCAACAAACTGATAACTCAATTTTGGTTAGAAATGCTGCCCCATGCTCATAATATCAGGGTGAAAATTGCTAACAAGCCAGCCATAAAAACTCCATAGTGTTGGAAAACGTCGTTGGGGTGGGGCGGGGTGGTGTGGTGGGGGAGGCGCCTATAGCGCATATGCATTTAAAATTTGTCATTTGCCACAGAAATTTGCTGCAAACATTTTGCTCTGTAAATTATACAACAATTTTAGCAGCTGCCACAGTCAGCACGAATTTTCATCTTCTATCCAGCACTCTAATCATCTACAGTGCCTCATAATTGTGTGTGGATGTGTGTGTGGGCCAAAGTTTTGGAGCGACGTTACGGCAATTGTGTGTCAATGGCCACTGTGGGCAGCTCTGCTGTGGCAAAGTCGTTGGCAAAGTTGGCTCTGAACAGCCAAAAGGCGCCACATAGTCCTAGTCCTGGTCCTAGTCCTACTGATGAACGTCGTTGTTGAACACGTTTTGCATTTCCAGTGTTCACACCTACACTTTTCCAACACACACCCGAACATTGTACAACACTTTAAACTACGAGCTGGTCGCATTACATTGTAAAATTGGTTTTTGTAAATTGTTTGGACACAACATTTATTTCCATTTAAATGCGATTTGGTTTGCTTTTTTGGTAGTTACCCCCTCTCGCTACCCGCCTATGCGCCATGCCTTCATTTTGGGGTTTTCCTCTCTGGTATCTGTGTGTGACCAGGAGCAACCAACACTTGTTCAATTTTAAATGAGCATGCAGCTTGTAACTGCTGCAATTGCCACCGTTGCGCTTAGCCAGCCAGCCCTGCCAACCTGCTTTATATAGTATATAACATATATTTTGAGATAGATAGATAGTATATCTGTACCCCGAGAATTCCTCAAGCGAATTGTGTGAATAATAAAAATAAAATAGCACTGCGGTTGCCATAGGTAACGATACTAGCCCAAAATGGATTAGGTTTAGTAACAGCTGAGGTTTATCTAAATTGTTGGGCTGGATTTGCAGTGTGAAGATGTAAATTGCTGGATTGGAATGGTGGCTGTGGTAGGGGCAATCCAAAATGCTTATTAAAGTTGACTTAAACTGCTGGGAGAATTACATAAATGAGAATTTTTGTTTATGAGTGTGTCGTTCTTATATTTGCAAGAACTGTGACGTCACGCGGTAGAGCCACTGTACGTATGGTCCTAAAAGTCCTTCCATTATCGCAAGAATTTTGTTTGAAAGTCTTAAAACAAGTTCACCTTGTATTCATTCCTCTCAGAGAGGTTGGGCACTGCGACCAAAAGATCTGTTGTACCATACCCTAAGGTTAAAGCAAAAGACTTTCCGCTTTCCGCATGAATTGCAGTAGGTCCGTTGTTGGTATTGACCTGAGATGGAAGGGACTAATCCGTTCCTTTCCTATGTGACAGGCTCTGTCCCATACCAGCGCTGGACAGTCACAGAGAACATGTCTGGTGGTTTCATCGTCTTGTAGACAGAGCCTGCAGTCTAAAGATTCCGATAGGCCAATTTTCTCTATATGGTATCTAACAGTGTGGTGGCCAGATAGGTAAGCTACAAGGAGCTTTTGTCTTGATTGCATCCAGAGGTTTGACAAGCACTTTTGCTTGACGAAGCCCCGAAAGGGAGAACCAGTATCTCCTATGTTCTCTTCCGGCCCATTTGTTTATCACGGTTTTGATTGTGTGCCAACCAATACCACAAAACGGCGCAGGAGATGTAGTCAGGGTGGAGGCACCCTATCGTGCTAGATCGTCAGCGATCGTGATACCATACACTCCCGAGTGTCCAGGCACCCAACATAGCACGACTTTGTTCCGGGCGGACAGGGTTTGAGGGTAGTTATGGCATTCTTTAACCATCCTGGAGGGGATGCTGCAGGATGACAATGGCCTAATAGCAGCTGGGCTATATGAAAAAATGCATATGTTTGCTCCCCTAGTTCCCTTGAGAAGGATACTAAGGACGCAGATTTCCATGGCATGAATCTCCGCTTGAAAGACGCTGGGCCAGATGCCCATTGCGGTAGAAAATCTGGTGTTGGGTCTAACGATTCCAACATAGATGAGAATTTGTATTGGCATTAAAGATTTTTTAGAGACATAAAGCGCACTAAACAGTAATTTTCTGTGGATTAAATGGTATTTCAACAAAAGCTTATGGATTATCCTCACTCCAAATGCATCATACTGCTTATTTACGTACCCATTTAAACAAAAATGGGCTTCATCGGAGAACCATTAAACTTTGAATAATTTCAACAAATGGATCCATTATTTTGCTAAAAAATTTTAACATTTTTCAAGCGTTGCTCCGGTGTAAGTCTGTCCATAGTAAAAAGTCCAACCAAACTCAACAAAAATCAACCATCGGCTTTTAAATGGGTTGTCAGATAAAACAGTGTTGCCGACTCTAAGTTGTAAACCTATAAAAAAACACGCTATGCAATACAGTACCTAGCGAAAGTTTTATCACCATTGAACCTGAAAATATCTGGCAGAATTTAAAAGAGTATTTGCCACTTCTTCGATTCCAACGACCCTAGCCGAGGTTCCAATGTAACGATCAGAGCCGTCAATTAAAGTCACGACTAAAGGCAGAAACGGAACTTGACTACAACTTAGTTTAGTTTCATTATTTCGAAATGAGGGTCCAGGAGCCTATCTAGATTCTTAACGGCCCTGACTACGATCAGGAGCTGCGTCAAGACCCTGCGGGTGGATGCAATGGGATCCGTGAAAAAATAGAATCAGTTGACAATAACAGATCGAGATGGCTAGAGATCTGAAGGATACTAAAAAGTTTTTCCGAAAGTTTAATTACATATCTGGCACAAAGATTACGTACTGGATTTTATTATTGTAAAGAAAAGTAGGAATATAACGTATTAACATATTATTTAATTAGAATGATACATAGGAGGGTTCTTTTCTAAATTTCCGACACTTCAACAGCTTCTTCTGGCATCGGATGACGCATTCGTTTGATGTTTTGAGGGTTGTAAAACTTTTTTCAGAGACGATTTGTGGGAGCTTGCTTTGTGAAGCGACAAGTTCTTTCAATTCTGCAAAAATTTCTGCCAAAAAAAAATTTTATCGACCTTGTTTATACATTTCAATTATTTCCTAGCTTAAATTATTTCTAGCCTTTCCTTGGCTGATTGTTAAATTCCCAATTTAATTTATTCAACGAAAGCATATCCACTCAATCTTTAGGTATTCATAAAATGTGGAAAAGCTGGTTCTACTAATTCCCAAAATATGCTTTATTCTCACGACATTACATATGACACATCAGTCTTTTTTAGTCATCAAATAGAATTATTTTTTATGAAACAAACAAGGTACAAATTTTCCAGGATTAGACATACTCGTATAAAAACCGCCTATAAAGAAAAAGTTCTGAGCATCAGAGTCTTTCTCTTCTGTCTTCAAGAAGTCACGGTATACACCCAAAACGGGTGTTGTGTTAAAAATCCATACACCATTCCATAAATTGTTTGTAAAAGAACCTTAAAATTTGTTTACAAAAATTCATAAAATTACCCGCAGTCAACATTAATGTCAGAATAGAATACGCTCAGAATAGAATATTACAAAAAGTCCAAACAATCAGTGGGTAAGCTCAGGGAATAACTTTTCTTATCTAGACCGAAAAATTTCGATTTCAAACTTTCCATTGCCTTTAACCACTTCTTGGCATAGGAAGTGACCATTTTCAAATTATCTTTAAGAATTAAGAAAATTTGGTCACACTGACAAATTCTGCATATAGAAAAAACTAAAGTGTATAGCACTTAATAAATTAATAAATTTTCTTCATTTAGGGGCTAGAACGGCAGGGCTCCTGGACATGGCGGAAGAGAGGTCCGTAGGCCGTTGCCTTTTGGTCTTCTTGGTTATTACGGCCATGTCTTCATAACCAACCTTTTCAAAAGCTAGTACAAATTTCAAGAACAGCATTCAGAATTGCTGACAAATGCTTTATAGATAGAGATGACACATTTTTATCGACAAATTTTTACAATTAACATATAAGCTAATTAATTGATCAGAGTTCTTCTTAACCCCATGAAACTGATATAAAGCGGCTGGGAGTGGGAGCTTTAAGCTTCAGATATGCCTTTTGAATAAACTTAATCCAAATAGATATTCTTGAAAAAAGACAGACAAAAAAAGTCTGGAAAAATTTCGCATTAAAGGCCGTCTTATTTCGCAGCTTTAAAAGTAAACAAATCAAAGAAGCTATAAGTAAACAATTTAGCCAGAGATGAAGAAAGCGACTGCTTTGATAGAGACACTGATCTTCAGTTTGTTAATACAAGTTCCGATAGTTGTACGATAAGAAAGGAGTTACTTATAAGACTGTCTAAAGTTTAAATAATGTTAGGCACTTGGGGATACACTTCTAAGAACCGAGAGATGAAAATAAAGCAAGCTGTTTAGCTTTCTTTTTTGATATTAGCAAAAGATACTTTAAAAGCAAATGACAAGAAGTGAAGAGTTGCTTAATCAGAGGGGTGCCAGAAAGAAAGATTTTCATCTTTATGACAAGTAATTTGATAACCCTAAATTCTTTGTAAAAATCTGAGATACGATAATAGTCTTACGCCGAAGTATTCGTATGCTCTATCTCATGTAAATTTGTATAAAGTACTAGTGAGCCCGGCAGACGTTGCCCTGCCCAAACTTTTTGAATATAGTGAATAATCATCGTAAGATTCTCTAGTTGGCTTATCTGGAAAAATATAATATTTTTAGATTAGTTTGCAGATCGATTCAAACTTGCACCATTATTAGTCGAATGTCGCGCTTCACGGGTCTGTCTTAACCGCATTCTTTCACATTCATTACGATCTTCACGTTCCTGGGCAGTACGATTATATTGATAATTAATTTGATTCGTTGCATTTCTTTCAATTAGGAGACCATCTCCAAGCATTGGTTAAAACTGTGTTATACCTCGAACATTGATAAACAACAATCCCAATTTCTGTATATATGGCAATATATCCACAAAATCCGATATTCACAAAAATGCGTTTATCTCACGAACCAATCCACACAAACACATCGCAATAGACTTAAAACCTCCGTATTGACAACCTCTATCACACGAAAAATCAGATTTGATATTAATCGACACGTTCATGAGAACCTTCGTAACACGTAAAACATAAGATTCTTTTATATATAGATTTGAATTCAATATGAAAAAACTTTTAAAAATCGAGAGATGAAGAAAAAGCAGTCTGATTAGCTTTTAATTTTTTGGATTAATTTGTTTCTAGCAAAATATACTTTAAGAACAAATAACAACAACTTTAAAGCAGTGGCTTGATAACCCCAAATTATCTCTGCGAAAATCTTGCACCAAAGTCGTCTTATGATTAATCGCGTATGAATTTGTATAAAGAAGTTGAATTTGCGAACTTCTATTTCGGCTGCCTCAAGAGCTTAGATAACATAAAATTCAAGTAAAGCTTTAAAGTTGAGATGAACTGAGCAACTGCTTAGAAAATTAAAAAGCATTTCGCAACTCTACCACTCTATTCCCAGCCTATTTCGTCCATAAACTTTAGCCATTAGCCACATATGCTGTTCCTTGTGAAATAATAGAGCATTGCATAGCTTGACCTTTTCCTTTTTTTTATATTTTATATGTGTGTCTGCATTTGCGAAAAACCCTTTTGGCAAAAATACTTTTCAATACGTGGCCAACTCTTATCAACCCTTGAAGCATTTAGATATGTGAGCGCTTCAGTTGTCAAGCTCCATTAAATTAAGCTTAAATCTGTGCCTTGTTTAGATTGCCTGCCACTGCTTGACGAGCCTTTCAACACTTGTACAAATATGTTCCAGCACCACGCCCACCCTGCGTCGTCGTCGTCGCCCTCAACCGTAAAAGGGCTGATATAAAAATAAAATTAAAATATGTGAGACATTCATTTCCCATGCTACATTTGTGCTACAAAAATATGTTGCACCTGCACAGGGTCACAGCAGGAAAACCATCCCAGTCTGGCCATTACCAACCATTTCGACCACAATAAAATGACAAATGCTCGAAAAATCTGCTCATGTCTGCAGGACTTCACACCAACACACACACACACACACATACAGAAGCATTTATTACTGCTGGCAAACGAGCCCCATGACGAGGATTGTAATGGTATGTCAAATGCCAGGAAGAGAGCGGGTACAACTCGTACAACTTGAGCCTAACAAGTGCTGGTCGCTGGGCTGTCAGGATGCCAGGATCTACTCTGCTTGGTTGTACTTTTTATGGCCATCAAGTAAGGATTTTGCAGGCGTTTTTGAATGTGTCCAACACTTTTCACCACTGACCGCAAAACAGGAGACTTGTGTGTGGCGTAAGCTAGGACGGACAGCAAGGATATTTAATATTAATTTGCAGCTTATCGCTGGGCAATCGATGGGATATTTTATTTGATGTGGAACAGATCAGTGGAGATTTAAAAAGTCAGCGATAGAAGCTTGAAAACGAAGGGAAGGTTTAAGCAAGGTGGGGTTTTAGGTACAGTTGAGGATTTTTGAAGAGGAGCAAAGACCAGGTATGGAGGGAAATATAAAGTTTATTAGGATTTTGAGGAGAAATCTCTTTTAAAGAAATTGGATCTCTGGCATAACACAGTAGTTAAGCGATTCTCCTGCCCTCTCTTTCCTCTTTGGGATGATGAGGAGAGCACCAGACTATATAGTTAAGGATTTTGAAGAGGAGCAAAGACCAAAAATTAAGGGAAATACATAGCTAATTAAGATTTTGATGAGTAATATTTTTTACAGTCCTCAGAACTCTGACTTGACATGGAATTTTAGCGTTTCACCCCGAGGCTGTGATGATCTCAGATGAGTAGAGCAACAGTCTTTATAGTTCAGGATATTGAAGAGTAGCAACCAGGAATGGAGGGAAATAAATAGCTTATTAATTTTTGGATAAGTAATGTTAGAGATCTCGGAACTCTATAAAGACATAGAATTTTAGTGATTTACCCAGAGGCTGGGATAACCTCAGATGAAGAAAATAGCAGGCTATGTAGCGGGGGCTTTCAAGAGGACCAAAGACCAATATTGAAGGGAACTACATAGCTTTTTAATGTTTGGATGAGTAATCTTGCTTAGACCCCTCGAAACCCTGACTTGACATAGAATTTTAGCGTTTCACCCCGAGGCTGTGGTGAATGGAGTAATACATAGCTTATTTATTTTTATCTTAGAGATCTCGGAACTTTAATAAGACATAGAATTTTAGTGATTTACACAGAGGCTGGGATGAAATCAGATGACGAAAGCAGCAGGCTATGTAGCTGGGGATTTTAAAGAGGAGCAAAGACCAAGAATGGAGGGAACTAGATAGCTAATTAATGGTTGGATAAGTAATCTTGTTTAGACTCCTCCTACCAGAGGCTGGGATGATCGCAGATGAAGAGAGCAGCAGGCTATATAGATGAGGATTTTTAATAGAAGCAAAGACGATGAATGAAGGGAATTACAAGGCTTATTGATTCTTAGATGAGTAATCTTTTTTAGAGATCTCACAACCCTGACACGACACAAAATTTTAGCAATTCTTCCCAAGGCTGGGATGATTGTAGATAAAGAAAGAGAAAGGCTGGTATATTCAATTTTTTATACCATTTTAGTTCCAAAGAGAATGTCGACAGAGACAGAATCTATGATGAAAGTTCCAAAGAAGATAAATTGAAGTACATAGTGAGTGATCTTTTTTAGAGACTTCGGAAACTTTTCATGGCACGGAACTTAAGCGAATCTTTCCAAGGTATATTCAATTCGTAATCCCAGTTGAATCCAAAAACGGCAATTGGTGGGAAAACGTTGTATGTTAAATTTTTAGATCCAAACGTTTCTTCGTATCAAGGGATACTAATTCCGTGATAATGGTAAAGTTCTCAAAAAGTTATTTACGATTTCGGTTATCATGAGCTTCTATATAGAAGAATCACATTAAGACAATGCCATTCTTTCTCATTATAGCTCTTGTGGGAACGGTCACAATACCCAGACTAAAGAAGGATTTAACAACCATATTTTGCCAACTTTTTCTCGTAAAATGAATAATGAATGGATCATCCACACAAAACCAACCCATAATATGCTTGGGTGATAAAATACGCAGCTAAGACTAAAAAAATTATATATGATTTAATAAACTAAAGAACAAAAGACTCACCCTATATAAAAAACTTTCCTATCAAAACGTATGACGCAAAAATTTGCAAAAAAAGTGTGACCATGTCTGCAAATAATTTACCTGTCTGAACGTAGCTGCGGATTCACCAAAAACATTTTAGACAAAAGGAGTAAGCGCATCAGGCAAAAGCCTATTAAAAATCATGCTAAATGGTAGTAAAACAATGTGTTGACCAAGTCCTAGGCATAACCAGCTAAATACACACAGACACAGCTGCATCATAGACACTGGACAAGGGATGCAGCTCGTCTGCTGTTAGCTTGTTTTTAGGTTTGAGTGAAATGTGCTAGAAGTGCGTTAAGCAGTTGGAGCCTGGGCTTGTTGGATGCCTCTCACTCTTTTGGCCAAGTTGTTTACTACCAATGGCTTTGACTGCCCCTTGTTAATGCATATTAACAGCTGTGCACTTTTGGTCATTGCATGCATTTTAGTGGGGGAGGGCAGCAAGGGGGTTGCGTGATAAGTATGCAGCAATTTTCATGGCTGAACAAAGCGTCAATAAATAAAATTTAATCAGCTTTTCCTGCCAGTTGGCAGTTGGCAATTGAAAATCAAATAAAATGGCGTAAAAAGCCAACAAGTTTTGCCGGCTCGAAAACAATTTTAAGTAGATTTGCAATGCAACAACAAACTGGCGAATAGGGACAACAAGGACAACAAAAGTTAAGAACACGACAACAAATGTTGGCCTTGTTGTTGTTGTTGCGTTGCTCTTTTGCCTGCTTATGGCATGTTGGCTGCAATGTTGGCATCAACTTCTGGAACAGTTCCTTCGGTTTTTTTTTGTATAAGCGAGGGCGGAACAAAAAGAAATTGGCAATCATTCAGCCACCTTTAGCACCCTATCTTATCTTGATAGAAGTTATTAGAAAAAAAATTTCGCGTACTTTCAAAAGTGAGGGCCGGAGGAAGTCAATGAAACTTGGATTCTTCATAGCACACCAGAGACCAAAAATCAGTTGAAGTTATGGATCTCTGTTTAAGTCGGGATAAGGTAATGATGGTACAGTTTTTTTTTTTAATTTCCGGGACATGATTCATTTCCACTAGCTTCAACAAAACCGCACTGTAGCTATAAAGCCAGAGAAGAGTCGATGGCACCTGCCAAACAAGGCATCCAACGTCTATTTCTTGTATCAAACTTCTTTTCTTAAAATATTATGATCTTTTTTTTCCCAAATTGATTACCTTTTAAAGGGGATTTTGTTAACAAATAGTGTTTTTTTTTTTATTTCGAAATATATTGTGCTTAACTTGCTGGACCGGTAGTCGCAACTGCTGAGCACCCTTGCCAAGGTATAATCCAAAGCACTTCCATAATAAAAGGGCCAGGATAGTGGTAGAAGCTGTAAGGGGGCACTGCATCATTGGCCATATGGCTGAGAGGGTGCACGTTCCCCATCACGACTTCTGCCGCAGCTGCGTAGACGAGGAGGAGACACAAAGTATCCAACATCTGCTATGCGACTACCCAGTTTCTGGACAAACAATTCTTTGAGGACCTTGGTTGTCTTATGTGCCCATAGCGGATTTGGCTACGATTCCCGAATCCTCAAAATGGTCTTGCAATAAGAGAGACTTAGGTGATAAAGGATGCCCTGCAGGTTTGATCCTCCTTCACCCCTGCCCTACCCCTTCTTCAATTCATTCCTCCTTCTCTCACAAGTAACCAACACAACTGATCTCACGGTCTCTGGTCGATCTCAGCCACTGACTGAGCTGCCTACTCAATCTAACTTAACCTAACCAGCTGTACCAAGTACTTGACAACCTGCCCTCGTTGCTAAAAAACTTTCCTACGCTGCTGACATGCCGCATCAATAGCCACCCAAGAATAAGACCTTTAGTATTATACATGAAAGGCGACAAGTCTTTTTTCTTCCTAATACACTACACATTTTTGCGTCAAATATAAATTGTTGTTGCAGCTTGCAACATGCGTCCTTTAAATAAATACCACCTAAAGGAGAACGGACCCGGATGGACGTGCCCGTCATATAGCTTTTTATTAAATAAAACATCAGTCCGTGTTTGATTAGTATGTCCAGTTCGTGCCGTCCTGCAGCAGCCCAATCGGAGATATCAGAGATCGGGGCCCAGCTCTTTGGTGACTTGTCATCTTTGTCACTGCCGCGAAAACCTTTCTTAACCCCCAAGCCCAAGGTTCCCAGATCGACCAACAAGCGTGGCTTGCGCAGAGAGTAATGGATTGACCACTAGTACCACGCTAGCTTTGTCGTAATCGGGAATTTTTAGATTTTTTGTCATTCCAAGTTTGCAGGATATGCAATTAAAGCAATAACGTCTGCCAAGCATCTTGGATACGGATGCATGTCCCGACAGATTTAATTTAGATTGATGCCACCGAAATTAAAAGTAACATCGTTCTAGGATTTCTCTTGAGGCAAAATGCGAATGTAGCTGATCTCAAGCATTAGTGGCGGTTCACAAGACAACTTGGCTTCATTTGATCATCGTCAGGCAATTCATATTGCATAGTCTCATGCTCATCACCAAGAATCAATAGGAATTCACAGTGGCATGGCATGAGTGAGTCCACCTTTAAGAGGCTTCGTGTCAAATTGTGCAAGTCCGTGGAGTCAGAGTCGCAAATATGGCCTCTTCTTCTTTTATTGCTTTAGCTCCTTGAGGATCATAGGGTCTGTAAAGTATCTAAATCGTATCTGGTTTTGTGCCGAATGCTTCATTACGCTCCAGAAAAGTCCTGATTTTTCTGCTTCTTTCAAAACAGTTCGGTGTTTGTTTTGGGTCTCCCTCTTCTTCGGATGCCCTGCGGGTTGCAATCAAGGACCTGACGACAAACTATGGTATCGCTGGTCGGAAATCCTTGGCAGATGTGTAGTGGTTCCAAGTGAATGGCAAACGAAGATATTATCAGAGGAATAGTTTCTCGTGCGTACTGAATACAAATGTTTCTGTTATCCCACTAGAACTATTAACACATACTTGCATAAAAGAGAGAGAGTATTTTAAGGGAGACAAAAATCTTGCTGTTTATCGGCAAGACGTCACGCAGGCCTGATGAAAGGTATGTAGGATTTGGGGGTATTTCCCAGGGACTAGAGTTTTCTTAGGGGCCCGATGAAATTACTGCCGTAGTGTCGTGATTCAATTTAAAGGTGTAATAGAGGGGTTAGGACCGGATTTCCTCTCGAATGGGAAACATCTTTCGTTGGAGTTTTATAACAATATCAATCAAAAACATTTAATCTGCATCAAAAGGTTGCTAGTATTGAGTGTTTAAAGAGATAATAAGGTTGTTGTGTGTCCCAATGACTGGCAAACGAAAAACTGGATGGAAATGTTTCTGTTAGCTTAGTGGAACCAAGGTTTAACAAACCCATATTTGCATTAAAAATGATTTAACAAGCTTCCTGTATATCACCGAGACTGCATTTAAATCATTTCATCTGTTTAAATCCTTATTTGGTTTCCAGTGAATGGCAAAATATGGCACTGTATGTGGAATCAGTTATCGCTACATGTAGCTAAAAATATAAATTCTGCCCCAGTGGAACTAGCTCACTTTCTGGACAATTACCTTACTTGAGCTCGCGTCAGTGCAGATTGTTCAAATTAGAATTATATTTCTTATATGGGCCAGCAGTTGGGACTGACGTCACAACTCACTTAGGCCAAGGATAGGCCTGTTGCGATACCGCTAGAGTGAGCTAGTTCAACACTCTTCCCCACTTGAGAGGTCCCATATAAAAGGTAAGGAAGCCTTCCGGCTGCCTGAATAAACCTTAAAAGGCATTTTGGACTCTGTTCAAAGAGTTGAGATAAATCGTCTAGAAAGTGTGGCTGTAGGAACCTAAATTGCCCAGTCCAGGGCAGTGACAGAAAAAGTATTCCACCGTCTCCAGCTCCTCTTCATCGCCACAGCTTCTACAGAAGTCATGGTGGGGAGCATTCAACCTGGACGCGCGGTTTCCTACCAACCAGTGTCTCGGGATGGCATGGGTAACAGATGAGCACTGGGCTCGATTCAGACAGCCAATTTTTTTGGTTCTTTTACTGTAGTATGTCGGCCAAGTTTGCCGCGAGATTCTACACGTGTTCGATATCGGTTTCCACGTTTTATTTGCACAGAGAGCGAAAAAGTTTCGTATTCTTAGTTTACAGTTGACCATGGGTATACCCAGGCCCTCCTTATCTTGAAGGAGTATGCTGGTAGTTCCTTTTCTAGCCAGTTTAAAGTTCCTATGTCCTGGGACCCATATCAGGTGAATTGAAAACTGCTCAGCCATAGAGACAAGCGGCAGTCATTTACTGACTTCATGCACGAAGTCATCGAAACTAGGGACTTAATAGGCTGTCCGAATAGATACAGATGTTCTTATTTTGAACTTGTAGGTTTCTTATTGTTATTAAAGCCTCCGGGATTGCAGTGACCTCTGCCTGAAAAACACTGCAGTGGTGCGGGAGCCGAAAATCAGTTCTAATGTTGAAATCCTCAACGCAGACGCGTCCCCCTACACGATCGTCTAGCTTGGAACCGTCCGTGTATACCTTTATCGAGACCGCTGGGCCTGGTACACCTGTATTCCACTCCTCTCTGGTTGGAATATAGGCTCTGCATTTAGTTGTAAAATGTTCCTGCGGTATGCGGGGATAAGTGAGTTCCACTTAAGAATCTTTGTATGACCAAAATCTTGATCATTCCATTTTTTCGCCTCTCTCATGCGTAAAGCTGATAGAATGGCTTGTTGTTCCCCCACCTTGTTCAGTGGTAGGAATCGCATCTAATGCTTCGTTTGGAGCGTAGAGTACCACTAATGGTAAGTTCGGCGGTTCGCTGAACCCTACTTAACTTTTTAAAGTTGGTTCCCTTATCTAAGGTAGGCCACCTTATATACATCTTAAAAACTCCCAACTCTGAAAGTGTATTTACGAAACGATCTTTCCCTGAAATCAGGTTTTAACTACTTCGACTTTGCTATTTATGCTCATGTACCAAGGTTTTTGTTGCGGGCTGTTGTCTGCTGCCCCGTACTTTTGCCAAAAAAAAAAAGGTTCTGTATCTTAAAGATACATACATTTCTATAGCTGTTTGCTTGGCTGCACACACAAAACGTTGCTGTTGTCGTGCTCGACGTTGCCGTCTCCGTCGCCGTCTCCGTTGCCGTCTTACCGTCTCTTGCCATAAAAAGCATATAAATTAAATGCAAGTCGACGTCATTCCCTCAGAGCGAAAGTTTTGCTGTCCTGAAAGAAAAATTTTAATTCCGCTTGGCAGACGGAGTCGACTCTACGACAAAGCCAACAAAAAGGAAAAAAAAAAGACAGGAAAAAGGAAAGCCACGCATGTTGCCGCTTTCAAATGCAATCAAGTGCAAGGCGTAAGGGCGCATGGGCGTGGCAGGTGTTTTTGTGCTTTGTATGGCGGGTGTTTGCTTTAAAATGGTTAAAAAACGTTTCAAGTGTTTGAGGTTAACGAAAAGTATCTATATGTTTGCCAGGTGGAATAAAAGGCGGCAGACAGTGCCGAAAATATAAGCTCCTTGCAGGCGCATACTAATGAAATGGAATCGTTTGCATTGCTTTGTAGTGGGAGCAGGTTTTCCGGGGGTTACGGGTGCCGGGGCTACGCTAACGACATTGAAAATGCTTGTCGAACTTGAAAATTATTCGATTAAGTGCATTACCGGCGAGACATGGATCGGCAATCAAACTGAAATGCACACAGACAGGGAAGACGCAGCCGTTGGATGCTAGTTGGGAGTTATGGCGCCCAATGTGGGGCGGCTATTGTTGTGTCTGCGACAGTTGGGTAACTGGGGAATTGCTGGTGCGGTTGACTCGACTTATTTATGTTGATTGTGTTTTTGCCTATGCCAATCAATGATGCACCATTTTGGGCGCTGAGCCTTTGTGGGGCACCACAGTAGGCCCAAGACCAGGCTTTAATTTAATGCAGAACTTTATACAATCAATTGATATATTCTAATCCCTTTGGAGTTTGTGCTACTCACCGCCTTGTTGTGTTTACTGTCGCTGTAATGCAAGCCATTGCTTATCTTGTCGCCCTCCAGTTCGGCCGGCAAGGTCGTGCCCAACAGACCGTGATGCGTTAGTGTTGGATGATGTATAACATGCTCCACTGTGGTGAGCGGTTTTTCATCACTAACACCCTCATAGCCATGCGAAAGACCATGTCCAAAGCCCATAAACGAGCTGGGTGTGGGCAGCTCCTTAGGTGCAGCCACTGTGGGCAGCTCCTTTACATCGTTGTTGCCCGGCTCAATAATTGGCACGTATTGTTTGGTCTTGGCCATGCCAATAAGCCGTCCCTGCACACCCAACGAGCCATGCTCTGCAATAGACTTAATGTTGGGCGCTGGAAACTGCGGTTGTACGGCTCCGGGATGAAATAGTATGGGCGCTGTATTGTCCTGTGGACGTTCCTTTTCGGCCACGGCTAGTTGCTTGCCCTGACGCTGCAGTTTGGCTTGCATCTCCTTGGCCAGCAAATAGGTAAGTCCGTGTATCTGATCATCCGGTGATTTGCCTATAAGCGTGGATAATTCCCGAAACTCTGGCAGCTCTTTGTAGTGTTCCTTGGCGCTGTCGGCGGGCGCAAGGTATTCAATTTTGATAAGTGGCGAGTTTTGCGGCTCCGTTACGGTTGCCGCATGCAGCTCATACTTGTAGTGCTCGATGGGCTTAATGTGGGCGGCGCCATAGCTGGAGCGTATATAGGAAATTGTGGGTTCGGGTTGTGCATGCAAGGGATCCGGCTTAGAGGCACGAAACTGTGGTGTAATGACATCCGCAGTATGCGTAGGCAACGGCGGCGCAGCCAATTCAGCGGTATAGGTATGATGCACCTGCTCTGTGGGAGCGGGTGTGTCCTGTACCACAATGGGCTGTGCCATGGTGGGCGCCACGCTGTACAGCTGTGCATAGTTTGGCTTGTACACATAACGTAACTGCTCCACGACAGGTACTGGCTGTATCTGTACGTGCACAGGCTCTGCAGCCTTGGCGGGCGGCAAATATTTGATATAAGTTAGGGGCTTATAATTATAGGAGTGCTGCTTGGCCTTGTAGTGCTCGTAGTCAAACTTTTGCGCAGGCACATATTTTACATAAGCTTTGCCGCCATGTCCTTCCTTCATAAGCTGTGTAATGACTTTTTGCACCTCGTGTGGTAATGCACTGATGGATTTCTTGGACTTGGCATGCATGGGTGGTGCCTCTTTGTAGATGTACAAGCGTTTGGATTCTGCTGTGGACTCGCCGTCTGGCACTAGATTGTCATCGATGCGCTTTGTGGGCATGGTTGGTGTAGTCGTTGACAGCTGCGTCTGATTTTGTTTTGTGGTCTGCCGATTTGTTTCCATGGTCAGCAAGGTGGGTTGCATTTGCTTAGCTGAGCGCTGCAGCGCTGGCGGTGGTTCCTTAGCATCCTCTAGCTCAAACTTGAGCATCTCTGGTGGCGGAGCAGCACGCTTGACGCGTTTGGTTTTGCGTACGCGCAGCTTAAATGGACGTTGAGTAGGCGCAGAGCGGGTTATAGCCTGCGGCGCCAGTCTGGGCGTCAGCAGTTCCTCCTCCTCGGCTTTGCGCACTACACGTGGGGCTTCCACACGCTGCTGTGACTTTGGAAGATCCAAGGCACGTCCACGTTTGATGAGATGTGCGGTAGCCGCATCAGGCTCGCGAGCATCGCTCTCCTCGAAAGGAATCATTTGTACCTTGAAATTTGCGGGTTGACGATTGACAGCTGCTCTACGCTGACGTCTGGGTTTGCGTGAACGTTTGCTAGCTGCGGTAGTGCTGCTGCTGGCGGTTGTGGTGGGCTGGACTGTGGTGCTCCTAATAGGTTTATCCTTTAGAGAGCGACTTTGGTGCTGCTGCACGAGCTGCTTTACCTCGGCGCTGGGCTCCACTGCATCGGAGAGCTCAAAGCGTAAGAGACGTGGCTCAGTGGGCAACTTGCGCTCCTCACGTTTGGGTCGACTTAGAGCGGAGTTAACAAGCTGTTCATTATGTTTATTGAAGGCTGTTACATAGCTGTCATCTGTAGGATTGTCCAAATAACGTAGACTGCGCAAGTTGCGCTGATCATAGTAACGCTGCATGTCCTGTGTAGTAGCGGGTTTAAGATATCTATTCTGAGACTAAGCGCTAAGTACTAGACTTACCTCATAGTTTGCAAATGTTTCCAAGGCCGGCAAATTTTGCCAGGTTTCCAGAGCTGCGCAGCTAGCCAAGGTCAGCAGCAGCAGCAACTGAAAGACACAAAAGAGTAAAAGTTGATTTATTGGCTGTTTTGGATTATATTATCATAACTATAGAGCTGCCCATAAATTAGCGAAAATGTTGTTCATCTGCCTTGCCACACGCCGACACATGCCACATGCCACTTGGCACTTTCACTTTCGGCTGGATAAACAAGACGACTTTGTGTCTGCCACATTTGGACGGAAGCCGTTCGGATTCTCAGCTAAGCTTCATTGAGCGTGTCCCGCCACTTGCTCATATGGATTGGGTGCCGTTCGACCGGTCACTCCTCATTGTATGTTGATTCGTGGCTTCATGGGGACTGACTTTCACGTTGCAATAGTCGCAGACAAGTTGAACTTGCGTCGTTGCATGTCTTTTATGGTCAATAAACTTATTAGCCTCTGCATTTGTCTACTCGTTTCTGGCCTTATAAGCTTTGGTGTTGGCTCTTGACTTATATAATACCAATTATGGTATTAACTCTAGTTATGTAATGTCGAAGAGTTGTGGTTTTTATTTGATTAAGATGTGCAATGCTAAAAGCTTGTTGTTGGGGTTAAGCTGAATATTGGGGATCTTCAGTTTTGAAGGCTTGCACGTATAATTACGTATTAATAATAATGATTATTTGTACAAGAGATACTTATGAACGGTGCATCCAGAAAAAAACACTGTGAAGACACAATTTTTCTTTTCGGACCTGGGGTCGTCATATAAGTGCGTGTACAGAAAAACTCGTCTTATTGGTTTCTCAAGTGGGTTTCCAATGAATTTCTTAATACTTCGAATCGTTGATAACATGACTGAGTCGGGTTACAACTTGCACTTAAGGGGACAAGAAAAAAGGCGGTTTATTGGCGATACTACAAAGACGTAAGATGTAGATATGTCCAATTAAGAGAGTTAAGAGGATGGTCTAGTGCGTTTTCCCTAGAGAAACCTGTCTATTCGGCTAGGAGTTACCGGTGTATGAAGAAGATTTAGGAATTCATTCGACAGATGCCCGTTGAAGAAAGTTGGTGTCAGGTTAATGCCTAACTTTGAGGTAACAAGGAACAGTTGCTTATCCACACCACAAAGACACGAAGAAAGATGTTGTTTTGGCCAATTAAGAAAATGAAGAGGAATGTGGATTACGTTTCCCTTGGTTTCTCCTGTTGGACTGGAGGTATTGGTATATGGACATGGATAAGCAAATCATTCAACCCCTTTTTCGGAAATTATCTTATTCCTGTCGAAGAAAGCTCTTATCAAGATGGAATCTACATTTAAAGAGACAAAGAAATGGGACGATTTGGGATGTTGTTATGGGCAACTGAAAAGGCGAAGGAGAAACCAGCCAGTCCGGCAGGGAAATAATAGTAGTAATAGTATATGAAGAGGAATATGGTAATCAGTTTATTCGAGCTCTTTTTCAGAAATTAAGACTGGTACGAAGAAAGCTCTTGTGAGTATGGAACCTACCTTTAAGGGGACAAGAAAACCGGGCGTTTATCGGTGATATCGTAAAGGGTCGAAGTAAGACGATGTTTTGGACATTAAACAAAGTAAAGAGGATATCGAGTACGTCGCCCTTGGGGAAACCTATCTGCTTGACTAGAAAATATCGGTGTATGTAGAAGACTAAGTAATTTATTCGACCTTTTTTTTGGGAAATTAATACAGATGCCCGTCGAAGAAAGATAAGGTTAAAACCGAACATTAAGATATCAGAGAAAATGTCGCTTATCGATGAAACCATAAAGGGACGAAGAAAGATGTTGTTTTGTTCAATTCAGAAAGCGAATTGGATGGTCGAATACGATTTCCCTGGAAGTAGACTTTCCTATGAAGAAGAAGAATCGTTTCATTTCATGCCTTTTTCGAAAATTGAGGCTGGTGTCTCATATGGAAACATGCCTGGTGAAGTACGAGTAATCGATATATAAAGAAGCAATTTATTAGACCCCTTTATGGAAATTATCTGGCGTCTGGCTAGGACAGGATGAAACCTACTCTTAAGGAGACAAAGAAATATATCGCTTACACTTGACACTTCGCATGTATGAATAAGGTTAAGCAATTCATTTGAGCTCGTCTGGCGGTAAATGAGGGCAAAACGAAGTATATGCTGTCGACAAGTAGGGACGTGCGGCGGCTTGGGTCCCAGATTACGGCCGACAGCTATACTTTCGATGTTGTCAAGGAATGCATTTACCTTGGCACCGCCGTGACCACCGACAACGATGTCAGCCTGGAGATCAAGGCACTCATCCTTCCAGTTCTTCTTTACGGCGCGGAAGCCTGGACCGTGTCGCTGACTGATGCAGCTGCCTTGGGAGTTTTCGAGAGGAAAGTACTGCGCAAGATCTTTGGTCCTATTCGAGTTGGCGATGACTACCGCATCCGTACCAACCAGGAGCTGTATGAGCTCTTCAACGACATGGACGTTGCTCAGCGTCCAGCTGAGCGTTGCATCCAGCGGCTTCGCTGGCTCGGGCATGTCGTTAGGATGGACGAGGATGCTCCAGCTAGACGTGTGTTCGATGCGGTAGTCTGCGGTCGTCGGCGGAGAGGACGACCGTGTTTGCGTTGGAAAGACCAAGTGGAAGGGGCCCTGTCTTCGCTCGGTGTGACCAACTGGAGAAGGCACGCGCAATGCAGAGGCGCCTGGAGAGATGTTTTAAGGCAGCCCGTAATCCGGTAATTGGGTTGTTATGGCCACAATATGTATTCGACCTCTTTTTCGGAAATTAAGACTGGTGCTGCCGAAGAAAGATGGCGACAGGTTAGGAACTACCTTTGAGGGGACAAAGTAGCAGGTTGTTCATCGGTAACACAGCAGGGGACGAAGTAAGATGATGCTCCTGCAGGATCTTACTTACCTAGCCTGGTAGCCAATAAGCTCGAAACTTATGGATTTAAAATAAGACATACCCTTCTTTTTTATTTGAAGAGTTACAAATTTGTAAGCACTTATTTTTTAACACTAGCTTGGGAAGTTACTGGAAAACTTTAACTTCTTTGTTTTAGTCTGAGCTTGAGTAATTTTCCAACTTCATCGCCCCTTTAACACTTACTTTATATGGTCTATTGGCATATCAAGCCATTTACTTTAAACAAAGCACCTGGCTCCAGGAAATGAATTAAGCTTAATGAACAACTCCAGTTCCCTATTTCAAGCTCTTACTTATTTTATGACCATGTGGTAACTGTTATTTATTATATCTGTTTCGCTGAAATGACTTCATTTGTTGAGCTTTATGCTTATCCTAGACATTCAACGACCATTTAACTAAGCCCTGCTAGGTAGCTAAATCCAAAATGAACTGTCAACGATCGTTAAAAAATCCAACCGCGTAAACATTTAACGCGCCCATTAAAACTGCGCCTGAGTGAATTTTTATGAACTTAAACCAAGAGAGCTACCCAAACCCCAACCCAGACGCCCCTTTCAACGCCTACCTGGGCGTATGACAGGCGTACGACAGGGCCAAGCACTTGATGTGCATTCCAACTGCAGTGTTAGTCACTGCGATGACGCCACCAGCATGGAGCACTTGGCCATCCCTCGTAATCCCCGTTGCAGCCCCTTAAGCCCCTGCATTAAATTTTATGTGTTTTCTATTTCACACTGTGGCTCAATGTGCACCATTTTGTTGCCTTTATTCGAAATTTTCATTTTTTGTTTTTTTTTTCATACCATTTGGCCAAGAGTTCCAACTATTTTCGAATTCAATAGAAAACTCTAATAAAAAACTAGTACTATTTTTTGTTGTTGTTGTTGGCCACATAATTGTCCTTGTAGTTGTTGTTGTTTGGTTTTTTATCGTTTTAAAAGCGCATAGAAAACTAGTTAACAGTTTTTTTTATGTTCTCAAGGAGCGAAAAACTTTACCAATCCGCTATGGATATCTCTTTTTTTTTTTGGAGCTAAGCACGCCAAACTCCAACACTTTGTTAGTCATAAGTGCATTTTACTTAAACTTTGTTGTCATATTTGTTTGGCAGTGTAATTTGGAGTTTTACATATAACTAGTTGTCTCACTCTAACGCAAGCTAGTTGTGTCCCTCTTATGTGCTTTGAGAGTGTTTACAACTTTGGCAAGTTCAATGAAATCTTAAAGAGTGTACGCGGGATTGTTCTAGGAATCACTTTCAATCAGAATTAGTTCTTTCTCTATGAATTTATGAGTTTAAATCACTTTAAATTCCGAAAATTTTTACCGATTATGATGAAACTCGAAAATTACGTTAAATCAGCTATTGAAAGTATATGGGATTAATTTCAAGTTGATATGTTGTGGGCTGTGGGAGAAAACGCGGTAAATCGATTGCGGGGGAGGGGGGTTCGCATCGATCAAACTAGGATGTGGAATTGTTTATTAGAGCCCAATGAATCAGCAAAATTCTGATTAGAGGTCACTTGTGGCCAAAAATAGGTAGAGTCAAATATTGACATTAACGCACCACTCTGATGAAAATATTGAACTGTGTTGCCAAAAAACGCGAAAATCTACTGCGGAGGATCGGGAAAAGATATTGACAAGACTCAACAATTTATAAAATAAATTGAGTCAAAATCAAGACACAGACAACTAAATCGGGTTTCCTTAGTTTATAATTATCAAAATACACCAATCTTCTATTATGTATTTAATTTTTGTAATAATTGTGCTTCTAATTCACAACCGATTCAAGCCGAATTTGCACTTAGATGTGGAATTCGCTAACAACATTTGTGCTTATTTTTCTTTGATAATTACTATTTTTATTTTAAAGTATCGCTAGATAAATCTGAATATTCAAAAAAGTGTATGTAGCTAAAAATTGGATTTTTTGAATCATTTCTATATTCGCCATTCCTATGGCATTTAAGGCATCCACAACTAATCTTTCATAAGTTGTTTAGTAGCATAGGTCTATCTCTTCGTTTACTTCGCACGCCATATTTTTACTTTTTATTACTTCGTACAATTTCTGAAATGTCTAAGCAATAATGATAATTTAACTATATGGTTTTAAAAATTGTTTTACAAGCGAATTAAGGAATTTGCGTTTATTTGTATATGCATCTCTTCAAAGAGATTAATGGTTAATTATAATTCCATATTCGAGTCCAAGACGTATAAATAGGTGTGACATGACATTACAAACAAACGAAACTCAACAAATTTTTTTCAGAAATCAATTTTTTTTAGAAGATCGGCCCTATGGCAGCTATATGATATAGTCAACCGAATATGTTCAAATTTGGTACAATGCTTGGGTACTCTTAAAAACTTCAAATTGCCAAATCTGGTTACGATATCTTTATTAAAAAATTAAATATAGCGAAATTTGTATAAAAAAAGTTATTTTGGCCGATAGAGATCTTTATGTCCCTCCAAGGAGTGTAACAGGGAATTATTAATTTTCGATATAATAGCATAAGGGTCATAAGAGGCAGTGAAACATAAAACCCCATAAGAACGATCCTTATATTTCCTTATGTCTAAGTCATATTCTACGACCCGCCTATTTTAATAAAAAAAAAAATGGCGTACATAATGGGATACCCTGTACCACTAGCTGGCAAAAAAATCAGGTTCCTTCACAAAAAACCAAAAACAGAAGAATTTTTTAGCAAAAAAATTTTTTTTTTTGACCAATCGTTCCTATGGGAGCTACATGATATAATCAACCGATTTCAATAAAATTTGACACAGTGCTCAAATACCTTAAAAAAAATGTGAAATCCGAATTTAGTTCAAATAACTTTACAAACCAACGAAACACAACAAATTCTGTTTAAAAATTGATTTTTTGGAAGATCGGCCCTATGGCAGCTATATGATATAGTCAACCGATTTGGATCAAATTTGGTACAGTGCTTGGGAAATTTGGTTACGATATCTTAATAAACAAACGAGTTATTCATCTAAAACTTATATTTTTTCGAGCTTTAATGCATCGATTTTGCGTCAATTTTGCAAGGCTAATTTTCTTATCATACAGTCAGTCGTCAGTCTTTGTATATACCAAATTTATTGCGTCCTAAATATAACTGAGTACTTTTTGAACACACCTCGAAATTAGGTAGAGTCAAATCTTGACGCAGTTTTTATATTTTTGACTACAACTTTTGCTGTTTTTGTCCGATTTTGTTTAATTTTGACACACAGATACGATAACGCACCACTCTGTTAAATTTCGGATGAAAATATTAAACGGTGTTGCCAAAAACAGCGAAAATCTACTAAGGGGGAAAGGGTGAAGATATTGACATGACTCAACAAACTTCATCTTCTAAGGAAATATGCGCACCAGCTGCTGAAGTTTGGTGTTTCTAGCTCTTCTACTTTTAAGTATAGGGTATAAAATTTATACACAATTGGACCATGGAAGTGAAATCGATTCGAAATTCTTAATTCTACTAAGAAAATTGTTTTTTGGTGGCTAATACCAATTATTATATTATATAACCAAGGCATTGTAAATAACATTTACTTGGGTAGAAGCTAGTGAATTTAATTCGAGTACGATTAGGATAATATATTTCGCATAAATTAATAAGATTAATAGAATTTGCATAATGCTTTAAGAAGTTAATCGGATTTTTTTATGCAAAAAAGAGTTTTGAGAATGAAATAATCTTCGATTTTCTTATATTTTGTTAAGATATACCATGCTGAAAAATTGTTGTTGCTTTAATGTGAAAAACATCGATGTATCGATATATTGAAACTTATATTACGATTATATAAGGAATGAATATTCTGTTTGGGCCAAAATTTTGGTTTCACAATTAAACAGACGATATATCGATACTTCGATGTTTAACAGTTTGAATAACGAAAACATCGACTATTTTCAACCACAGAATGTAATAACCATAGAATTAAAAAAATACGATTTTTTATCGAATTATCCATAATTGATTATTTACTTCTGTGTCTATCGATATTGACCAATTTTTTTACTCCAAAATAATATTAAAAAATTTAACAAAACTCTTTTTTTTTAAATTTATATAAAACATTTTTTATCTTTTTTTATCTGATGATGATTGTAACAGAATATAAAAATTAATATAATAACCTCCCTTTTGTCAAGGTCCCCATACCTTCTAACAATGACAAATGGTAACATTATTTGCAAATCGAATTTTCCTTTGCCTTCCAAAAGGCTAAAATATCTTCTACAGATGATAAAGGAATATCCGTTACCAGATAGTAGCAGAAAATCCGTTTTCATCAATAAATCATAATTATTCAAATATTCTAAATATCCGATAAATAAAACATAAAAAAAACATCTTGAAAAATGTGCACATTTTAGAAATTCGTTTTTTGATAATCCTAAAATTATTGGTGGTTATTAAAAAATTCTTGTATCCTAGATATGTCAAGTCCAAGAAAGGTTTTGAATAGTTATTCAATAAATAAAATGAGAAATAAAAATAAAAATAGAAAAATATGATATTTCGCAAAAAATATTTTAAAAAAATGGCGGACGTAAAGTCGGACGCGGACGACTTTAGGATACCCTGTACCACTAGCTTGTAATAAAGTCCGATTTCTTCACAAAAAACCAAAAACAGAAGAATTTTTAAGCAAAAAATTTTTTTTTGACCGATCGTTCCTATGGGAGCTATATGATATAGTCAACCGATTTCAATAAAATTTGACACAGTGCTTAAATACCTTTAAAAAGATATGAATGCCAAATTTATTTCAAATATCTTTACAAACAAACAAAACACATCGAATTTTGTATAAAAAACGTGTTTTTGGACCGATTGGTCCTATGGGAGCTATATGATCTAGTCAAACGATTTGGATTAAATTTGGTACAGTGCTTAGGAACTATAAAATACTCACGAATGTCAAATTTGGTCCCAATATCTTAACAAACAAACGAAACACAACAAATTTTGTTAAAAAATCGATTTTTTGGAAGATCGGACCTATGGGAGCTATATGATATAGTCAACCGATTTTGTTCAAATTTGGCACATTGCTTAAGTGGTCGAAAAAATTTCCAAACGCCAAATCTGGGTAGGATATCTTTATTAAAAAAACGAAATATAGCGAATTTTGATTTAAAAAAGTTATTTTGGCCGATCGGTCCTATGGGAGCTATATGATATAGTCAACCGATTTCAATCAAATTTGGTACAGTGATTGGGAACTATAAAAAACTTTCGAATACTAAATTTGGTTACGATATCTTTATAAACAAACGAATTATTCATCTAAAACGCTTTTTTTTTGTCGAGGTCGTCTCAAACACCACCATGGGAGCTATATAATTTATCCCCGATATCAAAAAAATAAAATAAACTTGCCTCCTATGGAATAATATGGGATCTAATGTGAAAGTTTGGTAACTCTAGCTCTTACCATCTCTGAGATCTAGGCGTTCACACGGACGGACGGACAGACGGACGGACGGACGGACGGACGGACGGACGGACAGACGGACAGACGGACATGGGTATATCGACTTCTCTATTCACCCTGATCATATTTTAGGTAACTTTGGGGTGTCTCCGACGTCTCCTTCTATATGTTACATACATTTTCGGCTTGCACAAACTTAATATACCCTTGGACCATACGGTACAGGGTATAAAAATGGCGTACGTAAAGTCGGGCGCGGACGACTTTGGGATACCCTGTACCGATAGCTTGCAATAAAATCCGGTTCCTTCACAAAAAACCAAAAACAGAAGAATATTTAAGCAAAATTTTTGACCGATCGTTCCTATGGGATCTATATGATATAGTCAACCGATTTCAATAAAATTTGACAAAGTGCTGAAATACTTTAAAAAAATCTGAAATCCGAATTTAGTTCAAATATTTTTACAAACAAACGAAACACAACAAATTCTGTTTAAAAATCGATTTTTTGGAAGATCGGACCTATGGGAGCTATATGATATAGTCAACCGATTATGTTCAAATTTGGCACTTTGCTTAAGTGCTCTAAAAAATTTCCAAATGCCAAATCTGGTTACGATATCTTTATTAAAAAACGAAATGCAGCGAATTTTTCTTTAAAAAAGTTATTTTGGCCGATCGGTCCTATGGGAGCTATATGATATTGGCAACCGATTTTGCTCAAATTTGGTACAGTGATTGAGAACTATAAAAAATTCAACTATAAAAATTCGAATACCAAATTTGGTTACGATATCTTCATAAACAAACGAATTACTCATCTAAAACTTTTTTTTTGTCGAGGTCGTCTCAAACACCCCCATGGGAGCTATATAATTTATCCCCGATATCAAAAAAATAAAATAAACTTGCCTCCTATGGAATAATATGGGATCTAATGTGAAAGTTTGGTTACTCTAACTCATACCATCTCTGAGATCTAGGCGTTCAAACGGACAGACGGACAGACAGACATGGGTATATCGACTTCTCTATTCACCCTGATCATATTTTAGGTAACTTTGGGGTGTCTCCGACGACTCCTTCTATATGTTAAATACATTTTCGGCTTGCACAAACTTAATATACCCTTTGTACCATACGGTACAGGGTATAAGAAGCTATAATAACATTTTCAGGAATTATTTTTACCTATAAACCCATTCAGTATGGTTTTAGGAACTTTCTCGTTGCTCAACCTATTAGACTCTTCAAACAGTTTCGTTTTCCGGATTACTCCATTTTAATTTTTTTTTTATAAAATATTTCCTTAAAAAAAAAGTGAAGTGCGGAACGCTTTTCATAAAATTCCCTGTTTTCTTTTATTGACAAACAATGTTCAGATTTCAATTTCTCGACTGCAATTTCAATATTGGCCAATATTTTTGGATAGTTTTTTGGCCATAAAATGCGCTCAGTCGTGGCCATTAATTTGTTTTAACTGCTTGTTGTTTATATAATTGTTTTGAGTTTATTTTTGTTTTCAAACTGCAATTGTTATTGTGGCAAAAAGGCGTAAAAACTGTGGTCGCAAATTGTGGCAGGCACAGGGCCAACGGGTGCAACGTACAAACTTGGCTAATTGCTGTGCAGCAGGCAAGTAAATTTGCTCCAAAAAGAGGCAAAAAGAATATGCAGTTCATGAAGCAACTGCATGAATAGAAGAGCAGGCATCTAAGCCATGGTGAAAGTCAGGGGCGTGGTGGGGGATTTTTTGTGGGAGGGGGCTGTTATGTAGATCTCAGTATGACGCAGCTTAAAATTATCAATAAAGCTCATATTATTATAAAAGTCAGGGGTCTTTTTAGAAAGGGGTTGTTATGTAGATCTTTATAAATTCGTAAGATGGATATTACAAAGGCGCAAAGGATGAATAGTAGCAGCTAAAAATTATCCATAAATGTCAAGGGACATGTTCTTAGGTCAAAAGTCATCGGCGTAGTGGAATTTTTTGAAGGGCTTCATATGGATCTTAATAAAAGTTTCAGATCGATATTACAATGGTGA
Source organism: Chymomyza amoena (assembly GCA_037043745.1). NCBI lineage: Eukaryota > Metazoa > Arthropoda > Insecta > Diptera > Drosophilidae > Chymomyza > Chymomyza amoena. The sequence continues at coordinate 28,969 of JBAMAX010004560.1, forward strand.
AAAATATGAATAATGGAGAATTAAAAAAAATAAAATTTCTTATCGAATCATCCATAATTGATTATTTACTTCTGTGTCTTTATCGATATTGATCAATTTTTTTACTTTAAAATAATATTAAAAAATTTAACAACTTTTTTTTTGTTTTAAATTTATATAAAACAAAATTATCAATAATGATCAAGGAATATGATCTTAGGTCAAATGTCAGGGGCGTAGTGGTATTTTTTTCTTGGGAAGGGGTAGTTAAATTGATATTAAAAAGGCGTAAAGTATGAATAACGCAGCTAAAAATTATCGATAAAATTCAAGGGACTTATTTTTAGGAATTGCTGTATCAAGTTTGACGAACCCCGACAATCCAACTAATACAATTTCGGGTTCGGTACGTTCTACTGTACTATATTATAAATACTATTCTTGTATAGATACTTACAGATAAATAAACAAATATACTGAAACATAAGAAATATATAAAAAAAATACTATTAAAAATATATTTTTTGATCCCCAAGTGGAAACATTTAGCACAACTACTAAGTTTGACGAACACTGAAAATTCAATTATTAAAATTTTAGGTATCTTATATAGACCCCAAAGATAAATGCACAAAAATATACTGGCATATAAGAAAAATACTAAGAAAATACTATAAAAAAGATCTTTGGTTCTAGAATGCCAGATCTCTACCGGGTTGGTTAATCTTATGATCCACAACATCCCGCACCCAAATTTGCTGGACAGTGTAATAATTTTTTCGAAATTTTAAAATGCACATAAAATAAATACTAAAAAAAAATATAACAAAGCTCTTTGGTTCTAGAATGCCAGATTTCTCCTGAGTTGGTTAATTTTGTGATCCGCAACATCCCGCACCCAAATTTGCTGGACAGTGTGATAATATTTTCGAAATTTTAAAATATAAATAAGAAAAATGCTAAAAAAATATTATTAAGAAGATACTTGGCTTTAGAATGCCAGATGTCTTCTGGGTTGCTTAATTTTATGATCCACATCTGGAAACATTCAGCGCCCAAATTTCCTGCTGCATAGTGTAATCTGTTAATCTGTTATTAAGACTATATAATCACGATTCTTATATAAATAGTTCAAGATAAATACTAAAAAATACAGACTACTACATCAGAAAAATATTAAAAAAAAAATATAAAAACTATCTTTGGTTCTAGAATGCCAGATCTCTTCTAAGTTTGACGAACGCTGAAAATCGAACTATTAAAATTTTGGGTATCTTATATTGATACCAAAGACAAATGAACAAAAATATACTACCACATAAGAAAAATACAAAGAAAATACTATAAAAAAGATCGTTGGTTCTAGAATGCCAGATTTCTTCAGGGTTACTTAATTTTATGATCCACAATTGGAGACACAAAAATATACTGCAACATAAGAAAAATGCTAAAAATACTATAAAAAAGATCTTTGGTTCTAGAATGCCAGATGTCTTCTGGGTTGTTTAATTTTTTGTTCCACAACTGGAAACATTTCGCAACCAAACTTTCTGCTGCACAGTGAAATCTGTTATTATGACGTTATAATCATGATTCTTATATAGATACTAAATGATAAATACTGAAATATACTACATCAGAAAAATACTAAAAAAAAACTTTAAAAATTCTCTTTTTTTCTAGAATTCCAGATCTGTACAGAGTTACTTAATTTTATGATCCACAATTGGATACACAAAAATAAGAAATATACTAAAAAATACCATAAAAAAGATCTTTGCTTCTAGAATGCTAGATCTATCCAGATTGGGTCATTTTATGATCCACATCTGGAAACATTCAGCGCCCAAATTTCCTGCTGCACAGTATAAGTTTTTTTTTGAAATTTGAAAAAATTTTATTTTGACTTTGGTAGTTCGTTAACCACAAACCCCTCTACCCCCTAAGCCACTGTAACCAGTGTAATATGAAAAACCTTCATTTTTTAGTGGATTTTTGTTGTTTTTGGGCATGTGAAAAACTTCTTTTCTTTTATTGCTTAGTTGAAGGCTAAAAACACAAAGTCAAGTTCAACGTAGATAAAACACAAATGATTGTTAGCCGAAGTTACGCCCTGTAGGAGTTTTGGGGAGGGGCAGGCAGACAGACGTTGGCAAGGAAATCATAGAGCTGCATACAATACAAAAAAAAAAAAAATGAAAATAAAAGAAAAACCAGCAACTGTAAAAAGAGCAACTGGAAATTTTCAAAAGAAATGTGAAAATTGCCGCAAAGTTTTCGTCCATTTAAATTGCAAATTTCCAGTTTCGATTGCAGTTGAAAAATGTTTTTTTTTCTGTTTGTTTTTGTTTTTTTTGACGCCAATGCAACACTGGTTTGTGTTCGCCCCTGGTTAGATAATAGTAGTAGTAAAGTGAGGTCATAAAAGCGGCACTAAGAGATATGCTCAGTAAAAACTTGCATAACTCCTTTTCTTGTCTTGGTGCAAACTTTTTTTTTATTGTATATGCATTTTTTCTCGAAAAAAAAAGATCTGAAAAAGGAAAGCATTTGAGAAATTGCTATATGATTTTATGGCAGGCAATTAAACACAAGTAGGTAAAATACGTGTTTTTTTTGGGAAGAGGAAGCCGCAGGAAGCAGAAGAAGCAGCAGCAGCTCAAGGCAGCGGCTAATTGAAGTTCAAGTGGGTGAAGTGGCTGAACGGTGGGTGGGTGGCAAGACTGGTTGCTTGTGGGGCTGTTGCAAGTCTGGGAGGCATGTGGCTTCTTCTTCTTCTTCTGCTTGTATTTTTTTATATGGTTTTTCTTTTTTGATCGTCTGGCTGGCTGAGTGCTCATTGGCGCATTGCAAGTGAACTTCCGACCATGGCAGCTGCATGCAACATTGACTATAAAAATGAAATATAAATTATGCATCATATACTCGTCGTACATATATATACGAGTACATATATACGAGTACATATATACTCGTACTCAAGCGAGAAAAATGAGTTTCCAAACATATGGCCCAACGCCTGAACATTGGCTTCCTGTCGATGCAGAGTTCAAGCAAACAAGACAGTCCAAGTGTCCGACAGGCTGGTCAGAAAGATGACCAGCAAGCGAAACGAATTAATATACGTGGATGAAGAAATTAAAAAAAGAAGCAAAAGATTTGGCCAGGCAGAAGATGAAATACTCTTTTGGTATGTCCAAATATGAAAAGTAATTATATGTCTCATATGAAAATAAATAAACATAGTTTATTACTTTGTGCGCCCTCTTGCTGACATTTTTGGAAATTGTTTTTTGAGTAGTTTCGTTTGCAGCAGGTTAGTGGTATAGCTCAATAAATAAAAGAGTGAATTTGAAAAAAAGACGAAAACAGAACAGAAGATAAGAAATCTAAGAAAAGTTAATTAAATAAAATTGGATAGAAAACGAAAAATGCAAAATTATACATTAAACATCCAATTAAATTAAGAATAAGAAAAAGTCTAAAACGTAGTCTCTTTTCTTCCGAGAAGAAAGCTATCATTATTTCATGTCGTCCTTTTACGGAAAATCTCTATTAATTAAAGACACCTCCGTTCGGATTCGGCTATAAGCTGTAGGCCAATGTTCTGTTCGAAAAGTTATTAATAGACATCCCCATAACCCTCCAAGGGGTCAGTCAGGGAATTATAATTTTTTTGCGGATAATTTTGAAACTTTGTATGGCAAATAGTCTCATTTGTAGCTTTAAAAGCGAAAAAGTACGCGTAAACAAGGCACAAAGAAAGAATATGAGAAATCTAAAATTAAAAAAAAAAAAAAAGCTCCCGATCTTAAGAAAAAAAATGGCGTGCGTAAAGTCGGGCGTGGACGACTTTGGGATACCCTATACCACTAGCCACAAAAACAAAAGAATTTTTAAGCCAAACATTTTTTTAACCGTTCGTTCCAATGGGAGCTATATGATATAGTCAACCGATTTCAATCAAATTCGACACAGTGCTTTAATACAATAAAAAAGATTTGACCGCCGAATTTAGTTCAAATATCTTTACAACCAAACGAAACAACGAATTTTGTATAAAAAACGATTTTTTCGACCGATTGCTCCTATGGGAGAGATATATGATATAGTCAACTTATTTTGATTAAATTTAGTACAGTGCTTAGGAACAATAAAAAACTTACGAATATCAAATTTGATTTTAATATCCTCCCAAACAAACGAAACCCAACAAATTTTGTTCAAAAATCGATTTTTTGGAAGATCGGCCCTATGGGAGTAATATGATATAGTCAACCGATTTTATTCAAATTAGGATTTTATTCAATGCTTAGGTACTCTAAAAAACTTTTGAATGCCAAATCTGGTAACGATATCTTTATTAAAAAATTAAATATAGCCAATTTTGTACAAGAAAATTTATTTTGGCCGATCGGTCCTATTAGACCTATATGATATAGTCAAGCGATTTTGATAAAATTTATTACAGTGCTTGGGAACTATAAAAACTTTCGAATGCCAAATTTAATTACGATATCTTCATAAACAAACGAATTATTCATCAAAAACTATTTTTATTTTTTTTTTCGAGGTCGTTTGAAACACCCTTATGGGAGCTATATAATTTAACACCGATATCAAAAAAATACAATAAACTTGTCTCCTATGGAATAATATGGGATCTAATGTAAAAGTTTGGATAATCTAGCTCTTACCATTTCTGTACGGACAGACAAACGGACGGAGGGACAGACGGACGTGGGTATATCGACTTCTTCTTTGATCACCCTGATCATATTTTAGTTAACTTTGAGGTGTTTCCGACGACTCCTTCTAAATGTTTCATACATTTTCGGCTTGCACGAACTTAATATACCTTTTATACCATACTGTAGAGGGTATAAAAAGTCAAAACGTACCCAAATCTATCATTATTTCAAGGCGCCCTCTTGTGGATAATTGTAAAACTTTGTATGGCAAATAGTCTCGTTTGTAGTTTTGAAAACGAAAAGGTACGCATAAAAAAGTCACATATAAAGAATATAAGAAATCTTAAATTAAAAAAAAATTAAGTAAATTAAATTAAGTCAATTCTAAGGAAAAAAAAAAACGTAATGTTGCCTCTTTTCTTCCGCAGAAAAATGATAAAATGATCGTTTTCACTGTTATAGAGCGGCTACTCTTTTAAATGGCTGTAACTCAAAAACTATTTAAGATATCGATTTAAAATTTTAGTATGTTATTTTTAAAGGTATAACCTATAGAAATATGGAAAAAAAATTAATTTATTTTTTGAAAATTTCACACTAGGTGTGCCCCTTAAAGCTATTCAGAATACTTCGAAATAGAGGAGTGCTAAAAATTTATTTCCGTTGTGTTAAACTTTAAGGTGGCTATAAATATTTTTTAAATTTGTTTATTAAGAAGAGAGATTATTGCAGCTAAATTTCATAAAACTCTGAGCAATTCCTACTTTGTTTATATGTATTAAGTTTTAGTGAGAACATCTCCCAATCCCATTTGGTAAGCAATATTTCCCAAGAATCTATCGATTTAACTTTTTGCAGCCTATTTCATAATCAATAATCGTTGGTTCGTAAGCCTAAAATTGTATAGTTGAAACAAATAACTGATTTCGCTAAAAAACTGATTCTTAAAATCGATAAAATCGATTTTTTTTTTACAAAAATCATTACCACGAACAGCATCAGCATATAAGTAAAATATGGAGTTTTTTTTTCAATTTCATAAGAAGCGTTCTCTAAAAATCGTAGTTACCGGAAGGTTTTAAGCACGACAGCCGTATTACATTCAGTTTCAACAATTTTTTACTGGAAAATTCATAATAATTAGGCACGCATAGATTGGTTTTTAAAAGACTGTTTTTAATTTGCGAAGAACATTTTTTTTTTTTCGGGTGAATAAGTAAATATAAAAACTTTAAATTGGTCTGTAAATTCCACATATTACAAAGTAGTCATTGCAAATTTGTAAAGAAGATCTAATAACAAACCCGAAAAAGGTAGCTATTATATTATCTACTAAAGCATTATGGATGACCTTCGACTTATTGAAATTGTCGGATAGACCACAATGAAGCTAAAGAGCATTGTAATTTGCAAATTCACTATGTAATTAAGAAATTCCTAGATCTATTGAATACTGTAGATTTGCAAATCTTGTATAAAAACAGTAGGTAACACTGAAAAGTGATATATATTATTTTTCCGAGCACTTATCGCCATTATAGTTCAATGATTTCCCGGAAGATTGTGAATTCTGGCTGAATTTTAGAGTGAAGTATTTTCGTATATGGTTACTTGGATTCTTTAGAGTTATTATATAATCTACGATTATTAATGAACAAGTAGGTGTATAGCATATTTGTCAGGTAAATCATATAATTTCAGACATCTTATTTTTTAAGTTAAATCCATATTCAACGCTACTGTGTAGTCGAAATTTTAAGATCCGGATTTTCCTCAGGCGTGTAGCTTTAAGTTATACCAATTAAAGATTTTTGATTGCCATGAAATATAGTAATTTTTATCAGATTGAACGAAATGCATAAAATGTTGGGAAAACTTGGATAAAAGAAACTTTCTTGGAAGTATAAGCTATCATCTACGTCAAAAATCAATGTAATGGGTTTAAAAAAATGCGTAAATTGTCCCAATCTATTTAATTAGTATTTAAGGGAATACGTTTGAGTGCTTCGATGGATCTATCATGAATGAACGAATCATATATAGAACGTTTTTGCTGTTCCTATAAACTTATCAAGTCATGCCTGTGTCCAGAGATTTTCTTCCCCCAAATCTTGAAGAAAACGCCTATACACGACATTTGGTGGCTCCAGCTTAGGTGAAATTTGGTGGAATCTTAAAACATTTTAAAGGAAGATGCAAAAATCTTAACGGCAACCTAACCATCTACTTTACTCTAGCAAATCTGTGTTCTCGTCAAAACAATCACGTAAGTAGACATCGGATGTCTATTAGTAGCTCCCTACTTCTCTAAAAGAAAATCGTTATTTGTGATAATGAATGCTTCTATATTTTACCAATTGTGGGTGGTAATAGTTGAATCCTCGGTTGGACTTGCCCGTCTTATATAATCATCTTTAAGAGGCACTGTTATTCCTGCTGGAGCGTCTTTAGAGCTATTGCGATTTAACTTTACCAAAGAAATCGGTAGGGATCAGTTGGTTTCTAGCCACAATCCAGACAACAAAGGTTATAGCTCAGAAAGAAAGTCTTGAGAAACGAGTATTAAAAGACCAACACCCTGATGAGCAGATAATGAGGAGTTTATTCCCAGATGTTTCTGAGATCTCTGTAGCATACCATCTCCGAAACTTGTATTTAACTTTAGACATGATCTGTGAGACACTATTGTCTTGAGTTTAAAGTCTCTTATCACGTCCTTATTGAAATAATGGATATAACCAGAAATAGATACACAGCTTCTGGTACTCATGTCATCTGAGCTCTGAGCTTCTACAATAACAGAATTAAGATGATAATAGTTGTCCTATCTGGACAGCTGCATCGTAGACTTAGTGAATGTCGTGCATTTTCTCCATTAAAAGAAAAGAAGCAACTAACTATTAAGGAAACGCTCGTATTGATTGAAAAACAAATTACTAGGGGGCCTGAGTTTTCTTAACTCCTCTGCAAGTTGGTTCAGAAAGGACAACGCTTAGATTCTTATCTAAACTAAATTCTTATCTAATCTCGTATTGATTGAAAAACAAACTACTAGGGGGCCTGATCCTTCTTAACTTCTCTGCAAGTTGATTCAGAAAGGACAGCGCTTAGATTCTTATCCGTCTTTACGCAGATTAAACGTCCATTACGTACTTCTTACCAAATAAAAATTATAAATAAAATGTGTCCCTACCAATTATTTAATTCTTCCTACATAACGACCAAAGATCTCTCTTTGTAAATATATTGCTAAGGCTATCATTTAGTAATATAAAAAATATGGTATAGGAACCTAAATACAAATAGAGACAATATTGTACGTCTTTGCAGTATAACGCGAATAAGATACAATTTTAACTATCTGAGGCTTCCAGAAATATGTGTTTCACCTGTGAACCTATGTCTTCTTCCATCAACTAAAAATATCTCTCTTTATCGATTTTAAATAAAAAAGAAGAGATAACACAAGTCTTCAAATACCGGGGTTATGTCAGTTGATGTCGAAGGAATACATTTCGAAATTTCGAATAGCTATAACTTGGCAGAAAGAAAAGTCTATTGTGATATCTTGAACTCGAATTGAATTAAAGGGAATAAATTATGTAAATGTAGAGACAGGCCATCCTGTACATTACGTCAAAAGTAGAGAAAAAGTCGGATACGTAAAATATTCCAAAATCCTGACGTGATAGGCGAATTCAAACACCTAGTTTTCGGAAAGTACAAGAAATAAAATAGAAAACTTTATCTAATGTACTCTTCTGTGGAATATAATAAATTATTTTCCTTTCCTGTGTCCAAAATTAGAAAAACCTCTAAATACAACCGAAATTTTTGTCAAAAAAAAAAAAATTAATAAAATTTCGTTTATATTTATGTAAGTATTATGTAAATGAAAGGTCTAAGACGATTTTTGAATATCTTGGAAAAAACAAATTTTTTTGAAAGATTTGACTCGATCCCCAGTTTCTCGGGAAAAATGGCTTGAATCGAAATCGCTGAGAGCCTTTATTTCTAAAAAAAATTATCCACTCTAATATTCAAGTATACCCCTATACATCTGATATTTTCAAGGCCTCCTTCTGATATGTACAAACCCTCTGATTATCCCATAGTGACATGCACAACATCCCCATAAAACATAGAGTAAAATATCAGGGATCGTGTCGGAAAAGCGCCCTCTGGCGAAGTTTAAAATTAAAAATCAATGTCAATAATGGATTCATCGAACAGAAAAACCCGAAAAAATGAATAAATATTTGGCTAGAGGAAAAAAAAAACGTTTCTTGGGTTTGTAAACGGAAGGTTTAAGTCGATTTTTAAATATCTTGAAAAAAATCTATTTTGAAAAAAATTGTCGTCTCGTAATTCATTGTAGACGTATAGTTTCTTACGAAAATATCCTTAAAATGACCCAAAGAATCAAAATCGCAGAGAGCCTTTATCCGTCAAAAAATTTATCCCCCTTAATATACAAGTAAGCTACTACACTATACATCTGATATTTTCAAGGCCTCCATCCGACATGTACAAACCCTCTGACTATCTCATAATGACATGCACAACATCCACATACTATATAGAGTAAAATAACAGCTGAATTGTGTCGGAAAAACGCATCATTGGCGCTTTTCGTAATGCCTTTGGCTTTTCCACAATGGTCGTCATCGCGTTGCCTCATATGGAAATTTGTCTCAGTCAAGCCGAAGATTTTTCGCTGTTGTTTTCACGGCTCAGTTGCAGTTTCTGACTGCAACTCAGTTGAAAGTTGCAACGTCTGCCACTTGGTATTTAAATATTATAATTTTTGATGGGCCTTTCACACTTACCAACAAGATGAGACCCTGTCCCAGACCCTGGCCCTGGCTCGGGCCCAAGCCAAGCGTAGCGCTGCCAGTCTTTGTCATCTTCGCTGTGGAAGATGCGCGCGTTTCGCGTGCGATTTTTGCCGCTTGAATTAAGTAGGTGAAAGGGCGTTGGATTGTGGGCGTGTAGTCCGGAAATGAGGCGTCTTTGGCTTGGAGCTGTTGTCGTTTACTTGACAGGTTAATTTGCGATGCTCTTCAATTTTATTTAATGACCTTTTTCTTATGCAGATTTTTAATTATCGCGGCATTAAAGATTTTCCGACGCAGTTAAGTCTTTAAGGCAAAATATTTTTTAAACTTAAAGAATTTTTTAATTTGTTGTATTTATAAAGCTTAAATTTATTTTGCTTATGCCACAGCTCACTTTTAGTTAATTACTTTTTGGAAAATTTGCTTCAAACAACTTGTATATAAATTTGGCTTCAAAAAATTTATTTTATATACTTTGGCTTATATCCTTTTCGTCCATTTGCCAAACAAACTTTGTCTATTTAATTTAACTTATGCTTTTGAGGAGGATTGTTTAAACTTGCTCCGTGTCTGAGATTTTCATTCGTTTAATGTGACTTTTAATTTGAGTTTTCTTTTGTTTACTTAGCGCTCTGTTTTTCAAGGAAAATGAATGGAAAACCGCACGCTTGCGCGCTGCTGCTGCAACTGTGCCTCAAATTTTCGCGCCACTTGAGTTTTGTGTGTGTTGCAAGTCGGTAGAAATTTTCACAACTTGCCTCCAACTTGCAGCCAGTTTTTCCTACAATTGTTGTTGTTGTCGTTTGTCTTCGTGTTGTTGTTTGTGTTGTTTCTGGTCTTGGCCAAAAACCAAAAAAAACCAACAACTAGCCAACTTGATATTTTTTGGCCATGGCTTTGGCCAAAACTTCATGTGACCATAAACTTAACTTAGTGGCAGTTAGTCAGCATTTTACGACAAAATATATTTACGCATTTTTGTGGCATGCCACATACACAACTAAGCAGCTTTACGCGACGCTTATTAATTTTATCTGTGTGCATAATTAAGTTGTTAATGGCAAGTGGCAGAGTGGCAAGAGGCAAGAGTGGAGGCTTTCATCATTTGGTATCCATGTATAAAAAATAATTTAATGTTGCACGCATTTCCTTTTGCTTTATGTATGACGCCACATCAGAGATTATATGATTTATAGGAAGAATTCAGCGCTTGCAGCAGCCGCAGCATCGGCCTCTGCCTCTGCCACAGCCTCTGCCGCAACCAATCGTACTCAATTGAAATAATCGAAAGTTCAACGCGGTCGCTGCGCTGCTGCCTGTTGCATAAGCTACGCAGCGACCGCGTGGCTGTGGCAGACAGCAGGCTCTGCCTCACGCGCTCTGCCGCACGCGCTCTCCGCTGTCACGCACGCTCCTCGGCTGATGAAGTAGCTGACAAATTATTTTTATTACCCACTGTAAGCCTGATAACTCATCTGCCAAATGAGAAGTGGCAGAGCCGATTAGTTCAAATTTTGGCGCTGAAATTATGTTGCAAGTTTTTTAGCTTTTCGTGACTGTTCGGGAGAGATATCCAGCTCCAGTAATAAAAAATTGACGTATTAGTGGGAGAGATATAATCGGTTACATGGGTATGGATGGGCAAGGGGAACAAATTAACCTAGTGTCATACAATATTGAAACTTTGAAATAACTCTAATTACACTAGGTCACAAAATTTTTCGTCCAGAGAAAACCCAACTTTAGGTTAAGGTTAGGGCGTCAGTTGGGACCTGACGTCCCAACTAATTAAGGCCTGTTGTCCAATGCTGGGTGGACCTTACTCTACCCTTTCCCTACTCAGGAGGTCCCCTTTATGATCTAAAAGTCACGTCCATCCGACGTCCTAAATAAACCTCGAAAGGCTTCTAGGACTCTTTTTTTGAGAGCTGGGAAAGGTCATCTAAAGAAGTATGACTTAAGGAATCGGAGTCTAGTCTTGCACAACCCGTGACAGTGACAGAAGAAATGCTCCACCGTCTCCAGCTCCTCCTCAACTCCACAACATTTACAGAAGTCATGATAAGCCTTATTGCATGGGTTGCCACCAGCCTGTGTTCGGTAATAGCCCGAATTACTCTCGGGCACTGAGAGAAGACACTAATTTGATCATCAAAATAAATACAATTTTTTTCAGTCCCTCTTTTATTTCTAGAAGATATCTCTTTGAACCTCCAAAATATGTGAGCTTCTTGAAAATTTTTACTTCGTACTTCTTTTTTATTTAAAATCTTTTGAGTGCTTAATGAATCAAGATAATTATCGTAGTCCTATTGGGACATTGGCGTACAGGCAAAGTTTTTCCTGCAACTTCATAATAAATGCTTCCTTCCATTGTATGCAAAATCTATTTTTTAAGGAGTCGTGCTAAGTGAAAAGCTTCCCACTTTGTGAACCATAATATATCAAGATTGCGCAAAAATATTCGGTCTACATTAAATAAAAAATAAGAAAGTACCATAACCTTATTACCAAATGGATCGGAATAAAAAAAGAGTCCCCAGATTCAGCAATTTCTAACCGATTCTCGAAAACCAAAAAATATCATAATAGTTTTAAACAAGGTGCATCTTACTTCTGTACTTGCACTCAGTTTTATGATATGCCAACCCCCTTTTTTTGAAGTAATACAGAAACTTGACATAGAGCTCCTCCCTAACATTTAACTTATCATTGCATGCAAACTTTCTTAAGATCGGTCGGAAACTTCGGCAGTTTTAGCCAAATATCCCAAATTTTAAACCTATTTAGGATAGAAGTTACACTTAAAGCTACAGCTGAAAAAATTGAGATGATTTTTATAGAAAAAACAAAATGTTTTATTCGGAATGTCCCAACTATAAATTGTTCACTAATTTGTGAAGATATTTTAAAAGGCTCTACTATATCGATTTCATAGTCATAATAGTCATAGTCCTAATAGTTTCTTTATATATATACTACAAGATTTGAATTATAACTACGAATACACATTTTTTGTAGTTATTAAAAATATTTCAAATATTTCTTAAATCTACTTTTTTTAATATTATATTTCAGAAATCGAGGCAACTTGACCTGATATGAGTATATTTTGCCTTGTTTTGGTAAGTAACAAATTAATTAGTAATTTAGTTAATTAGTAACAGTCTCACTGTGTTTTTAATTCGTTAAATTTTAAACTCTTGACGTCTAATACGCTTAACAAATAAAAATATGACGTATACAGTCTCATCATAGGATGCCAATAGAATAGTCTTGTTTATATTCTTGAAAATATCTTAATCCTGGTTTGATTGTTGCAACAAATACTTATTGAAGCTAATGGCAGTCTCTGCAAAAATGTGTTGAAAAAGTAGTTTGGGCCAGGACGATAAAATTTGATGCATTTTCCGTTTTCTTTTAGTACTGGAAACTTGGCAGCAGCCAGCACTCTCCACAGCATTATAAGAAAGTTCCACATTATTTGAAAACGGTTTTGTATTATGTTACAAGTTGGCATTCCTTAGTCGGTTATTCCTATAGCAATATGAACTGCAGCTGCTTTCACCGAGGTCCGCAGATGATAGCCAGTTAATTGATTCGAGTCGGAAAAAGTCAAAATTGTTACAAAAGTCAAAGCGTGCTCTATGATTTATTTTATTTTATTCTGAAAAAAAGAAAATTTGCATTAGGATATACATACACGTTGTTGTAGAAAACTGATGATATACTTACATTTTACATTTAAAATTCCACCGAAGTCTGTAGCGGATTGCGTACTTCCCATTTACTTAGAAAGTTGGCAACATTTTTATTTTTTATAAGCTGTAAAATTTACAAAATTTTTTTTAAAAATTTAAATTAATTTTCTCTTTTCTTATACTCTGTACCGTATGGTACAAAGGGTATATTAAGTTTGTGGGAGTGGAAAATGTATGTAACATATGGAAGGAGTCGTCGGAGACACCCCAAAGTTTTTTTTTTTTAATTTTGAACCAAATAAAAGCAACAAAAAGTTGTTTCTATGCTGTATAACTATTTTAACAATTGACATTTTATTACCAGAAACAGAATCCTCGATTTACGTCAATAGGCCAAGGATGACAATACCCATAAATCTGGATTATCGATAGTGGTACCGCGCCAGAGTGCTGGAGAACCCAGTTCGCCACTGAGGACTCATGCGAGGGGCTTCCATCGAAACCGGAGAATTTAATTACGGCGAAGAACTATAACCAATACTATATACTACGTTATACCGATTCACAGTAGATAGGCACCACTTTACTATTCATAAGGTACTAAATGCGCGAAACACGAATTAAATAAAAAGAATATTACAATGCGGCGTGGAATATTATTAAAAATTACTAATAATTTTTTTTTACTAATTATTAACCAAGACATGTTTACACCATGAAATGAAAACTTATACTGAGAAAATAATAGCCTTGTTCGTTAGGGGATACATTTTTTGAAGACTTCAAAAGCAAGGCACTCATTGATTTGGAAAAAAAAACCAAATCACCAAAAAATTTATTAAATATTTAAAATCATTATTTAAAATGTTCTTGTTTTATTTCTCGATGGTTCTAAAGAAATTACAAATTCCAAATATTTATGTTATCGGTTTAAATGTTTTTTTAAAAACTTTACGTACGCCATTTTTAATTAAATTTGTTGTATTTGCTTACCTTAATGGTATTTCCAAGAAATCTAAATAATCCATCCTTTGAGATAAAGTATATAAAAGAATTTCTTTTTAAGAAAATTTACAAATCATAGATTAAAAATTGTATGTAGGTCATAATAATTATTGGCAGCATTTGAGACTGTTGTAAATGAAGGCCATATCAACTGTTCTAATCAAATCTCATGTATCTTGCTATTTGTTTTGGAATTGGAATAAGTGACGTCATTAGTTGTTACATTCAGCGAAAATCGAATAGACAAATAGGTGATTGGTTTTTTATTTGTTGGTTTAATTGGAAAAAAAGGTGACTGAGAAATTGATTGACAGCGTTTCTTAGTCATAGCGGCCAAACAGAAGCTACACAATATAATAAGTCGAACTATGAATTTAAGCTTTCCTTTTTTTTCGAATATTTACCAACACTAGTATGATAGGACAGCTGATTATTATTTTCGAATTCCTTTCCCTCCTCAGAATATATATTTATTTCTGTACTTTTCTAAGTTTCACATCTTATAGATATATTTGAATATAAGTACCAACTATCCCCTCAATCTTGTCACCGATTTATTACATTATTTCCTCACTATTTAACGAATTAATAAAAAGCTGACTCTCTTAGAATCGCTTAGCAACAATTTATTTACATAAATTAGTAAATAAAATAAATTATTCAATTCCTATAAATAATTCGACATAATATTTATGAACCGTACCTACTTAAATATTGAGTAGGGTCACTCTGTTTATTACGCAGTTGGTATTTTTCTTCCATTGCTATAAATTTAATTTCACTGGCATTATTTTGTTTTTATACCCTGTACCGTATGGTACAAAGGGTATATTAAGTTTGTGCAAGCCGAAAATGTATGTAACATATAGGAAGAGACGTCGGAGACACCCCAAAGTTACCTAAAATATGATCAGGGTGAATAGAGAAGTCGATATACCCATGTCCGTCTGTCCGTCTGTCCGTCCGTGTGAACGCCTAGATCTCAGAGATGGTAAGAGCTAGAGTTACCAAACTTTCACATTAGATCCCATATTATTCCATAGGAGGCAAGTTTATTTTATTTTTTTGATATCGGGGATAAATTATATAGCTCCCATGGGGGTGTTTGAGACGACCTCGACAAAAAAAAAGCGTTTTAGATGAATAATTCGTTTGTTTATGAAGATATCGTAACCAAATTTGGTATTCGAAAGGTTTTTTATAGTTCCCAATCACTGTACCAAAATTTGATCGAAATCGGTTGACTATATCATATACAGGGTGCGCCATTTGAATGTGGTCGATCGAAATATTGAATAACTTTGACAGATTTCAACCGATTGACATCGTCGAACACATTTTGGAAAGGTTATTGCATTACAATTTTAACCATGAATCGATTCACGCCCAAAGAACGCGCGGAAATAGTGACAATGTTCATTAAATCGGAGCCCGATTTTTGGGAGCGAATTTTAATGACTGATGAGACCCATTTCACGCTATCTGGCACTGTAAATAAACAAAACTGTCGCATTTGGGGGAAAGAAAATCCTCATACTATCCATCAAACTCCACTGCATGATCAGAAAGTGACTGTTTGGGCCGGTGTCTGCTCAAAAACCATCATCGGTCCGTCCTTCTTCAGAGTTGGGGAAACTGTCAATGGGGATCGGTATCGATGGATGTTGGCACACTCTGTTTTACCAGAAATGCGTGAAAAAGGTCTTAAAGGCTTTTGGTTTCAACAAGACGGCGCGACATGTCACACCGCGAAATCAACGATGAACTTCTTGCATCAAAAGTTTCCATCGACCACATTCAAATGGCGCACCCTGTAGCTCCCATAGGACCGATCGGCCAAAATAACTTTTTTAAAGAAAAGTTCGCTATATTTCGTTTTTTAATAAAGATATCGTAACCAGATTTGGCGTTTGGAAATTTTTTAGACCACTTAAGCAATGTGCCAAATTTGAACAAAATCGGTTGACTATATCATATAGCTCCCATAGGTCCAATCTTCCAAAAAATCGATTTTTTAACAAAATTTGTTGTGTTTCGTTTGTTTGTTAAGATATTGGGACCAAATTTGACATTCGTGAGTTTTTTATAGTTCCTAAGTACTGTACTAAATTTAATCCAAATCGGTTGACTATATCATATAGCTCCCATAGGACCAATCGGTCCAAAAACACGTTTTTTATACAAAATTCGATGTGTTTTGTTTGTTTGTAAAGATATTTGAAATAAATTTGGCATTCATATCTTTTTTAAGGTATTTAAGCACTGTGTCAAATTTTATTGAAATCGGTTGACTATATCATATAGCTCCCATAGGAACGATCGGTCAAAAAACAAATTTTTGCTTAAAAATTCTTCTGTTTTTGGTTTTTGGTGAAGAAATCGGACTTTATTACAAGCTAGTGGTACAGGGTATCCTAAAGTCGTCCGCGCCCGACTTTTCGTCTGCCATTTTTAAAATTCAGTTAATGCTAAATTAATATTAATTATTCATCTTCATTAAACAATATAGAAGAACCGATGAAGAACGGAGACAGCTCGTAAGAAATGAAATTATGAAGACTGCTGGAGTTGGAGTATAAGAGAGTAAAATTTTTATTAAAAAAAAAAAAAAATTGTATGCATATAGTTAAGGGAAGGCCTAGAAGGTACAACAAAAGTAATTTTATTACGAGATGGAATCAATAAGATTGAGTAAAAGAGTATTTTTGTTTTGCTGTACAATTCTACGGCTAGGATAGATATAGATAGATCCTGTAACAACAATTAACTAATAAATATTAGTTAATCTGACAATGTACACAATGCCAAGCTAAATTAAAAAAAAAAATGTTTTATTGGAAAATCAAATTGTCCTTTTTAGTATTTAGTATTTTTTTGTTATATTTTGTCAACCTTAAGCCTTTCCTGGACTTCCACGAACATTTCAAGAGCAAAATTCGTGAGTCTATAAGCTTCACAGGAACATTTTTTCATTTTTATATATACAGATTAATAGGGAACGCTTTCGATGAATTTACCAATATGAAAAAAATTTATCATCGTATCACCAAAACTCCAAGATTGTCTTATCTCAGTCACCTTTTTTTCCAATTAAACCAACAAATAAATAACCAATCACCTATTTGTCTATTCGATTTTCGCTGAATGTAACAACTAATGACGTCACTTATTCCAATTCCACAACAAATAGCAAAATACATGAGGTTTGATTAGAAGAGTTGATATGGCCTTCAATTACAATAGTCTCAAATGCTGCCAATAATTATTATGACCTACATACAATTTTTAATCTATGATTTGTAAATTTTCTTAAAAAGAAATTCTTTTATATACTTAATCTCACAGGATAGATTATTTAGATTTCGTGGAAATACCATTAAGGTAAGCAAATACAAAAACTTTAATTAGAAATGGCGTACGTAAAGTCGGGCGCGACAATCATTTTTTGCAAAAAACATTTAAGCCGATAACATAAATATTTCGAATTTGTAATTAGAACCATTGAGAAATAAAACAAGAACATTTTTAATAATGATTTTAAATGTTTAAATAAATTTTTTGGTGATTTGGTTTTTTTTCCAAATCAAAGTGTGCCTTGCTTTTGAAGTCTTCAAAAAATGTATCCCCTAACGAACAAGGCTTTTATTTTCTCAGTATAAGTTTTCATTTCATGGTGTAAACATGTCTCGGTTAATAATTAGTAAAAAAAAAAAAAATTATCAGTAAATTTTAATAATATTCCACGCCGCATTGTAATATTCTTTTTATTTAATTCGTGTTTCGAGCATTTAGTAACTTATGTATGGTAAAGTGATGCCTATCTGCTGCGAATCGGTATAACGTAGTATATAGTATTGGTTATAGTTCTTCGCCGTAATTAAATTCTCCGATTTCGATGAAAGCCATCTACAAACGCCCCTCGCACGAGTCCCCAGTAGCGGACTGGGTGCTCCAGCACTCTGGCGCGGTACCCTCATCGATAATCCAGATTTATGGGTATTGTCATCCTTGGCCTATTGACGTAAATCGAGGATTCTGTTTCTGGTAATAAAATGTCAATTGTTAAAATAGTTATACAGCATAGAAACAACTTTTTGTTGCTTACCTTTGTCTTATATTTATTTGGTTCAAAATTTAAAAAAAACTTTAAGGGTGTCTCCGACGACTCGTTCCATATGTTACATACATTTTCGGCTTGCACAAACTTAATATACCCTTGGTACCATACGGTACAGGGTATAAAAAAAGAGAAAATTAAGTTAAATTTTTAAGAAATTTGTGTATATTTTACAGCTTATAAAAAATAAAAATGTTGCAAACTTTCTAAGTAAATGGGAAGTACGCAATCCGCTACAGACTTTGGTGGAATTTTGAATATAAAATGTAAGTATATCATCAGTTTTCTACAACAACGTGTATATCCTAATGCAAATTTTCTTTTTTTCAGAATAAAATAAAATAAATCATGGAGCAGGCTGTGACTTTTGTAACAATTTTGACTTTTTCCGACTTGAATCAATTAATTGGCTATCATCCACAGACCTCGGTAAAAGCAGCTGCAGTTCATATTGCTATAGGAATAACCGACAAAGGAATGACAACTTGTAACAAAATACAAATCGTTAGTTGTTGGAATAGTTTTCTTATAAAACTCCAAAATATTCCCACCCGAAGCATACGATATATTCTACTAATTTAAAAAAAACAGCGAACTTTTCCTTTTACATATATTTGCTTTAAAGGTTAAGTAACCCTTTTTCCATTAACTTATTTTAAGAGCGCCCTCAGTGCGCTCCTATAGCAAACCCTCTGATAAATCTCCGGCCATGTGCCGGCAGCGTGGTTCCAAAAACCCCAGCCACATAATTGCTGTTATCGCTGCAGATTTACAATCTCGTAATAAATTCAACAGACAAAGATGCGCTTTTGCATTTAAAGTCAAGAAGTAAGCCGCTGCAGTGCGTCTGCCCCTTACCATGCCCAACCCAGCCACAATGTTGCATGCAGCTGCAGCTGCAATAGGCGGAAATCTCACACTGAAAGTTGCATGCGGATGCAGTCGTCGACGTCGGAGTTGGAGTCGGAATCGGAGCCGTCGTAGTCACAGTCGTTGTTGCTGTTTTTGCTTGTCTTTGTTGGCGTCGGCGGTGGCAAACATTCGTGCGGAAGTTTAACCAACTAACAAAGTGACTCGGTCTGAGGCTCTAAAAACACTTCCCCAAGCCAAACGGACGACACTTAGCCAACATTTGTGGCCAAACTCTTGTTGACGCTGCAGTTAAGTGCGTGCAATTTAATTGTTGGCCAAGTCTAACCCGCTATGGACACTCCGGACTGTAGCTGGACAATTGATGAATTCAGTTTTGTTGCTTCACTTAATTGACGCCGCTAAATTGTTTGTTGGCCATGTAAACTTGGTCAATTGGTCTGTGAAACAGCTCAAAAATAAATGGGCAAAAAAAAAGATGAAAATTAAATTGAAAAGCGGTTTTCATTTTGGGATTGCCAGGAAATGTTTGGGAAGCTTTGGCATGCTTTAGTTTACAGGAGATAGCAGCTACAGCCGCTTAGGAAATTTTTAATTGAGCTATGTGACGCTTCCTTCATCCGTGCGGCCTGGTGACACTTTCCAACAACAACAACAACTGGACGCGCCTTAATTGTCTGCCACTTCCCGTTTTGTGGTTACTCGCCAACGGCCCCAAAATCTAATTACGACACCGCCGCACAGACACAATATCCAACCTCATCACCAAACTCATCAGCAGCTGCCGTGTGCCGTAGTGTCCAGTAGTCTCCGGTTCTCCGGCTCTCCGATTCTCCGGCTCTTGTCGTTTCTGTCGCAACCGAAAACCAACCAGCGCAGCAAATTGACAACACAATAAACGTGGCCCACAGAAATGTTCCAGAAACTCCAACCTCCTCGTGGGTGGTTGTCACACATGTGCGACAGTTTCTGATTTATGAACACAATTTCCACTCTGACAATGAGCTCTGGCCGTATCGAAGGCCCGGTTTCGACCAAGTGGGGAAGTCTCCCATCTCTCCCTTCTCCAGCCATCTATCTGTGCAATATTTGAGCTGCTTGTTTATGGACACATTTTGGTGGTCACCCCCCAGTACTGACTATAAGTTTATGTTAATTGAGATTCCACAGCCAAGATATTATAAGACTTTGGTAGCAACATGTAACCCAAGACCTTGTACTTAGAAGTGCCAGCTGCTGGCAACCATTTTTGGGGTCACTTTGAGACCAACTGCATCGAGCCATATTTTAAACTAATCTGTCACATAAAAATCTATGACTAACCGGAGGAGCAGAGATAAGCAGCCAAATGGGAATAGTCAGAGTAATCTATTGCAATTACTTAAAGTTCAATAAATTTTGCGACCGACCCTCAAAATGCAGTTTAAAGTTATATAGGAAAAAAAATATGGGATGAAGACATGGCGGAGTTGTAGGAATTTACGAAGTTTCTATACACTTAGCTATCAAAACTATTTAAATTTGAAGCGTAACAAAACAGTATTTGATTCACTGGAGATACTGTATTTTAGTCATAGTCATAGTCATTCCAAATTAAAATTTTTTTCTTTTGACTGGCATTACCAAGCACACCTATTTTTTTTTTTCCGTAAAAGGGCTCCTCATAGAGACGTGGGCACTGCTACCAAAAGGTCTTTTGTACCATACCCTAAGGTTAAAGCAAAATACTTTCCGCTTTCCTCAAGAATAGCAGTAGGTCTTTTGTTGGTATTGACCTGAGATGGAAGGGACTCATCCGCTCCGTGCCCAAGTGACAGGCTCAGTCCCATACCAACCCTGGGCAGTCACAGAGAATATGCCTGGTAGTTTCATCGTCTTCTAGACAGAGCCTGCACTTTGAAGAGTCCGATAGGCCGATTTTCTGTATATGATATCTAACAGTGTGGTGGCCAGATAGGTAAGCTACCAGGAGCTTTAGGTCCGCTTTGCCAAGACCTTTTGTGTTGATCGCATCCAGAGGTTTGACAATCACTTTCGCCTGACAAAGCCCCGGAAGGTAGAACCAGTATCTCCTATGTACTTCTGCAGCCCATTTGTTTATCATGGTTTTGATTGTGGACCAACCAATACCACAAAATGGCGCAGGTGTAGTCAGAGTGGAGGCACCCTGTCATGCTAGATGGTCAGCGATCGTGTTACCATCCACTTCCGTGTATACATAGCACGACTTTGTTCCGGGCGGACAGGGTTTGGAGGTAGTTATGGCATTCTTTAACCATGGAGGTGGAGATGCTCCAGGATGACAATGCCCTACTAGCAGCTTGGCTATATAAAATTCATCAAAAGTACAGAGATTTTAAGAAGAAACTCAAGAAATTTCAAAAACTTTTGTAGGATCAAATTTTGATACAATTTTATAAAAATTGACAATTAAAAACAAAAATCCTTACAAAATAAAATTATTAGAAAGAGCGATGTAAACCTTACATGTGACTGGGCTATCTAGGCTTTCCATAACGAATTCTGAGCCACTCAATCTGAGCTCCACAAATACCGCAGTATCTTTTAAAGGTATTTTTTCTGGCTATACGCATATCACATCTTTGACGTGCTAGGGGTTTTGAGATAACCTCCGAAGTTCCTGATTTAATGGAATTTTTTGGATTATTTTAGAATCCTTACGTTGGGGTTCTTGTGAAACTCGTATTCGAATTCAGTGATCACCAAAAACATTGTGACCTTTGTGACCTTCGAAAATATTTCTTTTTGCGTGGCTGTGTTAGAAGAAATTTTCCTTATTTCTATACCCAATAAATTTTTTTTAAATATCAATTTTCCTAAGTACCACTGCTAGTAATTATTTTTTTTAATTTTCCGTGCTACACATTTTTATACCCTGTATGTAACGGACAGAAGGAGGCGAGGAAGATCCCAAGTCCTTTATGCCAAAATGCTTATCATAACCTGGGGTATCGATTGAGCCTTGTCCGTCCGTCCGTCGGAATGAACGCCTAGATCTCGGAGACTAAAAGAGCTAGAAACACCAAACTGGTGCGCATATTTCCTCAGAAGATGAAGTTTGTTGAATCATGTCAATATCTTTCCCCCATCCCCATCAGTAGATTTTCGCGGTTTTTGGCAACACCGTTTAATATTTTCAGCTGACCTCGAATCACAAATTTTGGTAAGCTGATTCATGTGGCTCTAATGAACAAATCCATATGCAAATGTGATCGATGCGGACCTCCCAACCCCCGCATTCGATTTACCGCGTTTTTCCCACACCCCTCAACGTACCAACTGAAAACTTACTCCATACACTTAAAATTAGCTTCTTTGGCGTAACTTTCGAGATTTATCACAATCGGTAAACATTTTCGGAACTTATAGGTATAAATATCGAATTTCACCAAAAAAACAAATTAATTCCAATTGGAAAGTTTTTAGTAGGAATATGTAGAATAAATTTGTTCAAGAGAAAATGTACAGGGTATTCCACTGTCGGGCACCGCCTCGACTGTACCACAATTTTTGCTTACAAATATAAAAAAAAAATATTTATAACTAATTTGTTTCGTCCCAAAGATTGCTTCAAAAATTTATGTACTACAATTTAAATCATGAGTCTATCGGGATAAGGAACAAAAAGTTGTCCCACGGCTTTTAATTTTTGTTTTTTGAAATACTGAATATTTTTGTTGAATATTGAAATTATATTTTGAGACTTTAAGATCCACTGAGAGAAGAGAATACGAGGTGTTTTCAAAAGTAAGGTGACTTTTCAAATTTCGCGGGTAACGTATTTTCGATTATCGATTTTTTTTGTTTTGTTGTGTTGGTACACTCTTCCCGAACATCTGTACCAAATTTCAAGTGAATGGCATTTTTTGTTTGGTTGTGAGAGGCGTAAAGGTTATAAGTGTTTTGCGTGCTCGGCGATTTTTTGTTATCAAAAAAAAATATGGACGTCACTTTTTTGTCAAGTTCTAAAATACAACTCTTTTATAAAATAAAAAACCCAGTTTCTTTATAAAATCTTACATATTGCTAACTAAAACACATATGCCCTCCAAGAATGTACAAAAAAATTTATTTACAAAAACTAAATATTTAATTGAGCTAAATTTCAGAAAATCTTATATAATAAATAACAGCTATAAAAGCGCTACATTTAATTTTATTTGATTTGCATATAAATGCAATTGCTTAATAGCCCCAGATACAAATATATCTCTGGAACTCTCTTAGTGGGGCTCTCCCCCCACTCTTTTTCAAGGGGTTTTCAATCACAAATGACTGTCACTGGCTGGTTGATAAATGTTGGATGGGCGTGGGGTCCGGAGCAAGTCCAAAGATTGGGTAAGGCCCAGCTCAGCTCATTCCAAGTCAACTGAAAACTCATTTAAGGCTCCATTTCACAATGTGAAAATGGCAACAACAACAACAACAAGGCAGGGTCAATAACAATACCAATACATAAGAGTAGCTGTATCTATATGTGTGGGAGAGTATCTGTGTATGTGTATGTGTGTGCATCTTCTTTATGTGTGGATGAGTGCGTCAACTCAAACAGATAGGGCCAAAAAGAAAATGATGATAAAAAACAAGTGGACCGACTGCAGTCGGTTGAATGCGAATATTAGATACACTGCACTTTAGTTAATTAAAAGATTATAATATAAATATTAACTTTCTAAGATGGTCAAATATGTTTCAGGAAGAAAAAAAATATGAATGATAATTTTGGTAACAATAGTTTTTTAATAAATTGTCTCTGAGATAGCTTTTTTTTTATGATCCTTTCAGTAAAAATGACTCAAAATTTGTATTTTTTGCAAAAGTTACGGAAATCCCTTTTACAATGAAAATTTTTAACAAGAAATAACGCCATAAAATAAAAAAGTTAAAAGAATTTTATTCACAGAAGGCGAGCAAATATCAAAACTCTAAATTTAGTTGAAAAGTTTGATGATCAAAAGAGAAAATCATTTGTACGGTACTTCGGAAAAAATTGGAAAATAAAATTTCTTATACATATATGACTCTACGTATTTAGCGATTTTTTTAGCTAGTGGCCACAGATTTAGGTAGTAAGGTGCAACTTTTTTTTTTAATTTAAAGATCCTAGTACTTTTGGGCATGATATATGGACAAAGAACTGACGGATAAGTTGGACACCGCTTAGCTCGATTAATACTGCTCTCCGATCTCTCTTCCTATCGAAAAAAGTTAATAGTTCTTCTTCGAAATAACACGGTCTACGAAGAATAGTTTTCTAGACAGCAATTTTTATTTCCATAAGCACGATTAAAAACTTAGAATATTTTAAAGAAATATGATTTTTAGTAATCATAATCTTTTAGAAGTTTGGTTAGGGAATTCCTTTTTCTTAATTATTTCCATATCCGCTTAAGGATATATTCATTTCAATTTTTACACTTTCATACTTGCTTTTTTCAGGAACGTATCTTTCGTATTAAAACAGAATAGGAGTATTTATTTTCCAAGCATCCTGGTGCGTACCCGATTCGATACTCAAAAATAATCGGTATCAATGAAATTGAATTTTTCGATATGTATTTTTTTAAATTGGCAATTTTCGACTCCAAACCGAAGTATTGAGTATTTCAAATAATTTGAAACCGACTTTACTCGAATATTGTAAAGATTGATAATAAATAACATCGAAGTTTTCTATTTATATTGTACATTTTTTTTAAAGAAACGATTTTTAAACATTACGAATTGCACGATATCAAAAACAAGTCGAATCAAAGTGTTGAATATATCAAACAACTTGAATCCGATTCAATTCGAAAACTGAAAAGATACGATATCAACGATATCGAAGCTTTTAATTGATTTTAAGGTGAAAAGTTTTTTATAAACGGGAATTTGAGAAATTAAAAATATCGAATCGAAGTATACTGTAGTTCCAAGCAACTGGAATCCGACATCTAATACTTTGATACTGAAACAATCGATCATCAACGATATCGAAGTTTTGATTTGCTTTCCTTCTTGCAATACAGAAGTTTTACAAATTAAGATTGCCTGACCGTAGTATTGATTACTCCAAATAACTTAAATACAGTTTTTGTTTTTTGGCAATAGATAAAGTTTTTAAATGCTATTCGGTATATTTCTGGAATTTTTTCTTTCAATGCTTACAAATACTAATCAGTAAATTATATAAAATGTATTAGCGCCAATATCTAGGCGGAAAAATCGATGCCAGTAAGCTTTTGATTATGCTTGCAAGATGAAAAATATGACTTCTCAGCCATATCAGAATATGAAAAAATATCTAATCTAAGTATTGAGTACTCCAAAAAACTTCAGTAATCTCGTCAATTCGATGGCGAAAATATCGATGTCATGAAACTATCGAAAATTTTTAGATGGATAAATGTTGAACGTGATCTTTTGCCAATCCAATCCAATATTATAATAAAATCCGAATCTAACTAATGAGTACTACCAAATAAATTGAATCCGGCTCAGTTCGATGCGTATGATATCATCAAATCGAAATGTCATAATTATGAAATTTAAAAGTGATTTTATTCTAAAATTTCTCTATTATTATACGCCGCCCATTTACTAATGGAAATCCGTCATGAAAAAATAGAGGCTCAAGCAATTATCTAATTTATTACACTATTATCTTGAGCACTTTTTCCAAAAAATTCCGTTTGTTTATTGAGCTGTCCAAAACTTAATATATTTAGCTTACATTTTTTGACAATCCGTAAATCGTAATCGAGTAAAGATATTTTGATAATCTTTGTTATGATGAGATATCAATAAAATTTCGAATATTAAAAACTCACATATTTTTGTTTTATTGATTTTTTTGGTGTGAAAAAAACATTGGTTTTTTAGTGATAAAATAAAACTAAACTTTGTATTGGTTACATTATTGAAAAATTACAATCTTTTGTGTGTCATTAATTTTTTCTGTAGAAATTTAAAATATCGTCTTCTTTATTTTTAAAAAATTGTCCATTATCTGCAAAAAATTGTTCATTATCTGCAAAAAATATAACCCTTAAAATTTCCTCCACCTCATTGACCCATTCCTTTCATTTCATATCTTTGGAAAAAGTATCTGTAGAGTATCCGCTTGCCATGCAACGCCTCAAGACCCTCACTTTATTTTTTTCTGTTTGTACTCACTTAGCATAGCCTTGTAGCCAAAGTGCAGGGTATCAAAAAAAAAAAATAGACGAAATAAGAGCAACTCGGAACTGAAGCTTCTGATGTAGCTGCTTCTTCTTTTCGAGACAATTTGCCACTTTAATTGCGGCAATTTTTTGCCCATTTTTAAGTCAAATTCACTTGATGGCTCTTGCCACATTTTGTTGCCATTGTTGTTGGTTTTGGTTTGTTTGGCTTTATACTGGCACTGCGCCTGACTAGCTGGCTAACTGACTGGCCCAAAGGGTGTCCAATTTGTGTCTCGTGTATGCCCCTGGCGCCTGGTTCTCCGGTTCCAGCTACTCCCAACTCTCCTACCCCTCTCCTCTATCTCTGGCGTTTTCTATCTGTGCAGAGGCAATCAAGCGACTCGTATGTCGTCTCCATGGTCTCCAACGTACGTCGTCCCCATGGTCGTCATAGTAGTTGGTAGTAGGTATGTCTATGCATCCGTCCCTTGGTTCCTCCATCCCAGCCCTGGTATTGTCTATATGCCAGCATTTGTGCTCTCCAAAATGCTTTGTAATTGCAAACAATTTGATATTAAGTACGATTTCTAATTGTGCGAATGATTGCTTTTCATTGAGATGGCGATGGAGGATGGCGATGGACTCAGACTCTTCGCTCCCACTCGTCTATCTCCTGAGTCTCTTTTGGAAAATAAATGAAAGTTTATGGCCACAAAATGGGAAATTGTAAATATTTTATATGCACAGATACCAAAAACAAACCAACATATGAATTACAATTATATTTGTCGATTTTGTGCAAATTCTGACTAAAATCGTTCGATCGTTTTGTTTCTTTCGTATTGTTTTTATGTTAGTGCAATAAAAATAAATTAATAACCAAGAAATTCCAGATAAATGAAACTTTTCTTTTATTGATTCGAAATGTGTTGAATTTAAAGCTATTTCGTAATAGTTATGCAATTAAATTGGTTACTGAAGAGATAAAAAGCATAAAAATTGATATTAAGATTTTTAGCATTCTTCATTTTATTTGACAAAATTGAGAAGAAAAATTCTTCAAATACTTACAAAGAAAAATGCTTAAATAAAATTTTGAAATAAAACTGAAAAAGGAATTTCTGAGTGCAAGGCTTAAATTTCAGAAAACAATATGTATTAAAAAAGTATTCGATTAAAAAAAATAAAATAAATACTAAAATTAGATTAGAGTTCTTGAATGAAAAAAATTATTTAGTTTTTAAGCCTATTGAAATTTTAGAATTGAAACAATATTTAACACTTAAAAAAAAACTTAACGAAACTAAAAATTTATTAAATCTGATGTAACAAAAAAATAAAATAAATTTTTAATTATAATAGATTAAAATTTTCGAATATAAAAAAGAAATTAATTTCGATTTTAAGCTTACTAAAATTTTAAATTTTAAACAGTACCTGCTATTAAAATAGAACCAAAAGTTTTTAAACCAGTTTGGATTTATTTTCCGTGGATAAAAAGACTTAAATTAGGTAAAAGATTAAAGGAAAACAATTTTAAACATAATAATTTATGAGATAAAATAAAAAAAAATAATAGTCCAAAAATAAGATTATAATTCTTGAATTAAAAAAATATTGTTTCGATTTTAAGCGTATTAGAATTTAAAAAAAAGCTTACTGCATAACTAAAAAGTCATAAAATCTGATTTAAAAAACTTATAATAAATTGAGAATGAGCTTAAAAGTTTAAAAATTAAAAAATATCTTTTTAAAGTCATGTTTCATGTGTCAGTCTCTCAATAAGATTAAAATTCTTTTATTAAGAAATTATTTACAATATGTATTTAACTAATACTTGCGAGACAAAAATTTCTAAAATAATGTCAATTTCTAAATTAAGAAAAACAATTTTTTTTAAGATTATTAGCATAACTAAGTTTAAGAGTAAGCCAACCGCAAGTAAAATATCTCAAAACTTTTTGCAATATTTCTCAAATTTTTATTTTTTTTTATTTTTTTATAAATTAGAATTTAATTCTAAAATATAAAGAAAGAAGCCAGAGCAAAAAGGCCTTCAGGCTGGTTTAAAAATTTTTTTAAATTATTATTTTCTAAAAATACTAATTTAATTTTTTTTTCATAAATTTTAAACTTTAAAGTAAAAAAAAAACAAATAATAATATTTTAACCATAACAGTTCACGCTTGAAATTATAATATTCACAATAAGATTCTGCAAATTATTAAAAAAATCTGAATTAACAAAAAGGTTGTTAAGATTTTTGGCCTAAAAAAATTGCACATAATAATAAATTAAGACCAAAAATTCTTTGAAATATTCTGGAATTAAAAACCATATAAAAAATTCTTACGTTTTTATTTTTAGCAAATTCAAAAAATAATTTTTTATACTTTTATTTTTTTGGTTTAAAAAAATTTCTGATTTAAGTTAGCTTTATTTTAATAAATAAACCAAAAATACTTCTTTGAAGATTGTAAAAATTTTGTCTCGACTTTTTTTATTAATTTATAAAATAGGTCAAAAAGGCTCAGTTAAATAGAGGGCTAAAAAAATAGATATGAACTCTCTCTTAAACATTCATATCTTTGAGTTTTTTGCCTTTAGAAGAAATCTTCCTTTTTAGAAATAATAAAATTTTTTTTTTCTAATAAGCCATAGAAAATTAGGCAATAGATTTTGGACAATATTTTTTGGTTTTTCTCAAGCAATTTATCGATATTTTTTTTAAGCAATTTATCTAAGATTACTTCTGCCTCTTACTTGCCTGAAGGAATAAATGGGACAATAGAATATTTATAGCAGCTACGGGCTGTCAGTGACTGAGATCACCCAGAGACCATGAGGTCGATTGTGTTGCCTAATTGTGAGAGAATGAGGAAAGGAATTGAAGAAATGTAATGATTGTAGAGGAGGATTAAAAATTCTAGGTCATTCCTAATCGCCAAAGTCTCTGCTTGATTATGAGAGAAGAAGGAAAGGAATTGAAGAAAGGGAGGGATTGTGGAGGAGAATCAAAAACTGTAGGTCATCCCCAATCGCCAAGGTCTCTGCTTAATTGTAAGAGAAGGAGGAAAGGAGTTGAACAAAGTGAGGGATTGTGGAGAAGAATCAAAAACTGTAGGTCATCCCCAATCGCCAAAATCTCTGTTGCAGAACTATTTTGAGGATTCGACATACATGGGCACGTATTCTAGAGTCGATCTTCAAAGAATGGTGTACCCAGAAACAAATAAGCCATAGAAAATTAGGCAACATTTCGGACAATATTTTTTGGTTTTTTCAAGGAATTTATCTAAGATTACTTCTGAGTATAAATATTAAGAAATATTATAGTCAAAACATTTTTAATTTAATTTGGGTCAGGTTCTACTTATTTAATTTTTTATATGGGTTTATTCCAGCCAAAACATCTGACATCTTTGAAACTGCAAAAATTAGAGAATTTGAAGTTCAGTAAGTTTTGAGGCTTCGCTTGGGGCAATATTAGTAGTGAGAAAAAATCTTCCAGTTGTATCCT
Organism: Chymomyza amoena; assembly: GCA_037043745.1. Lineage (NCBI taxonomy): Eukaryota > Metazoa > Arthropoda > Insecta > Diptera > Drosophilidae > Chymomyza > Chymomyza amoena. The sequence goes on from JBAMAX010004560.1 coordinate 58,859, forward strand.
CATTCCGTACATGAAGACGAACAAAACTAATAAGGTCTAAAAAAATATTATTTTTAAAAGATAATTTTTTTTAAAATAAAAAAGAAAAATGGGGTAACACAAAACCACAAATTTTTTGTCGTAATCGATGAAACTTTGTGAACCTTGAAGAAAACTACAAACATTTTTTTTTTCTTTTTAAATTTGAGTTCGAAATATAAATTTTATATTAAAAATTTTTCTAAAAATTACGAAAAATTTCATGGCTGTGAATTTGATAAAAATATATTTTAAGTAATATCGATGGGTCTCTTAAATCGTTGGGGGTACTTAAATACGATGTACATTTTCAACGAATCCCGTGGTGGCATTAAGTGGTTTTTTGAGGATTTAAGGCTATACTAGGTATACTTTGAATCAATCGTAAATTTTTTGCAAATCATCCTAACATTGGGTGAGCCCTGTACATGCGCTATCATTCTAAGCAACTACCGTTCTAGGTGAAATATCAACTCACGGGATAAAACGCGGCAACTAACTCTTTTTAATCCCAGATGATTCTTTAATAGATAAAACGCTCCGATTAAATTTTTGCCGCATAGCCTCCCACCACCACATTGCATTAAGCTGCTTTTCCGAAAGTATGTCAAAACCCTTCCAAAAAAGGAGTTTCAAGGCACTTTAAATTTTATATTGGTATTTATTTAATTCGACGCAGTAAAGTGGTTTAATTTTATGTTTTTCTCTACTAGACCATAATAGACTTCATTGGGAAAACTGCTCGCCTAACCAGCCAACAACACAAAAAGTTAAGTTCAAAGTCCATCAAAAGAGCTTAGAGAGCCCACCACTCATCATCATCAGAGCAATACGCACGAGCTCTTCCCAATTAATTAGGCAGAATTGCTAATAAATATGCATGTCCATGAGGTTACTCCCTCCAACGCCTCACCAAAAACAACCTGCCCAAAGAAACCCCCAAAACTCAAAGCCACTAAGCTAAGCTCAACAAATACAATAAATAAACTTAAAGTGGCAATATAATTAATTAAACTTTTATCGCTTTCTGCTAATTTGTCTCATTGTTAGTCACCCTCCCCCCAAAAAACACACAGCCCGTCCGTCCGTTCGTCCGGACAGCCAGATAGACAGAGCCAACATTTAATTTTCCTTAATAGTAAATCCGTGTTTTATGTGCAGTCAGCAACGTAGCAGAGTTCCAGAGTTCCAGCATTTGGCGATAAACGAAATCTTTTAATGCCCGCAAAGGACAAACTAAAATATCACTCATACGCCAAGTTGGCTCGAAGGCTACTCGGAGCTACTTGAATTTATGCGCATGTTGTGCACACTGCTCCAACAGAGCTACTAAATTTCTGGCTGCGATTTTGGCCATTTCCAGATAGATGTGCTTGGCTCTTAATCTAAATCTGCATGTCAACTCGAAGACCGCATAAATCACAAAATAATCCTAAAGTAAAATAGCCAGAATCTGCAGCTTGCATGGGAATACGTCTATGTGTGTGTTTGTGTATCTCTGTGTATGTGTGTGTGTGTGTGGGTGGCCTCTGGGCGCGCATTAACGTCAATTGTCTTTGTCTGCAGCCACGCCCACTGCAGCAAAATAGTTCGTTGGCCATCTTGTAAATTTGCTTTGACAATTTTTGTTAGCCAGTCTGAGCCCCCAATAAAGGGGAAGCCTCAGTAAGCCCACTCCCTCTCACACCCCCTACGCCACCCAAAGGCAACAAATGTCATTTGACTTGTATGCCTGCCCTGGTACACATGCCTTCAGACCTGGCCAGCTTAACTTGGCTCAGCTCACATGGCTCACATTCTAGCCGTTTTACCTTTTTCGGGCTTTGTTTGGAAATCGACCCGTACGGGGGGGACGGTACTCTCTACGTACAACTTGCTTTCATTTTATTTTTATCGAAGACAATGCGACGACGCCCGCAAATGTAATTCAACGCAATCGCATTGAATTTTATTTAAAATTGTTAAAACGCTCTTCCTGCAAATGGCCCATTCGGCTGGTAGCGCCCCCGAACGTCCTGACAACCCCACGGAGTTGCGCCACTGCAATGATTTGCTTTATCATTTGCGGTCGTCGTTTGTTGTAAGGATATCTGTCCGTGTGTGTGTGTGTGTAAATTGTAGTCTAGTCCTTTTGCATTTCGCGCAGTGTAACAATAGAAATGTGATATACTCGAATGGGATAAGGGAATACCCTTTTTTATGGGAAAATTAAAATAACTTGAAATCTTTATACTAACGACAGTGCTTGTCCCTAAGAAACTAAGTTTTTTAGTTGTTCATCTGCCTAGCGCCCACTAGCGGGTAATTGTGCAACTTGTCTTTGACTTTATTTTTAAAGCTAGCGCTCCCTACCGGACAGTTTTCAAACTTGTTGTTGTCGCTCCCATCTACTTTACTGAGCAGCAAAAAGAGTTGGTGGATCTTCTCTCGTTCTACTCCCTAAGAAAGTGCATTTTTTTGAAATTAATTAAATTTCGCTTGGCGCACTCTAGCGGATGTTTTAGAACTTCAAGACTTTTGGCTAGCTACCATCTAGAGGAATTTTAAAACTTGTAATCTCATCCTATCTGTTCTACTGAGCAGCAAACAAAGTTGGCGGATCCACGGAGGGTTCTCGTAACCGGACCTCCCAAATGTTGGAAAAATGGGTGGACAGTTTTTTGAGATGTCTGATATAAAGGGTTTTTCAATAAGAGCGCTAGAAAAGTTTTTTCAAATAACAAAAAAAGGGTTTTGGATATCAATGAAATTTTTTATTCCTGTGAAAGTACATTCGATATAAAACTTGATTTATTTTGCATGGCCACCACGGACATGCTTGCAGAAGTCCAGACGCTATGTCCAATTTTCGGCCGATACTGCTGCAATTTCACGGTCGATATTCGTACGAAGTTCATCAATCGTCGCTGGCATAGACCATAGACTTGACGTAGCTCTACAGGAAATAGTCTAACGGCGTCAAAGCGCACGACCGAGGCGGCCAATTGACTGGGCCATTTCGTGAGATAGCACGTTCACCAAACTAGGTTTTCAATAAATCGATTGTGACATTCGCTGTGTGGCTTGTGGCGCCGTTCTGTTGAAACCATATATTGTCCAAGTCCATATCATCCAATTCGGGCCAAAAACATTCGGTTATCATTGAGCGGTAGCGATTGCCATTCACAGTAACGTGCCGGTCTTGATCATCACGGAAGAAGTACGGCACAATGACGCCGACCGTGCTGCCATAAACCACGCCAATCCGTAAATTTTTCGGGATTGCAATGGTGACTCATGGAGTACGTGTGGATTGCTGTCTGACCAATAACGAAGCCATTCAGCCAGACAATGAGCCTCATCGCTGAAGATGATTTTTCGATGAAAATCCGGATCATTTTCAAGTTGTTGCTCAGCCCAATTCACGAACATATGACGCTTCTGGTGGTCAAACGGCGTCAATTTGATCTTGCTAAGGATGTAGGCCAAGATATTTTCGTAAAATTCGCCACAACGACGACACAGAGCTGCCTAACACTTGAGAACAATCGTGTGAGAGACTGATTTGGGTATTCCTCAATTTTGACGATTCGACATCTTCTTTTCTTCAATCCCCATTTGCTGTTAGACGTCGGGGTAGCCTCGGGATATCCATCTTCTCCAATTATTATTAATATTATATATTTCGTCTTCAACTTCTAGGAATGGTTCATATACGATTCCGTCCTCATCAGGTATGGTTTCATCTTTTTTTAATTTTTCCCTAAAAAACTTACGCCAAGTATCCAGCACTTCCTTCTTTTCTATGACCAGCTTGTCTCCATCTTTGATTGTTCTTGTTTGTTTTCCATATTTTCCTCTCAGATTTTTAACTATTTTCCAAAAACTTTTAGTATTTTTCTCTTTAGCTCTTTCTTCTACTAAGTAGCCAAATTCTTCCCATGATATCCTCTTTGCTTCCTTAACTGCTTCTTTTAATTAATTTCTTTTTTTTTCCACATAGGATCTTCTATCAGTCCTTGAACAGGTTCGTATGTACTTCTTTTATGCCACCACGGACGTAAGGAAAAGAGACTTTGCTCATTGAATACCCAAATCATTAGGTCTTCCTCCGCCAGTAATTCTACAATCCCCTTAACCCTCTGATTACAGTGTATAAAAGGCAACGGCTCTGATTTCATTTTCATCCGAAAAAAATAAAACCCAAGCTGCTAATGCTGCCAACATTGTTAAGCGTTTGTAGCCTGCCATAAGGAGTTAGTGAGGTGGAGGCACTTGAAGGTTTGGGGGGTGTGTGCTGAAGCAATTGCCGTTTTCTGACAAATATTGTAAATGAGACTGCGACAAAATCATCAGACAAAAGCCGACAATGAGACAAAGGCAAGCGACATGGCCCGAATTCGCAGTTACTGCGGCTTTGGGCCAAATTGTATTTGTACATATTGCAAAAAGCTGTTAACGAGATATACACATGGCAAAAAAAAAAAAAAAAAGGTGCTAGCTGATTTAAATAAGACCTACTTGCCTCCAGGCTTGTGCCCGGGGTCTCTGCCGCAGCAAAACAAAAGGCACATTGAGGCAATCTCTATGGGGGCTGGAGTCTAAAGGAGCGTGGAACGAAAGCCGCAATTGAAATAATTAAGTGTCAAAATGGTGTACTTGGAGCTAGGTGTAAGGCTGTGGCGGCGGGCCTGTGTGGCGGAAGTGAAAATGATTTTCCATGAAAATTACTTGGCAAATGTGTAATCCAAACTTTTATGTGCGCCCGTAAGTGGCATCACATAAACAGCGAAAGAAGAGCAGCATCCAAGATGATGTGAAAATTTGAAGATTCAAAAAAAAGGCAGAGAAATAAAGATAAAATTTAAAAAGTTTAAAAATTAATGCATAGAAGAAATTAAAGAGTGAGACAGTTTTGGGATGACATAGTAAGAGAGACAAAATTTGGATGATAAAAGAAGTAATGCAAGATAGAAAGAATTGGGAAGGATCCAATGTATTCCGCATTGACGATCTGAAAGAGGGATGGAGTTGGATAGATGAGTGATAGATGAGAGTTATGATGATTGATGATAGACGGGAGAGGGGTGGCTACGAATTTTTAAAAGCAACAAGAATTGAAAATCTGAATACAATGTATTCCGCATTTAGTATCTGATAGTGGAATCGAGTTCGAGTGATGGATGAGATAGTGTAGAATAGGAAAAAGTCTATGGGATCGACAATCAGGGAAGGCAATGACTTGAAGATGCAAAGTCTTGAAATGGTGAGAAAATATAAAAATAAATAATTTGACCCCTTGGTGGAGCTTATTACCCAGGTGGTGGATAGGGAGATGCCTCCCATATATGTATATGGCTTAAAAAAAAAACATATATATTTGTATATATTCATGTAACTCCTATTTTTATCATAGGGCGTTTTGACGATTCGTTACCAAGAAGTGTTTCAGGTAGCTCTCTTACCCAAGCTTGGTGATAAAATCCCTATCTGAAACTCCAAGAATATGTTTTGTTGGAAGACAACTCTTCACGAAGACAACTCTTCACGAAGACAACTCTTCACGAAGACAACTCTTCACGAAGACAACTCTTCACGAAGACAACTCCACACACACGGTCAACATAGGCCAGAAAAAAAAAACTTTTTATCAAACAGAGGGCAAAGTCGAGGTCGAGAAGGCAACGGAAGGACCGACAACTTAAAAGACAAATGTGTCCAATTTCTACTCAATACCCCTCAGCGGCTCTATTCACCATAGTAAGGTGGGACTGAGAGCTTTACAAATGTGAACCGTACCAGTACGCCAACCCTCCAGGCTTGAAACTGAGGGTTAGCTCTCCTCTCTAAGCCACCCCCATCTGTTCAAATTACCAAGACCAATTTATAGTAGTGCCTTGAAGTGATAAATTCTCTGGTCCTCTTCAGTCTTCTTATTGGGAAACTTCCCAAAAGTCAATTTATAAGTGGCTACCATGGGCGATTAGCCTACTGGCGAAAAAGGATATCTGCTCTTCTACTGTTCTGAGCATGAAGCCACGATAAAAAATTTAGCCGCCATACCCCGGACCTGAACACCTTCTAGGGAGGGGCTAATAGATTATCCATTTGCAGCAATGGGGGATGGGCAGTAACATACTGCAAAGGTTGTGATGATGTACTCGCTTAAATTAATCCCTGGTTCAAGTAATCCGATATGTTTCCCAGAGGCCATCAAGATTAATAGAAATCATGATCGATCCACCTGTGATCACGGGTGATCCACTGAGTTGTAATGTAAAGTATATAATATGCTGAAATTTTTTCTGCTAGTCATGCCAATGTTGTATCGTCTAGCTAGGCTCTCAAATTCGGGAAGATACTCCTGAGTTTCGCCCACTGCTTCGTACGCATGAGATCCTGAACAATATAGCAAGAAGCTTCTTCTTGGGAGTAATGCCCATACAGGAAAGTCCCTCCCAATTGTTATATAAGAACGTTATGAGGTCACCTCCCTGGGGAACCCAAACTAAGGCTATTTTGGTTAGCGATTGATGATCTAGAAACATTGTATCAGAAAATACCACCAGTAAAGGTGAACATTCAGCCATTTGGTACTCCAGAACCACTTGCTTCTCCATTGCTTATATCACACTGGAACAGTTTTTCAAGGGGAAAATATCTACATCGGAATAATTGTCTTTATCGCATGCTCACTCTCAGTATCCTTTGACTTTGGGGTAGATGGGTATATCTTTGAAGTAATATTGGATAAGACCATGGGTGTAGTCTGGCTAAACCCCCCTTGAATTTCAGTCAGTTAGCAAGTTTGGACATTAAAACAACAAAGCTGATAGGATGCAACTTTGTATTAAAAAGTTTTGAAATCATCTGAGAGGCTCTTAAAATCTGAAACCTTTTAAACATTCCGCGTAGTTCAATTGGTTATAAACCCCATTAAGCGGTTAATTCATATAATATAACATTTGGACATAAAACAGCCGTACCACAATAAACGCAAACTTATTCGCTAGCTTCTCTGCTAGCTTTTGATTCCGAAGTTATAGAACTTGATAGGACGGGAAGAGAAATTGACTTATCAAACTGCTCTCGAATATCAAATTGCTCCTATACCAATTAACGTTAGCCAGGGGCGATTAAAAACAAAAAAGGTAGATGGGAACCGATGCGTACCCTTGAACTTTAAAATAACATCATTCCAAGGCGTTGACCCCTTCGCAACGCCTGAATCCGATCCTGTAGCTTTCACTTCTAAGTTGAACTACTCAGATGCAATTAAAGTCAAAAAAGGTCGATGAGAAACAATTCAAACACTTGAAACTTAAAATAACAAGGTTCCAAGGCGATGACCCCTTCGGACACCCAGCAACCGCTCCTATAGCTTTCATTTCCATTTTTGTAGTTATTGAAGCGAACATTTCCATTACTGCATCTTACGACCAACGTATGTCCTGTGCAGAATCTAAGCATCGCGGTATTCTTTGACAACTTCTGTTGTTGTAAACAGATTTTGCAATCTAAATAATTTACCAGACCACACCAGACCATACCAACCAAAAAAAAAAACCACTCCCACAGCAGCTCGGAAATGCATGCAAAATAAACACTTTGTCGCTGCCGCACTTTTACTTAACTTTTTGTGGAGTTTGATGCACAGAGTCACTGCCCAGATCCTTCCCAAATCGAAGACGAAAATTTTGCCAATATAAGTGCCAGCGCACTTGTACAGACAATGCCAACGACAAGCCATCCGCAGTGCATCCACAAGCGTAACCTCAGTCACAACCCCATCCGTAGTGTAACCCAAAGTCCGTCGTCATGTCCTGGCAACTCCACTTCGTCCATGAATCTGCTGACCGCGCTGCAAAAACCGCACGCATGCTAAAAGTGTGGCCATAGCACATGTTGGTATTGTTGTTGCAGGTTGCAAGTTGTCGTAGTTGTTGTTGCTGTTGTTATTTCTGTTTCTGGTTATTGCCACCAAGTTGTTAGAGCTGCTGGTTGGCTTTAAACACAAAACTTATTTCAAGTTGTTGTTTGTTGTTTTTGACAGAATATTGTAAGCAAAGGTTTTGGCCGAGTCGAGCTGAGCTGAGTTGAGCTGAGCCTGCTTTCCAAAAGATGCTACTCGGCACACAATGCATACAAAGAATGTTGCTGAGATGTTGCTGCAACTGCTTCCGCTGTTGTTATTGTTGTTGTTATTGTTTTAATGCTGCCACACCAGCTACCTGGTAAGACTTCCTGCCGCGCTGCAGACCGCAGAACCCCAACGCAGTTATGCAATCACAAAGTTGCCTGCCAGCCAGCCAGCTCGACTCCGCTCCAGCATCTCTATCTATCTATCTATGCATGTCTCCGGCGCTGTATGTCTGTGTCCATGTCCATGTCTTCTGGCCACTGATTGAAATTCTCCGGCTAGTGCAGCTGGGCAGGAAGGCAGTAGTGTGTAATTTTCAGTATCATCTCGACTTGGCTTTACTTGCAACCCGCTCACTCTTGTCTGCCCTGGTCTTGTCTTGGAGTTGCCTTAGCCAGTCTGGGCTAGTTTTCATTATAGATAGTTATTATTATTATTATCAAAATCATCTATGCGTGCCTTGTGCACAACTTGCTGTTGTTGGTAAGACCCCTTTTTCTCAGCTACTCGAACCACCTTTATCCCCACTTACTTGCCTTATCCAACCGACTTCATTGTCAGTTGCCAGTTTTGCTTTTCTCGGGGAAGTGTATTCATCATCATTGCCGTTGTAGTTATACACTGCTTTCATTGTGAGATGGGGTTGCTTAGGTTCGCAATGTACCTAACCCGACAAGTTACTAAAGTACGGATGTGGACTCTGAGGTAATTAGATAGAGACCTCCTAGACACGACTGAGACAAAAATTTGAAGACCAATTTTTGATACAATAAGCATAGATCTTAATAACTACAGAGTACGGGAGCAACACAAGTCAAGCTGTCTATGTCAAGTCAAGTGGGCCGGATATGCTCCAAGAACACGAAACCCAATTTTGAATAAAACCTGCTTCAATCAACTAGATGGAAGAAGAGTAGTGGGACAATCCCAAGCAAGTTGGTTTAATGAATTAAAAGATGATCTCAGTAAATCAAACGTCCTAAACTGGGATGAAGCTGCAAAGAATGAAGATTATTGGAGAAATGTTGTTCGAAAGGCTATTACTACTACTACCAATTCTGGACTCCTAAGTGAAGCATAGAGCTTCAAACGAGTTTGAAAGGCTTAGGCTGAAGTATAGCTGTAGCACCGAAGATGATGATGATGTCGAGCTGTCTCTGGAGCTATGTCAAATGCAATATCCAAAGAAGCAATAAAGAAAGTTTGTTGAACTGAGATAAAACCTCTTCCCAAAGTACCAATATATAAGAATTTGTTAAGCCGATTTGTTACCAGAACAGCGTGTCCTGCGATCATAGAATACCTCAAAAACAATCGTTCGAAAGAGCGGGAGAAGAAGTAATTATAAAATGAATGAAATTATTTCACTTTTCCGAAATACTAGTTCAATTTACCGAATATTCTATTTTTGATTTTTTGAGATTATTTAGAGCCTTACGCAAGAGTTTTAAGCCAGTCCTAGGAAGATATACTATAAGTGGGATAAATTGAAAAAATCTGTGCCGTTTCGGAAAGAAAGGATCTATTGGGCTTCCTAATAGCTTTAGAGGTGCTGGGTCAGCTAATGAGATAAATTTAATTATCTGGTACGTCCTGGCTCGATATTCTATAATCGCCGAAGAGGGATGCCTTTCCTCTGCCGAGAGAGACACACTCTGTAAATATGTTTTGGGAGGATTCCTCCCTGATTTCACAGAACCTAAAAGTGTTACAATCTACGATGCCCATCATGCTCAGGTGTTTCCTTAGCCTGCAGTGTCTCGTAAGTAAGCCGGTAAGTATCCTAAGGGAATTCTTGTCCAGACGGAAGATTTTCTGGAACTAATTCCGATAATAGAAGAATAAAATATTGAAGGTTCTTACCATATGCCAAGATTTCAGTCATAGCTTTCTGTTGATATTCCAAAATTTTCTGGGCTATGGTTCGAAGGGCTTAATCATGGATGTCTCATCAGCTGGAATTAGATGGGTTGGAATCTTTTTTGCTTATCATGGTTTTGATTGTGGACCAACCAATACCACAAAACGGCGCAGGAGATGTGGTCAGTGTGTAGGCACCCTGTCGTGCTAGATCATCTGCTGTCGTGTTACCATCCGCTCCCGAGTGTCCAGGCACCCAACATAGCACGACTTTGTTCCGGGCGGACAGGGTTTGGAGGTAGCTATGGCATTCTTTAACCATCCTGGAGGAGATGCTCCAGGATGACAATGCCTTAATAGCAGCTTGGCTATCTAAAAAAATGCATATGTTTGCTCCCCTAGTTTCCTTGAGAAGGATACTAAGGACGCAGATTTCTGTGGCATGAATCCACGCTTGAAAGACGCTGGGCCAGATGCCCATTGCGGAAGAGATTCTGGTATTGGGTCCAACGATTCCAACACCTACACCCTGCTAAGTTTTGGACCCATCCTTGAACCATTGTTGCCACCGGGGCTTTCCACAGCGGCTGCCATCAGCCCAAGTCTCCCGACTTGGGGGAAGAGATCTAAATTTCTTGTTATGAAAAAGTTTCGTGATCATAAGATCTGATCTGGAGCAGATCGATATGTCAGGTAGGGAATATATAAGTGCGGCATGAACAGCTCCTCAGCTGGAATTAGATGGGTTGGATTTTTTTAATGCCTTTTTCAAACAATATCGAACTTAGTTTTGTATCTATAGTTCCAATGGCGGCAGTAGGAGTCTAAAACCGCGTCCGTAAATCCGCCACCGTTTAGTTCTCAGCAAAAATTTAAATCTTTTGCTTTTTTTCTTGTCGTGGTTGTAAGCATTTGACGATAAGACACACTGCTTGCAAGCAGTGTCACCTTAAAAAATTACTTAGGCGTTAAGCTTGTCCGTTTAAGATATTTTTAATGCTTTTCTCAAAACGCGCTTTCTTTGACATCGATAGTAAAAATGGCGGATCTAGAAGCCCAAACCGCTTCGGTAGATCCGCCACTGTTTTTTTCCCACCAAAATTGTGAATTTTTTCCTTTTTCATTCATTTCAAAGCCATAAGTTGAGGCTCTAAACAGGCAACTGTGTTCGACTTCTTGCAACCAGTGCCAACTTTTAAAACGGGATATTCGAATGGGGTACTCTTCACACTGCTTGTTAGACTGCTTGAAAGCAGTGTTAACTTGCGAAATGACGTCTTCGTTAAAATAGCCCTTTTTAGCTAGGCAGTTATAGTGTATTCCTTTGTCGTTCATCTTCCTTCCTCCTGGATCCCAATTGTTGCAATCAAATTTGTTGTTGCCGACTCTGCCACTGAATTTTCTTATTGGCTTGCCAATATTTTTGCTTTCAATATTTATTTGTGCATTCCAGTTGAGGTTTTTGATTAGTTTCTTACTTTTATTTCTGGATTTTCTTTTTTTTTTCCTGTGTATGATATTGATTGCAATATGCTCAACTCTGTTTCGGCTTTGCCCAGTCGCATAACAATTGGTCAAAACGGATGGATTGGAGCGTAGGTGGGGGGAAGAGGTCGAAGGTATCATGTTAAGGCAAATCTTACATAATAAACATCTCTGCAAGATTGTGCAAAACTATTAGCCTGGATGGAAAAATATTTGGAAAAATAGTTAGTAATAGGAATGTTGATTGATAATTTGATGTGTAAATAAATTTTGCACCTTAAATGGAAAACAATTATATTAATTACTATGCAGATAACAGCAGATGAAAGGCGAACAAATAAAAATTTCTACAATGTCTGGTGAATACAAAAAATTGTATTGTGTTTATTTTGGGTAAATAAATCTATAGACAAAGTACAAACGAAAATAGTAAAAAAAATATGAAAATTGAAGATGAATTCAGGAATGTAAATGCAAAAAAGTTGCCAAATGTAGCAAAATATTTGAATGAAATGTAAATTTGAAGAGAAAACTGAGATATAGTTTGCATGGTAATAAGATGAAACGTAATCAAGATGAAAAATAAGAAAAAGAAGGCAGTCGGTTTAAGAATTGGAGGCAGGTTTAACATTAACTAATATGATGTATTAAATAATAAAGATGACGATTTAAAATAATTTTAACAAGGACAGTCTTGGGAATATTGGCAACTTTAGCTGAAATCAAGATTTTCAGAAATTCCTATAAAAGTTTTTGAAATCTAAACTCTTGAAAAGAGCTATAATGGTTTAAATTAAGATGATTTTTTTTGGCTCATCACTTAAGTTTTGTTGGCAATGAATTATTTTTAATTTAACCTGAAATTTAAAAATGGCGTCCGTAAAGTTACCACTGTACCACTAGCTTGCAATAAAATGCCTAAAAACCGATTTCGATCAAATTTGACACAGTGCTTTAGTACCTTTAAAAAGATCTGAATGCCGAGTTATATAATATAGTCTACAGATTTTGATAAAATTTACTACAATGCTTAAAACCTATAAAGAACTTACAAGTGCCAAATTTAAATACAATATCATCACAAAAAAACGAAACGCAACAAATTTTGTTCATAAATATATGTGATATAGTCAACCGATTTAGAAGTACAAATTCACAGTTTTTGTTTTCAATTTATTTATGAATTTTAAAGAATATACATTTTAAAATATAAAAAAAAATAAATTCTTTAAGTTTAGTTCGTATAATAGTCCTTAGATGAACTTTTAAGTAAGTTACTTTGTTACCTATTATATAATATCAAAGTATTTGTAGAATTTCTACATTCTAAACCAAATAAAGCTTACGAAAAGTTTACATTTTTTTTGTATTGAAGGGAAAAATTTTAAATAAAACATTACGTCATTATTTTTTTTTTATTATATTGCTTACCTAAAACTGAAATTTAAAATTTATTTATTTTACAGTTTACAATTATTTACAGATATAAATTTTTTTTAAGGGTCTGGATAAGCTAAAAATGAAATTCAGTGCATAAAGCAAAAAAAAATTTATTTTTAAATTTCAGTTTTTAAAATTATCGCGTTAAAATTTATTATGTTTTAATTATTGCATATTTATACCCTGTACCGTATGGTACCAAGGGTATATTAAGTTTGTGCAAGCCGAAAATGTATGTAACATACAGAAGGAGACGTCGGAGACACCCCAAAGTTACCTAAAATATGATCAGGGTGAATAGAGAAGTCGATATACCCATGTCCGTCTGTCCGTCCGTCCGTGTGAACGCCTAGATCTCAGAGATGGTAAGAGCTAGAGTTACCAAACTTTTACATATTAATCCATAGAAGCCAAGTTTATTTTATTTTTTTGATATCGGGGATAAATTATATATCTCCCATGGGGTGTTTGAGCCGACCTCGACAAAAAAAAAGCGTTTTAGATGAATTTATGTTTGTTTATGAAGGTATCGTAACCAAATTTGGTATTCGACAGTCCTTTATAGTTCCCAATCACTTTACCAAATTTCATTGAAATCGGTTGACTATATCATATAGCTCCCATAGGACCGATCGGCCAAAATAACTTTTTTAAAGAAAAATTCGCTATATTTCGATTGTTAATAAAGATATCGTAACCAGATTTGGCGTTTGGAAATTTTTTAGACCACTTAAGCAATGTGCCAAATTTGAACAAAATCGGTTGACTATATCATATAGCTCCCATGGGTCCGATCTTCCAAAAAATCGATTTTTTAACAAAATTTGTTGTGTTTCGTTTGTTTGTTAAGATATTCGGACCAAATTTGACATTCGTGAGTATTTTATAGTTCCTTAGCACTGTACCAAATTTAATCCAAATCGTTTGACTAGATCATATAGCTCCCATAGGACCAATCGGTCCAAAAACACGTTTTTTATACAAAGTTCGATGTGTTTCGGTTGTTTGTAAAGATATTTGAAATAAATTTGGCATTCAGTTTTTTTTTAAGGTATTTAAGCACTGTGTGAAATTTTATTGAAATCGGTTGACTATATCATATAGCTCCCATAGGAATGATTGGTCAAAAAAAAATTTTTCTTAAAAATTCTTCTGTTTTTGGTTTTTTGTGAAGAAATCGGACTTTATTACAAGCTAGTGGTACAGGGTATCCTAAAGTCGTCCGCGCCCGACTTTACGTACGCCATTTTTTTTTGTGCATTTGCCAACACTAGTGTGATATATTTGATAATTCTGGAGCACCCTTCTTATAAACTATTTAGGGTTTTATAATAAAGCTTAATTTGATAGGTAACTAAAATATTTGGATGGCTTGTACAAGCGATTTATCTTCAAGATTTAAGTCATAGAGTTACTAATAAAGTAATTAAAATTTTTGGATAACCGTAATGCTTCACAATTTATCGATAAGTAGTACTTACTACTAGTTCCAAAGAGTCTAAAATTGGAATTTATTTTTTTTTCTGAAAAGAACGACTTCGTTCAAAAAAAAAACAACTACTGAAATGTTTAATAAATGTTCCATTACTGAATGAGAAATTTGGCACATACGTTATAAAAATCAACAAAAATTGTAAGACAAAAATATAAATGATTTGACTGCTCTTTTTTTTTTTTTTTTTTTTTTTTTTTTTGGGTAGTAGGAGAGGGGAAATCTTCAGAAAGACACCCGGGGAGGGTAGTGTCGGATTCGCATTCTGCGCCTACCGACTAAAAACCCCCTCCTATTTGGTTGCCAACCTTTACGGTTCTAAACCTTAGAGGGATAGGGGTACCACCATAGAGTGTATGAGGGGGTGCGTTACGCGGTATATTATGTATGATATATAATTGGTGGATAGAAGTATTTCTTTCTACTTGCTTTTAAGTCCCATAATTATTTTACTTTGTGACGTCATCATAGGCCAGTGTAAATATAGCATTATGTTATTATATAAAAGTTAGTCTACCAACGGTTTACTTTTAGTTCTCAATTCGGCTATAAGAGTAATTTGTCAAAAAAAAAAAATTTTTAGGTGTTAAACTGTTTTTTTTTTTATTGAGTGGTTAAAACTTCAAATCAAAAATAAAAAGATTTCTAACACGCTCCTACACACCTCCAATACTTGACATTTTCATTGGCATTCTCTTGGCCAATCTTAACAGCGCTGTTAACACGCTTATTCATTAAATTTCATAGCATACTTATAGGCATGTTATTTATTTGCACAACATGATCGTGTTTTCTCACACTCTGTTACTATTTAACTGCTGTTAACTGACACCTCTGTTAACGTGTTGCTCTTTGTGTGTGACCTTTGTTATGCTAGTGTGTGTGTGTGTGTGTGTGTGTGGGAGTGTGTCGGACCGTTAACTGTTTGCCATTGTGAACTATGCTGCTCTTTGCCCCCTCTCTCTTATCACCTCTCTCCAACACGTTGGTCATGAGAACTGCTCCAACTCCATCCAAGCAACGAAAAGTTATGACAGCTTACATTGTTAGCACGTGGCAAACTTCTTGCTCTCCTTTGTTGTTGTTGTTGTTGCTTTTGCGCTGATTGAATGGAATTTGCGGCGTATGTGTGAGTGTGTATCTGTGTTAGTGAGTATCTATGTGTGTTCAAGCGTTGCAATGTTTGTTTATTCGCTGTTGTTTGTTTGTTTGTTTTGTGTTGGCGCTTGTTAAATGTCAGAAAATTTTTGAGCTACACCTCGCAAATGAAACTGCCAACTGAGTTGATTGTGCCTCGTTTGTGTGAGTGCGAATGTGTGTGTGCGAGTGTGTATCTGTGTGTGTGCAACGTGTTTATGGTTTTTCCATTGCATGACTCAGCTGCAACTTTGCTGACCTTAGGATAAGCACAATTTGCCTGCTGTTTAATGCGCTCGACGCTGCAATCATAACAACAAAATCATCTGGAAATTGTTGGCCATTAGCGTTGAGCAGTTGTTGGCCAAAGTCAGCCAACTTAGCCATGACACAAACCCTTGTCAGCAGGAATAGTCGGCGCTGCCGCTGGCGTCGTCACTTGACACTTTTGCGCTCTTTTGTGCATTGCTTGACTTGGTCAATAAACTTTTGTATGTGGTTGGCTGACATGCTCATCCACCCACTCTCATCCTGTTTGTTAATGCTATGTTTACACTGGCCGCCTATGATGACGTCACAAAGTATAATATTTTTGGGACTTGACAGCAAGTAGAAAGAAATACTTCTATCTACCAAATAGTTGATCTTTTATTTGCTTCAAAGTATGACAAAAGTTATATTTCACTTTTATGCGCTTAGGATTCACAACTCATTTAAACAGTAGTTGTAATAAGATGAAACTTTTTAAAGAGGTGTTAAATAATTTATTTTTTTGTCTTACAATTTTTGTTGATTTTAAAAACGTATGAGCCAAATTTTTCATTCACTAATGGAGCCATCACTAATTTGGCTTTGTAGAAATTTGTTTTTACTACAATAGGGTAAATCTAGATCATTTCACCGCACAAGTGAAGATCATTCTTTATATAAAGCCCAAAAAGCTTAAGCTTTTTCTAAGCGTTTAGGATTTAGTTAGCCAGATACATAAGTTAGTGGCAATAAATAATTTTTTTCGTATCAAAATTCCATTATATATAGGTAAATCGATAATTTTACGAAAAAAGAAGAAATTTTTATTATGTACAAACTTGTTTTTTATCAATTCAAAATAAACTAACATAAAGTATTGTTAATATAGGTGTACAAATAGATGAAAACCGCCGTTTATTCTCATGATTTGAGGCATTATTGTAAAAACTCGTTACATACTCATTCTTCAAAATAATTTCCATTGTTAGCCACAAATTTTTCGCATCTTTTTGGCAGCTTCTAAGCTCCTCGTCTGAAAAATTGTTCTACTTTTGACGCGATCCATGAATAGATCGAATTTTTGGCTTCTTCCAAAGAACGAAAGTGCTGTTCGGCCAGCTCATGCGTCATCAATCGGAATAAGTAAAAATCAGAAGAGCCGATTTCAGGAGAGTACGGCGTGTGGGGTAGGATGTACCATTTCAAAGTTTCCAGGAACCTTGGAAACATGTGGCCAAGCGTTGTCATGACGAAGTATGACCTTATCGTGTCTTTCCGAGTATTGTGGGCGTTTTTCCTTCAACGCTTGACTCAGGCGTATTAGTTGCGTCCGATACAGGGCTCCCGTAATGGTTTCGCCTTGGTGCAAGTCGCTAATTCTGTATCCTTGAACTATTTCACGGGTCCGGGACGATCCTTGTTGCACGTCATATTCGCCATTTTTCTTTCACTAAAAAAACTTTCACCATAAGTTTCTACAATCATTCGACGCGCTTGAGCAGGATTTTTTTCGAATGAAATGCAAAAAGCAACTTTTCCCACAAATGGTCCCTGTTCGCTTCAGATTTTGAGATTTTCGCACACGAACAAAACAAAGCACAGTAAAAATAGACAAGCGAGATTGTGTGGAAATATTGATCTCAGCTGGCAATATAACGATTCTGTTCGTACTTATCGACCGATTTGCAATGCTGGCGCCACCTATGGGAAAACAGTGGTTTTCTATTTGTACATCCAATATTATAAATGCTGATTTCAAATCATCTAATACTTTAGAAATTATTACATGTGAAACAAAAAATTTTGGTACCTGGAGTCACATTGTCCAACTTAGTGGACCCAGGGGAGCCCCCACACAGAAAAAAATGGTTCCAAATTCGTCAACAGAGAACCAAAATTGTGTGATATATAAGATTTCAGATTTGTATCTCTATCGGCTGAATTAAGTGACTGTAAGGGTTAAATGGCTGTTCACATCGACCACTTCCAATGTAAAGCCATTACTTAGTGTAAACCCAGCATAAACTTTTACTTGTGTGTGTGCTGCTTTCTGTCTGTGTGTGTGTGAGTGAGTGCATTTGACATTTGTGCCTTCATTTTGCTGTGATAAGTTCTCGTTACTTCACTTGGGGCCACTTAGCGGCCTGTCAAGCCCGACTCAGCATCTTTCCATTGGCCAACATGCCTATTTTACACTTTTATAGAAAATTTTTGCCAATTGTCTGCCGTCAGTGTCGTTGTTAGCTGCCATTTTTTTTTTCGTTTTTTTTTTTTTGGTGCGGAAGTTTGCGCAATTTCCAAACGGAAATGCAATTTTCGGTTCTGCTGCATTTGTCTCGCAGCGCGTTCGTATGGCCATGGCAGGGTCTGAGAGTTTTGGGCTCGAGCGGGGCTCAACTGCGTCTGGGCGGCTTGCCAACACATCGTATATCAAATGCAGTTGGCAGCACTGACAATGACATGCACAAGCGCCAACCGCTAGCCGAGAGGCAGCCCAAAACCAAACAAAAAGAAAAGTGAGAGAGCAAGTGCGGTGGTGGGAGAGACTGGAATAGAGAGTAAAAGAAAGAGGCAAGAGAGTGAGCACAGAGAGAAAAAAAAAATTAAATGTAAACGCCAAAAAACTTGCGACGCTGCCGTCGCCTTTAGCTCATGTTGTTTTCATTGTTGTTGTAGTTGTTGTTGTTGGTGTAGTGTGTGTTACGCCTTTTGTGGCAGTGCCTCGAAATTTATTTCACACGCTTTTTTATGCGAAGAAAAAAATCGGGTGTCTTTTGTGGCGAAGACCGACTAGGGAATACGCTGCTGGCGTGAAGGGAACGAAGGGAGTAAGCATATAGGCCGGGTCTTTCATGCGATTAAAATGAAGAATGAGAGTGTGACGTCACAAAATTCAATTCTAAATTTTTGAAAAAGTTATAATCTTCTTATATATAAAATTCTCGTGTCACAACGCCATACTCCTCCGAAACGGCTGGACCGATTCTCATGAAATTTTGTGTGCCTATTGGGTAGGTCTGAGAATTGGCCAACATCTATTTTTCGAACCCCTAAGTGATAAAGGTTGCCACCTCTAAAATTTTTTTGTTTTTTAATTGTTGGACAAATTTTGTTTTGTATAGTATGGCATTGTGTACTTTTGTCAGATTAACTTATATTTGTTATTTAATTGTTTTTGCCATATATCAAAGAAACTTATGTTTGACATGTTACTGGTGTTCTCGTAAACGCGTCGATGAATTTCAAATCTGATTTTTGCGCGTGTTAAAGGTTGTCAATACGGAGGTTTTTTTGGTAGAAATGCAACGAATCAAATTAATTATAATCTAATCGTACTGCCAAGGAACGTGAAGATCGCAATGAACGTGAAAGAATTCGGTTAAGACAGTCCCGTGAAGCGCGACATTCGACTAATAATGGTGCAAGTTTTAATCGAGTTGCTGCTAAAAAAATCTAAAAATCGTATATTTTTCCAGATAAGCTAACTAGAGTATCTTGCGATGTTTATTCACTTTAATAGTATTCAAAAAGTTTGGGTAGGACAAGGTCTGCCGGGTCCACTAGTTATAGATATAAGTTTCTCACTTACGCCATATATCGACAAAAAATTGCTTAGGGTTTCTAGCGGTCGTACTTAACAGAGAAAATAAACGACGGTGGCCGAGCAGGGAATATAAAATATAAAAATTAGTGATAAAGTAATTATAGATAGACAAAATGTTTCTCACTTGCACCATCTATCGATAAAAACTTGCTTGCTTATATGACTAAATGAAGAATTAGCTTGTGACGTCATAAAATCCAAGTCTTTAAGTCATAATTGCCTATAAACAAAATGTGTCTCCCCTTCGTCATCTATCGACAAAAAGTTGCCTGCGCCTCCTGGCTGTTTCCCTAAGTGACCGGCAAGGGAATACGCTGTTAGCTTGAAGGAAAGAAAGGTAGAAAGCTTATGGCTACTATGGCTATATAGAATAAGCTTGTGACGTCACAGGACGGCATCTATTGACAAAAACGGCGCAGAGAAATAAATTATGGACTGAATGATGATTTTAAGTTTAAAAGCAGAGATTACATTTTTTTGTTTGGTGGTTGTCTTAAGTCTCGCCTGAGCGACTTTAATACTGTAAGTACGAGAGTCTTCTACTGGGAAATAGGATCTATTTAATATATGAATGGATAAGCTTCAACTTGCTAAAAAGTAACTACTACCGATAGACAAAAACTGGTTTGCGCTGTCTGGGTACAATAATTAGCTTGCGCCATCTAGCGGCCTTACTTAACAGAGTAATAAATGATGACGTGAATGATGCTTTTTAATTATCAGAGAGCGATAACATTTTTCTGTACAGGGGAGGTTCTTTCAAATTTGGTCGAGAAAATCGATTTTTTTTTCGATGCGATCGATATTTGTTGAAGTAGAGCATCTTGAACGCTAAGTAAGTCGCGCGCCGTGAGGGAGTTTCTAAAAATTTTAAACCAATTTTTCTCGGAACCCTGTTTTTCCTCAGAATTTCAAGTACAGGCGTTGATCTATTGTTCCAATTCCATTCATTAAAGTCTCGAACTGGGAAATTGGAATTATTATGAATAAACGTCAACTGCGTCTCTAAATTTTCTAGTTCCAATTGTCTCCTATTCCCATAGCATCGTTTAGACAGTTGCGCGTAAAGACGGGCTTGGCTCAATAACTAGCCAAATCAATGCCTTAGTCTATAACAACCCACTTCCTACATTTTACAGAGTATAACAACGCACAGCCGTGTCACTTTTTAGCCCGCTGTGTTCAACTTTTTTGGTTGTTTTGCATGCAAAATGAAATGTTGAAATACTTTTTATCCACTTTTTTTTTATTTTTTATTTTATTTTATTTATTTGCATATAAATTATTCAATTGTTCAACCACACAATCGCTTATCTTTCTTGCTGGCTGGCTTTCGTCCTTGGCATGAGCTATGTGCCTCAACCTCAACCTCTGTCGAGTCTATCAAAATCAAACAAGGGCTGCATTGGCAGTAGTGCAATTGATGCCCTGATTGGACTCGGTGGGCGTGGTCAGAGGCATCAAATTTTGATTTATGCGTACATATTTGGGAAAAGTTTAATAAAATTGCATTGCAAATGCAGTTGGCAGGCCTCATGCAGTGTGTACAGTTCATTGTACGCAGCTTTGGGATATTAAAGTGGATAGTTTGTTTGTTTAGCTAAGGGGAGAGAGAGGGGAGTTGTAGCTAAATTTGAGAGTCAGCTGATTTTAGGTGCCTTTTTGAAACTTATAATTTATAATAGCTTATATCAAGCGATTTAAGCGAACAGTGCAATATTTTATATATTTATGCTTATAATTCACAACTTATTAAAGCAGCAAATGCACTTAGGCGCTGTTTAATAAGGTATATTTTGTTTTTAAATGAGTAAAAGTGGTTTTTGAAAATGCCTTATGAATAGAAAATATAAAATTTTTTTGTAGGATTGTTTTTTTATCCTTTATATCGCTGCCAGCTTAAAAGATAAAGTTCTTTTACATTGAAGTGGAAGGTGTCCTTATGATATGCACGGGGGAGAGGTTGGACATGGTGGAATATACAGTCTGTTAATTAATAGCAATTGATTTTCGAAAATTCGCAAATTTATTGATAATTTGGTCTTCAATACTTAATGCAAATACCTCAGTAGCAAGTCCAATCTGCTGCATTGTCAATTATGGCCTGGCACCGTCGGGGCATACTTTCCACTAGTTTTTCTGCATATTCTAACGGAAAAGACCTCCATATTTTCCGACTTTGTTGAGAAAGTTGATCTAAATTACATGGCTTGCGTCTGCGAAGCTGCATTTTCATCAGAGCTCACACATTTTCTATGGGATTTGCATCCGGTGACTGAGATGGCCAATCTAAAGTGAGAACTCGCTACACGCTCGACTCCGATGTTTCGGATCGTTGTCCTCTTTAAGGATCCAGCTTTCATTTTTCTTGATATACCATTGCTTAGCAGATGGTAACAAAGCCTTTTGATATATTTAATTCATTTTTTCGGCATTTAAATTTTTGGTAAATAAGAACAAAGTACGGAAATCTTTGTTTGAGAAGCACCCCCAAACATGGACCTTGACGGGGTGTTTAACAGCCCGTTGAAGCATCCTACTGGTGGAGGTTGTCCAGGCATGTTTGATGCTCGGAAATGCCCAGAAGGAGGATCGCGGTCCAAGTTTTCCTTCGCTCATTCCACTCGTTTTTCAACGTGCTTTGCACTCAACATTGGTTTTTCCAAAGTACTTCGATATTTCAGTTTATTGGCAAGCAAGTGCCTGCGAATCCTTCCGTAAGATATGTCAACACCTTTTGCTTTCAATTTCACAGCAGCTTCACGTAAAGTCAAAGTTGGATCTTTCGAGAACAAGCGAGAATCTTTTTTTCGTCTTTTTTCGAGACTTTGCTTGCACTTTCACGATCAGGAAAATCATCAACGTTACCGACCTTTTTATAGCGATTTATCCACTTGCTAACGAACTGCTTCGACTTTCATGAGCTCTTCCACTATCTACAGCCTTCGACAGCTATCTAGAGATGGAGTAGAACGTCTTATACCGATTGTATAAGAAAGAAGCAGGAACACTTCCTTGTGAAAATCCAGCTCGCACTCATTATTTTTACCATTAAGAAAGCTTTAAAATAATAAAATATAAGCAGGTAAAAAAAATTGAAGTATGGAGCTCAATTCTAAAATTTTTCTTTTGTATTGTTACTATTCCGTACCGAATTGACGCCACTCTATTACGCTTACAAGGACACATGACTCTTGATTTATGTAAGCGCCTAAAAGTAGGCAAAGTACAAAATATATCGCTAGATATTAGAAAAGCAGCAACCTAAGTAGCAGCTCTTTGTCATAACTTGCCACTTGCTGCAAAAGCTGCACAACTTCCGTTTCCGCGCTGTCAACACGTGCGCTAAACTGCCACAACGCCTCTCTCTCTCCCCCCTCCCTCTATTTACAAATGTCAACTGCAGTGCCGCCCTTGTCCTGCCTTTTAGTGTTGTGCAAATATTTGTGCGCCTGTTTTTTATTTGTCTTCCTTTTTTTCGGGTATTCAGTTGTCACTGCTGCCGCCTAAAAGCTTGCTTCAATAACATTCAAAACTCGGGAAAACGCGTTGTACGTGCAAGGCCTGCGTTTGTCACCAAATATTTCTAATATCAGTCCCATTGTAGCTGTTTTGTTGGGGGTTTTTTTTTCCAGCGTGCCTTCCCATTTAAGCTACATGTGTCGTAAATTTATTAGCTGTCATATAAATCTTCACACACTGCCGCCCTCTTGTGGCAGTTTTCTTCATTGGGAGCGATGCCGATGAGCCTCAGACATGAGCGCTGCTACGTGTCCCCATTTGTGAGTTGTCTTGGCTTGTTTGGCTGCGTGTTTGAAGATAAGGCCCTTTGTACGCAACCCTTACGTGGGTGAAATTTTTCATTTACATAAATGCTACTTAAGAAAATTAATAATTTCTTTTTGTCGTAGTCTACTCTTAGGCTTAGTTTTAATTGGGCGCAATGTTAGGACTTGATGTAGCATGTGTGCGTGTGTCTAAGGTACTTTATACACTTTACTAAGCGAGTAAAGGAGTATGCTGAAGTAGTCCTAAGGAATGGTCGATGTACATATCTAGTTGGAATTGAGTTAGACTCAAACTTCTGCTTCTTTTTATGTGGCCATAACAACTCGATTACCGGATTACGGCCTGCCTTAAACATCTCTCCAGGCGCCTCTGCATTGCGCGCGCCTTCTCCAGTTGGTCACACCGAGCGGAGACAGGGCCCCTTCCACTGGGTCTTTCCAACGCAAACACGGTCGTCCTCTCCGCCGACGGCCGCTGACTACCGCATCGAACACACGTCTAGCTGGAGCATCCTCGTCCATCCTAACGACATGCCCGAGCCAGCGAAGCCGCTAGATGTTGATACGCTGAGCAACGTCCATGTCGTTGAAGAGCTCATACAGCTCCTGGTTGGTACGGATGCGGTAGTCATCGCTAACTCGAATAGGACCAAAGATCTTGCGCAGTACTTTCCTCTCGAAAACTCCCAAGGCAGCTGCATCACTAAGCCGACACGGTCCAGGCTACCGCGGATATCGAGATGCTGGAACCTGGTGCTACAGACTACCATGTTTCGTGCCTTGTGGAGGCTGAACTGCCCGACAGTGGGACCAAAGATACCTTCTTGCCCGACTTTCGCATTGAAATCCCCGAGGACGACCTTGATGCCGTGGGCCGGGCATTTGTCGTACAGGTCCTCGAGTTTCGCGTAGAAAGCGTCCTTGACCGCATCGTTCTTCTCTTCCGTCGGGGCGTGCGCGCGTATCAGGCTTATATTGCTGAACTTGGCCTTGATGCGGATTGTGGCTAGCCTTTCGTTCATCGGAAAGAACCCAGAGACGTGGTGACGAAGCCTCTTTCTAACCACGAACCCGCACCCGAATTCGCGCCTCTCCGCATGGCAGCTGTAGTAGATGTCGCAGTGTGCTTGCCTTTTGCACCCTTGTCCTATCCATCGCATTTCCTGGATGGCGGTGATGTCAGCCCTACATTCGCTGAAGGCATCCGACAGTTGGGCAGAGGCACCATCCCTATAGAGGGTCCGGATGTTCCAGGTGCATACCCATAAATCGTTGTCCATTTTTCGTTTGCCGTGGTCGTCAACATAAAAAGGAGTCCTTCCAGAGGCTTGTTTCTTGGCTTTCACTGGATAAGTGTTTTTACGTGGCGAGTTCCAAGCCCTGCACACAACCCAGATTCAATGTCCAGGGGATTGGACAGCACCGCACACATTGGTTCACAGATTGGCGGGTGTTAGACTGCTACGAGGAGGCTGTGTATCAACTTGGATAAATCAATCAACAAGGATCGTTCTGGCGGCCGCCGTGTTGACCACAATCAGAGACTTCGCCTTGTATGCGATATCCCACCCTCTAGACTCAAACTAAGCGATATAATTTAGATTCTTTCCTAGATAAGGCGAGTTTATCATTTAGATGTTGCTTGCTATTCTTCCAGAATATGTTGAACGTGTCAAAAAAATTGTTGATGGGTCTAGCTGGAAATGAGGTAGACTCTAACTAAGCGACCTAATCATGGTTCTGTCCAAAAGTATTCCAAGGAATTGTCGATGGATCTAGCTGGAAATGAGGTAGACCCTACCTAAGCAATATAATCATGAATCTGTCCTAAAGTAGTCCAAAGAAATTGTCTATGGCTCTAGCTGGAAATGGGCTAGACCCTAACTAAGCGATATAATCATGAGTCTGTCCTAGATAAAGGGAGTCTTGGCTTATCAGCTAGATGTAGTTGCTTGTAATTCTTCTAGAGTATTTTGAAGCAGTTTGAAAGAATTGTCGAAGGATCTATCTGGAAATGAGATAGATCCTAACTAGTTATAACTCGCTGAGAGTCTGTCCTAGTCAAAGTGACTCTTGGCTTATCAGTGAGATATACTATAGTTGCTTGCAATTCTTCTAGAGTATGTTGAAGTAGTCGAAAAGAATTGTCGATAGATCTAGATGAAAATGAGATAGATCCTAACTAGTCATACATCGCTGCGAGTCTGTTCTAGACAAGGTGAGTCTTGGTGTTATTAGGACTTAGAGTAACAACGGTCTCTGGTAGGAGAACATACAATCCCAGGAGCTTGTTTCTTTAACCGGCGAATGCTATACATTTACATAATATATGCAAAGAAGTTTCTTTCTCTATCCTACAAAAGCGGCATAGTCCACTATCCACTATGCCAATTTTGTTTAGGTGGCTGCGGAGCCTACAATGTCCCGTCATAAGGCCCATCATGATAATCACGGTGTTCTTCCGGTGCATTATCATGACTTTTACGGTTGTAGTTGTAGAGGAGGGTTTCTGACTGTTTAAGCCATGGTATCCGCGCTCTCTATTCTTAGTAGATCCCGTACAACGTGGTTACCAATCTCACAGTGTGGTTCAGAACCGATTAGCGGTGTTGTTGCACCGGTTCTTGCGAGTTTTTCTGCTAGTTCATTTCCAGGAAAATTGTTGTGCCCTGGAACCCATCTAATCGTGAGCTTATTCCTGGATCCTAAATTATTCAGTAATGTTCTCACTTCTTTAACCAGCCTTGATGTCATCTTGGCTTTACTTAATGCTTTTATTGCTGCTATCTGGCAGGATGGAAATATCGTTTTCATGGTAGTTCTTTTGCAGATTGAATTCTGCTCATCTTCCAATAGCACAGACCTAAGCTTGGAAAATGCTGGTGTGTCTGCCTAGAGGTTCATAATATTTGGTCCTGAGTCCTACTACTCCCAGGCCACTTCCTTTGAAATCTAAGATTAGATTAATATAGATTCGAATTAAAATCGGTTGAGAGATACGAGAGTCATATAAACATAACATATCAATCTGTAGTTTGGTTGCTCTAGCTCTTATCACAGACGGATGGAGCAAATTGTATTATATTTCGAGGGACTTTCCTTCTCTGGGTTTCATAGATTTTCAAATGCTTAGTATAAGACTTACCTTAACACCCTTACATATCAACGCATCAAAATTAACGAAGAATAAAGAGCATTTCATAGTCGCAACATACCATCTACAATCCTGCTCCCACTTGTACTAATTAAATTGGCGCCTAATGGAGCGCAATATTTTTGGGAATAACAAAAATACGAAATTTTCTCACATAAAATTTATAAAATGCACATTAAATATGTTACATAAATAGGCAATAAGAACTAGGTACATACATATATAATAAGCATACATAAGTGTATATTTTGGCACGCTTTTTGCCTCCAGTCAAGGCGTGTTTCGGGGCCGCTTACTGAGGCTCTGCATCCGCTTGCTTTAGCGGATTGCCCTTGTCATCGATTTCCATCGAAGGCACCAGTGGTGGCTTGAAGCCATATTCCATTTGCAGATTACGTCCAAAGTCTGGACTACGTTTCAGCGTATGACCATTGCGCCAGCGCTGGAATTCATCAAACTCATTGCTTTGAGCTGTATTTGTGGCCACTGGACCAATATATGATTTGACCATTTGAGCTGGTGCGGAGGCAGCAGCGGTGGCCAAGTCAGCGGGCAGCGTATTGTAGATATAGCGTGAGCCCTGTAGCCAAGGGGAGCCCTGTGGTGGTGGCGGTGGACGCAAATCGAAACGCATATCGGCCAAACTAAATGTGGCTACTTTGGGCGCTTCGCCAAGCGGCACAGAGCGTAGTGGTTTTTGCGGTGTGGCTGGCTTGGCAGCGGGTGCATTTTTTGTTTGACTTTTGGCAGACGTTAACTGGGGCAATAGTTTCTTAAGCATGCGGGTGTAATAGTTCTGCAGCACCTTGGGTGGTATATGGGCTACAGAGCTGGCATGTGACCAGGGCGGCAAGGCATTGGGATGTGGTGAGAAATTAAAGCCATGCGAAGGGCTGGAATGCACGGGCATGTGAATGGCAACGGGCACGTGTATGGGTATGGCCATAGGACGATCTACAAACTTCTCCACAATCTTTTCCACCTCGACGGGTTTCTCGACAATGCGTTCCACTTCCACAGGCACATGCTTTTCAATGATTTTCTCAACAACCGTTTCGACGGGATAGGGATAGGGTACAGGCTGTTCGACGATGGTCTCTACGGGATAGGGTCGATCAATATAGTGATCCACATGCACGGGCACAGCTACAGGTTGTGCATAGGGCACGGGCACATGTTTCTCTACAATCTGTTTGACGGGATAAGGACGATCCACCAGCTTCTCAACGGGTTTCTCAATATGTACGGGATAGGGCTGAGGCACATGTTTTTCAATAATTGTAGCAGAGGGCGGCGGCGTGGGTGAATGATGATGAGCAATGAGCGGCGTGGAGTGCACCACAGGAGGTGCATGGTAACTGATTGTGGAATGAGCTGTATGAACTGGAGCAGGTGCATGATGCTCAGTATCCAGTTGTACAGCAGCATGTGAAATGGCAACCTCTTGTGGTGAGCTATCATAATCCACGTGCTGCACGTGAATGGGATTGTTAGCCAACGAGACGTAATTCTGGGCAGGCTGCGGTGTGGGAGCCGACGTAGCAGCTGATTCCACAAATTTGTTGGGACTGTAATCGGCCGTGATATGATTCTGCTGATGATGCTGCTGCGGTTGATGGTAAATGGTCTCATGCTGCTCCACCAAGCGGCCATCTTTCTCGGTGATAAGCTTGTTGTGAATGTTGACCGACTTTTGTACCTCGACAAAGGTATAGCCGTGCGGTTTGACTTTAACTTCCGGCTGTGCGGGTGGTGGCGGCGGTGCTGCATGGTGCACATGATGCTGAGACGGTGCAGCGGCAGCTTCTGAAACATATTCATGTGGGCTAGGACCAGCATGAGCCTCCACAGGCGGTTGTGGTGCTGGGGAAGCATGCTGCGGATTAGGTGTATTCACAGTGACGTAGACAAGACTCTCTGGTGTGGGCGTGGAACCACCATAGCCTTGATAATTGTGGGAAGCAGGCTGAGATGCGGGTGGAGCAGCTGAAGCAACAGCTTGGGTGTGTAGTTTTTCAAACTCCAGCGGCTGCTGCTGTACATGGCTCAGCTCACGCTGATAAGCCAGTTGAGCAGCCGGCTTGACATACTGACTGACATAGTCCGCCTCAGAAGCTGGCTGAGCGTTGGGACGCTGCGGCGGTTGGCTCAGTTCATAGTGAAAGCTGCCCTTGGGTAAGGGTCCCTCTGCGCTGCCCGATATGGGCAGTTTAAAGTTTTTCAGAAATTGTCTAGAAGGCGCCTCCTGTGTCTGATGACGCTGCTGGAAATGCTGCTCGCTGTGCGCTTGGTAGTGATCAAGCGCATGAGCCGGTTGGGGTTGTGATGACACAGGTGACGACTGCTCCTGTGCCTTGGCTAAAGTATCATCATGCACAATATGCACATTTATTTGCTGCTCCTGACCAGGTCCTTGCTGCTGGCGATAGCTTTCAATGCCCTGATGCTCTGCTGCATTGGCGGGCAGTTGCTGTTGGTAGTACTGCTGTCCAGCGTGACGTGATTCTGCTATCAGATTGTCCTCATAGCTTTGGCTCTCATCGAAGTCGCTTTCATGCTCGCCGAGAATGACAATAGGAGCGCTCTCGGCTGCCTCCATGGTCTCATTTTCATCATTGGGTCGCAGCAGCAAGCTGGGCAGCACCGGTGCAGCTACCGCAGCTCTATTAATGCGCAGCAGCTCGTCCTTGGTAATGTGATTCGTGCCGTCCTTAAAGGGTTCCTGCGGCAGGCGTGCAATCTGCTCGACCACAATCTGTGTGTGCCCAGGACGTAGCTCGCGGCGGTATTCCTTGGTCACGGTGGTGCGGTAGCTGTAGTAGGTTTGATTTTTAGCCGGTGTGACCGTGGTGCTGCTGACAGCTTGAGCTAAGGTGGGACGAACCACATCTGTAGTCTTGGTGGTGGTAGTGGCTGTGGTGCTTGTGCTGGGAATGGGCGGTTCTGTAGCAGATTCGGTGATCGACTCGGTGTTGATCGGCTCAGTGCTGCTGCTGTCGCCGGGATAGCTAAAGCGAAAGATGTCGGAAAAGCCATTTGGAAAGAGGCTGGATAGCACTTCGTTGACGGTATGCTGCTTGGAAGCGTTCTGTCGACGCACAGCTTCCACAGGCAGCTCATCATTAACCTGAAATTGTATATAACCATGACCATTCGTGGGCAGCTTGGTGGTGGTCTCTGACACAAGGGTGGGCAGAAATCCAGGCACGCTGTAATTAAAAGTTATTTAAAAGTAAGTAAGTCCTTGAGTTAATATTAACTGACATATGAGCAACTAACCCTAAGAATTGTGTCGTTGTAGGCAGCTCCTCTGTTTCCGTCTCCGTCTCAGTCTCCGCATACAGCTCAGTGTCATCCTGCTGGTCATCAACGTGCTCCAACTGCTCTATAATGCCAGCTGCCTGCTTATTAAGCTGTCAAAAGTAGCGCTCATTGCCTGTCAAAATCTTTCACTAAACTCAACTCAAAACTGACTCACCTCCTTGGCGCTGTCACTCAAATCCGCTTGCGTAGTGCTTGACACATTCTGAGGAGCCGTGGGCGGTTGCAGTGGAAACGGTTGGCTGGTTGTCGTGTTGTTGTGTCCCCTGGATAAAGATGTGCTGGCCGTGCCTGCTACAGAGGTTGAGGCTGTAGCTGAGGTTGTCGTTGCGGCTAGCAGACAGATGCCAATGACAGCCGCTGTTGTTAGCAGTCGTTTGGGCCACATGGCAGCGGCTCTGTACAGGAAGAGAGTTATACAGATAAAAGAAAAAAAACATCATAGTTGTAGTTGTAAGACATTTAAATGCTAAGCAGTGGTAAAAATGTTTCCACAACTTGGACAAGTGAATAACCCCCTTGACACTGACAATGATGACGCCAAAGATGTTGCTGCAGATGTTGCCGACGCTGACGCTGACGATGATGATGACGACGACGTTGGCGCATTCCTTTGGCCATTTGAGCGGCACGAAAACATTTAGCGGCAAGTCGTCAAGCCTGTTATGTTTTCTGCCGCACGCTCCCTCTCTCGTTTCCAAAAGACTCTTACTCTCTCAGCTCTTCGATTTTCAGCGATAAATTTTATGACGATTTTTCCTAAGTGGCTTCTCACTCGGGTTTTTCTTTCGCTTTTTCACAGCGCATTTTCCCTAAACGTGCAATGCCTCGCTGACTTTAACCCAAACCCCCCTTACCAGAGTTTTGCTTGTTGTTGTTATTATTATTATTATTATTATGACCAATGTTGTCGTTGTTGTTGTTGTTGTTGCTATAAACGCTTTCATTCAGTAGCGAGTTGTTGAACTTGCCTGCGTGGTTTGCTTTCGGGCTTATGTCATTTGCTACCAACAACGTAATGAATTATTAATTAACCCCGCAATTGGTTGTTACCCCCTCCCCACGCCTCCTCGTCATCATCATGGCCACCCATTGAAATTTGGGAAAATTGAAATTGATGGTGTTTAAATTGGTTTGATGTTGTTTGCACCGGTTTCTCGTGGTGTTGTTGTATGCATTAAATATGCATGCCAAAACATATTTCATTTGCCGCCTAAGTGGTTCAGGTGGTTCGGGTGGTTTAGTCGCTTTGGGGAGCTTGTGATTTTTCGGTGGGGGGTGCTTTTGGCGGTTTTGGTGGTGTACATGCAAAAACGAAAGTCTCTATTTGACCTATAAAATTGTTTGCTATACAATTTGTATTTTGCTTGCATTTAAATGACATTTTTAATTTTTGTAAATTAAAATTAATTTGCATCTAAAGCAGCTGAACTTATCTGAATTTGTGGCTTTTAAATTATTGTTGACAAGCCCAGACTTCTGCAGTTCATTAATTTTGAAATATTGGAAAGTTTTTGACAGCTGGTTACTGCTTTTAAAGAATTTTAGTTTTAAATCACAATCAAGTTTTGTTTTAGCCGTAAATTTGTAAGAAATCGACTCAGGTATCGATATAGGCTCAAGGTTAAGAGTCCCCGCAATAGTTTCCTGGCGAGATAAGGCCTGATGAGAGGGTGGGGGATGGAGGGGGATTCTCCCGAAATCGGAGTTTCCCAGAGGCCCGGTGTACTGTCGTACTGTCGCGATTCAAGCTAAATGTGTAATAGAGGGTCCTCAAAGTTTTCCGCCGTGTACGGATTTTCTCTCTAAGGTCCATATATTGCCATCAATAGAAGAGTTATGCTTGGATCTTATTCTCTTACCCGGATTGAATAAGTGGAGTGTAAAGCTAGCTTAATTTTATTTAGCTTCTTATTAATCTTTTAAAATGTTCCTAAAATGATCGTGTAAAATTACTTTTCTGAGAACATTGCCATTAGTTAGTTTAAGAATAAATATACAAAATACAGGTTAATATTTTTTTGACCGTATACTTAAGTACTACTCTGTACTTTGAGTACAAAGAGTACAATAAATGGGTGCAAATTTGTTGTTTGTTTGTAACTCTATCAATTAACTCATGACTGCCTGTCTCGTCTGTACATTTTGTTTGTTTCTGGAATACCAGAAAGGTTCGGTTACCTACGATGATTTGCCAATTACGCAGGTATCGGATTCCCATAGTATTGTACAAGGATAGAATAATCAAGAGTTTTTAAATTGTAAAACTCAAAGCTTTTTAAAAACTGGGTAAATGGCAGCTTTGCCCTATTCCAAGAACAAGTACCAAAATATATTCATTAGAAAGAATCCGAACATTTTATTTTGATTTGTTCTGAAGCTAATTTTTTAGTGGTCCCATATCGAATTTTTTCATGTGGTTTGAACCTGTTCCAAAAGGAATTAAAAAGAATCGGCAAAATGGATTTGACACTATTTCTACGAAGAGGTTTTAAAGACACCTGTCAAATTTAGATTTAACATTATTGTCTTAGTTTTAAACAAAAAAAATTAGTTTCGTCAAATGGTTAAACTAAGACAATGAAATAATGCTTTGAATATTATTTGATATTCTTAGATTATATTTATGCCAACTTCAAGTTATGTTTTTACTGCCAAAAATTTTTAATTATTTTGTTTCTGACTTAATCCAAAAAATTATGACTGATTGGTGAGAAAGAGTTCCCGCGATATACAATGAAAATTTTCCTTATAAGAAAAAAAATCTAAGTCGTGCTTACTTTCTTTAAATATTGCTGATAAAGTAATTATACCCTGTACCGTATGGTACCAAGGGTATATTTAGTTTGTGCAATCCGAAAATGTATGTAACATATAGAAGGAGTCGTCGGAGACACCCCAAAGTTACCTTAAATATGATCAGGGTGAATAGAGAAGTCGATATACCCATGTCCGTCCGTCCGTCTGTCCGTTTGAACGCCTAGATCTCAGAGATGGTAAGAGCTAGATATATTATTCCATAGGAGACAAGTTTATTTTATTTTTTTGATATCGTGTCAAATTTTATTGAAATCGGTTGACTATATCATATAGCTCCCATAGGAACGATTGGTCAAAAAAAAATTTTTGCTTTAAAATTCTTGTTTTTGGTTTTTTGTGAAGGAACCGGATTTTATTGCAATTTAGTGGTACAGAGTATCCCAAAGTCGTCGGCGCCCGACTTTACGTACGCCATTTTTTTTCGCTATTTTATTTAAAAAATCGAATAATAAAATACTAGCAATATTTTAATAAAAATATAATGTAAGCTATACATAATTAAAAAAATTGTGAAGAGCATATATAATTATAATATATATAATTTATCGGAAAAATAAGTAAAATATACGAAATTATCCAAAATAAAAAGGGAATTAATGAAAGAAAAATTTTTTTTCTGGAGCACGATGCAACGAATCCGAATAAAATTGTTCGGCTTAGATTTATTAGATAAATTTAAGCTGAAAGATAATTCTTTTAGAAATATTTCGAGTGTAAGATCCTTGAAATCAGATAGGAACTGTAGATAATATGGAACCATGGTTTTACCCGAATTTGGTTGCTTGTAAAGTCTATAATTTTGGCTTAATCTGTATTATATAGCACTGTAAAAAGCACATAAATACCTTTCGATCTAATTATTACTTCTGGCGACAAAACATTTAACTCAAGAGATAATAACAAATAACTAAAAAAAAAGTGGCCAAAAACATGTTTTTCGAAAAAATCTTAAAAAAGGGTACTATAGAAAAGAAAAGAAAGGTTGTCATTTTAAAGTTTCTTTCTCTTTCAAATTACGCCTAAAAAACCCCATTTGTTTTAAAAAGTTAATTTTTCGTGTAAATTAGTGCTAATGAATCTAAAAATTATGTTTTTCTTGAGATTATTAGTGTTGAAAAATTTATTATTAAAAAATTCTTAGAAGACATTTGAGTAACGTTATGCCAAGTAACTTCACGCCATATACTATTAAAAA
Source organism: Chymomyza amoena (assembly GCA_037043745.1). Taxonomy (NCBI): domain Eukaryota; kingdom Metazoa; phylum Arthropoda; class Insecta; order Diptera; family Drosophilidae; genus Chymomyza; species Chymomyza amoena. Next base: position 92,541 of record JBAMAX010004560.1, read on the forward strand.
ACTATACCAGGTATTTTGATGCAATAACTTGCCAAATTAATTTAGGTAAAATAGATCAATACAAATTTTCATAGCAAAAGATTTTCAAAATTCGCAGAAATTTGCGATTTTATAATCTAAGTCATAGTCCACAACTGTTTTTTGTGTCGTCACGTCAAATGTTATTTGGACTTATAGCTATCATTACGATTATCCGATTTTGTACTTAATTAAGTAGCTTTATTTTAAGTACAAAATCGAATAATCATAATTGATACGTAAATATGGGAAACTTTTTCCTTTTTTTCGTACAAATGTAACGTAACGCCAAAATTAAAATGCTTACTCACAGTTATATTTAATGGGCTCATAATTGTCTATTTCTTGGTAGATATATTAATTTGTTTAAAAACAAAGAAACTACAATATTAACAATTAAAAATTATTTATGTTTAAGTTATATAGATTTGAGTTTAGAAACAAATTTGTTTGCTCTAAAAATTTGTTAAATTTATGTTTTTCGACGATATTTGTTATATTTTTGTGGTTGCTATATCTAAACTCCACATTCGAGATCCATTAGCACATCAGGGTTCTGAGAAAGCGATTCAAATAATTTGATTAATGTGCATTTTTGAAGTTGTCTAAGAACTTTAATATGTTGTTTTGGATCTTGGATTTGGATTCAGCGACGTTAAAAACATTTAGAAAGCTTGGTCTGATGTACGAACCGAAATAAGGATTTGTGTGGCTTTGTCGAGAGAGGTTGTACGGCTATGTTTTCATTATTTATATTTCTGTATTCAAATCGTAGGTTGAAACCCCAGTATGACAGGTTTTTGAGATAAACTCCAACTCCATTAGCTTTTTTCTGTAGATTTATTTAGTTATTTAAAAACCTTCGCAAGCTAGATTTTTTATGGGCCCGGGTTAAGGCTAATGTGTTTTCAAATTTCTGAAAAAATATTTATATTATCTTGTCCAAATTGTCTACGCTTTAAGTACTTATTGAAAACTTCTTGTAACTTCAAAAGAAAAAAAAGATGCCCCTCCTAAAGCAAGAACTCATAAATGAATTAATCGATTTTAAACATACTCGGCATAAGGATAAGATATTCTATAAATATTTTTAACTAGCTATTTTATTGGCTACAAGAAAACGATTTCAATATCTATATTTGATGATAATGATATATATATCATTTTTATATTTTTAAAGGGCAAATATTAAGGAATAAAAATGTTCAAACCAAAATTATGACGATCCGAAACAAATATTAAGGAATAAAAATGTTGAAACCAAAATCATGACGATCCGAAATAAACCAAATTTTTAGATAAAAAAATTTATTGATTGCCATAGTGACAGTATCTATCATAAACAAATATTATATAAAACGGACGAAATCTTTCCTAGAAATATTTTCGTCCGCTATGATAAGATGTTTTTAAATTTGAAACTGGAAATCTTAAATCTATTCCTAGTTCTAATTTGAATCTACCATGATAGCATAATTACAAAAATTTTAAGTTTTTGGTGCTGGAAAATTTTGATTTTTTTAGGGTCTATGGATAATACTAATAGGGAATCTATATTAGCATGCTCTTGTTGAAAAGAGAACTCTATCACTTGTCCTTGAAATTATAACCGAGCTACCTATATCACAGTTCTACAAATACAGGGGTCATGTCAGTTGTTGGGAGGCTTAGGGTTAGTTTCGAAGTAATTTACTACGTAGAATCCGAATCTGGAATCAGAATTGACCCATCACATCTGGGCTTAGAGATATTTGAGGTTATGCCTTCAAAAAAAGGAGTTTTTTCTAATTTTGTGGTTATGTACAGGGTGGAAACAATTTTTGTGGTCTCTCTACATCATTTAGTGCTACTTTTATCCTTAAATTTAAAAGTTCAGTGATCTTTTAAGAAATATATCCCTTCGACGTCATTAGCATTTCAACTTAACCATGTTGATCTGTGTATTCAAACTTTGGTTTCTTTAGCTCGACTTCTGTACTCATCCTTATGTTACTTTCCATATCTTTGGTAAGTCTTCTACTTTTCTTCTATATTTTCGGATTTCCCAAAGCGAATATACATTTTCTTCATAACTAAGGCTACAATGTATAAAAAAGCTTTATTTAGAAAATTTTTTAAGGCCACTTTATGATGTATTCGATAAAGTAACCAGATTTTATCTGCAATATTTATTTTTTCTCTCCATATCACTTACGATTAATGCAGGCTTATTTATTTAATAACAAATTTTCCCTGTTAATCCTTAAATTTGTAAAACGATGCCATTGCATAAAAAATAAACTTTTTACTACCTTATTTTTCAAGGCTGAGTTTCGAATGAATGTGGCTACGCATAAATTGTCCTTAAATATTAATCGTTATATTCATAAATTTGTAAACGCGAAGTGCAATAATTAAATTAAGCACACACAGAGAAATAATAATATTAGTTTCGTATTTATATATGCATGGTATAATAATAATAGTCACGTAAATCGCAAATACATTTAAAAAAACATTTTTTATCCCTTTTTTTTTAGTTGTTATTTTTTAATAAATTTACCTGCATCCATTAAATATTTGACGCAGAGGCGCAGTGAAATTAACACACTCAATTATTAATGCTGATTGCTGCACAGTTTAAAAGCACTTTTTATCACTTTGCTATTTGATTAAAACTATTATGCTTTAATTAATATTATTTATTTTTTATATTTTTATTATTAATACGTTTATTGCCTTAATTTATAATGGCATTAACAATGGCACAAAAAACGCATAAAATTTTATTGCTCTAAAATCCCGTCACACAGTCCGTTGCACTTGTGACGTTTACGGCCTTGAGCGGAGCAGCAGCGGGGTAGAGCAACGAGAGAGATGTACCGTTTTGTCGCCGCTTAAATCGATTACAAATTCACAGTTACTTTCTTCTGAGTACCGAGCTGCGAGCGAGTCTGCGAACTTGACGGCTGCGCGTGCGCTTTGCGAATGAAAGTGAAATTGGCGCGTTGCGCGCATTTTGGTTTTCTTTTCGCTGCTCTGTCAACGTCATCGACGTCACGACGTTGACGTAGACGTTGGCGTCGTCGTCACCTTAGCGCTGCAGACAATCCTTAAAGTGTAGCAGTTCGTGGGCAGAGCAGCAAAAACTTGCCTGTCCACTGATTGCGCAAGCGGTTGCTCTCTCTCTAGCTCACTCTCCAGCTAAAAAGAGCTACAAAAAAAAACGTCTCTCTTGCAATGACATTTTTTTTATGGCTTTCTTCGGCAGCATTGACCCTGCCACATTCGCGATTCGGTTGCCTTAAGCGTCAGCTGGGAAAAATTTGCAACAGGTTTTGGTCTCTGCCCCCAACGCCACTCAAAAAATAAAAGGCAACAACAACAGGCAACAATGACAGCTACTTTTCGGAGCTTAATCTTCCTCTTGGCTTAGGCGCTATTTACACTTGGAATTTTTCAAGTGTGTGAGTTAATTAATCAAACTAGATGAGTTTAAAAATTTTCCGAATGTATTTCTTGTGGTCTACGAGATTGCTAGGTGACGTAGGGTGGCTAAGAATAATCTGTTGCTTGCAAATTGCTGCCCCCAAGCCGTTGCTACGTCTCTCAAAGAATCTTATCACTTAGCACGGACAAGATTAAAGATTAGTCGAATCGATGGATTTATTAGATGACTTGTTTTCTATTCATTTTGTTTTTAATATTACAATATATAATTCCATAACGCTTGAGATCATTATTTATAATTCCAATTGAAATTTAATAGCATCAAACATGAAAATATTCATTACAGGGTGGCCAGATCTGCACAAAACTTCCCATTAAAACACAATCTTCTTCAATGTTAGTCGTGAAGTCGTTTTCTTTTTCGAGATACAAAACGATTGATAAATCGGACAGCTTCTGAATCAAATTTTTTAGTACTCTCTGGTAACCCTGCGCTTGTGATATTTGATATCGATTTAAATAACGCTTGAGAAAATTCTAATTCTAATTGCAATTAAATAGCATTAAACATAGAAATATTCATTACAGGGTGGACCGATCTTTACAAAACTTTGCATTGAAACCAAATTATTTTCGTTTTATTTTCGAGATACGATATGGTTGATAACACGAAGAGCTTTTGAATCCAAATATTTTATTACTCTCTGGTAACCCTATGCTTGTCACATTTGGCTTTGATTTTAAAAAATCAAAACAATTTGGTACATTATTTTTCCTTATGGAGATCAAAATTTAATAATTTTTTTTCAGTATCTTTAATAAGCGCTAGAAAGTTAAAACCGAAGATAATCACATTGGGTTTTTTGTAACACATTGGACAAGATTGTCTCGGTTCCGTGTAAAAGCTTCACCCCTACAGGATAATTTCAAGAAGCATCTAACATCTGATGAAGTCAATTTTATGCATTTTTTTCAAGATTGAAAACTTTTATACAAATTACCCTTAAATTTATTTCCTTAATTCACAAAAACGTAAAAAAAAATTAAAAACTGGTTAACAGAAAAAAAAATTAATAAAAACACCGCCGTTCCGATTCGGCTATAAACTGTAGGTCCCTGTTTTGTTCGAACAGTTATTAATAGAGGATCCCCTATGCCCCTCCCAATTTTTTTTAATTGGTTTGATACAAAATTTAAAACTTAAATAAAAACTAATTTTGACGAAAAAATGAAAAAATTAAAACAAAAACCAAAGCGCTCTCTGGATAGTTCTTAGTAGGGATATGCAGAAAAAATTTTCTCGAGAGGATAGGTACAGAGAATTCCACTGTCGGACACCGCCTCGACTGTCTTACATTTTTTTTTCTTGACGTATGCATCAATTACATTATTAGTTTTAAAAATCCTTGGGGCAATTTCCAATACTTCATCCAGCTAGACTCTTTTCAAGAAATATTGATCAAATGCCTAATTTATTGATGTGCCTCGAACTCGACGGTTTTAAATCTTCCAGAGAAAAAATCAGCACAGCAGTTCAGAAAGAGTGTAGTGCACTCTAAAAGGGTGTGATCTTTAAATGTAACAAGACAAGACTAACCAATATTTGCAATCCGCAGAGTGCGACTCTGTCATCCATAAAACCCTTTATCCAAGCTATTTCAAATAATCTATAATAACCTCATAAATCAAAGTGTTGTATTTTGGAGAACATATCAAAAATTTGCTGCAGTTTTTTTGCACCTCAAATTCGAAATAAACATCGCTGGTATCAAAAAAAATTTGTGAAGTTTTTTAAAGTTATAAAACACTTACACTAGAAAGGCGATTTTCAAGTTCGGAGGTCAGTCCATTCTTTTTCTCTGAATTCCAATCGCTAGTCTAAAATACTTTTGCACATTATGCTTCTGGCATAACCTGAAAACCGGGGGATTTGTATACCCTATACCATATGGCACAAGGGATATATTAAGTTTGTGCAAGCCCAAAATGTTTGTAACATATATGTTAGAAGGAGACGTCGGAGACCCGCCAAAGTTACGTAAAGTATGAACAGGATACCTAGAGAAGTCGATATACCCGTCTCAGTCTGTTTGTCCAGATCGCAGAGATCGTAAGAGCTAGAACAACCATTTTCGGATTAGGTGCGTTGTTCTATCAGGGGAGACAAATTTATAATATATTTTTGATATCGGAGATATATTAGATGAAGGCTTCATAGGGGTGTTTCAGAGGACCTCGAAAAAAAAAGTTGTTTTCGTTTGTTTATGACGAAATCGTAAATACATTTGGAAGTTTGTTAGAGTTCCCTAGGACTGTATTAAATTTGACCAAAATCGGATGATTATATCATGTAGCCCCCACCGATTGGCCAAAAAATAGATTATTGTATTGTACAAAACTCGGTGTATCGTTTGTTTATAAAGATATCGTGGCCAAATTTGGTAATCGGAAGCTTTTTATAGTTCCCAAGCACCAACAAATTAGATCAAAATTGGTTCACTATATGATACGTAGACCCCATAAGTAGAATCGGCCGAAAAAACGTTGTTAGTGCAAAATAGTTTATGTATTTTAATGAAAATATCGTAATCTTATGACTTTTTAAGTAAAGAGATGTACGAGTTTTCCTTGATTAAGTCCTGTTGAAAATTTCTTAAAAGGTAAGGTCTTTTCTAAACGAAATTTAATATAATACTACTTTTTTGGAAATCATTTCTTTTTGATTTCTATAAATACGCCTTCAAGGCACTTACTTTCCTACAAAGCTCCGAAAGTACGATAGCCAGATTTCCTGTAGATATTGTCCTTAAAGTGTTCCGCCCGCAAACATTTTTTTTTTGTTAATATGAAACATCTCTTATCTCTTCATCCAAATCTAAATTTGTCACCTTTTATAAGGTTCTCTTGAACCTACCTAAATCGAGACGCTAATCTTATAATAACCGTATGGTATTATGGTACTTACCAGACAATTAAACTATCAAAATCCAACAACCAGAGGTTTTCGGTGGACAAGTTGTGAAAAGTGTACCTACATCGACAGAATAAGACTCAGTAAAAAAATTACCAAAAGAATTCCCTAAAAATTCTCAGACAAGAGCAGTACTCCAGAAACAGATTTTATAAAACACCAATCTGTTAAAGAATTTAATAAGTTTTATACAATATTATTAATTAACTGAAATCTCATAAAGTACACTCTTGAATTCAAACTAGACTCTTGAATTCCGCAGTGTAAATAGGCCTTAGGTAGCTAAGGCAAGTGAAAGCCCTTGTCTCCATTGCGATCTCTGTCTGGAGCGCACGCGCTGAGCTCATCAGCTGCTTGATGGCCCTAAATCTCTTGGAGTTTTCACTCTTTAGCAGTTTTTCACATCGCTCGATTTGCTTAAGCGATTTATCGGTGATTATCTCATGCATAACACCTGTTTTTTTTTCTTTGCGGTTGGTTTTTCTTTCCTCGTGGTTCGGTGTCAAAGTAATCTTAACTCAAGCTGTCACCGCAAATATAGTCAACATCAAACTGTTTTACATTTACTTAATTTTCCGATTTCTTTTTGCAACTATTTATATCGATATCCTCTTTTTTTCAGATACAATATATCAATCTTTAATGATCCTATCGGGTAAGTTAATGCTTGTCGCTGTAAAGCGTTTGACATTTAAAACTGATTGATAAATGTGTTGACATTCGATAAACTGATGCAATTTTTTTATATTTTATTTCTTGGATTTTCTGGGAATAACCTGTCTTATTTTTTGCTACTCATTTAGTTTAGCAGTTATGTTTTGAATTTGTTTTTTATTAGACAATTTATTTTGGTTTAATCAATGAAACTGAAGCAGCAAAAGGATTAATGAACTTAAGACATTCCAAATTAGCGCAGATGATGAAAAAAAATTAATTCCAAATCAATTTCGGCATTTTAACAAAATATTAATGCAATCATATACTATTACTAATTTTGCATGACGGTTTTGAAACGAGATTTTTCGATGCGATCAATATTTATAGAAATAGATCATCATGAACGCACCTAAGTATCGCGCTGAGGGACTTTCTAAAAACTTTGAAGAACTAAAATTCGAGAACGATATTCTGCGTACAGAAGCAAACAAGAGGGGCAATTTTTAATTTAGCCGAGATAAAAATGTTCAATTATTGTACAATAAAAATCGTATTTAACAATTAAAACTGGAAGTTTGTATGTATTTTCATCATGCCACAAATAATTCCCAAAATAAGCCTTCTTTTTGGCCAAATTCGAAAGACCCTCCCCTTTAATATTTAGTTTTTTAACAGGTCCTACCGGATCTGCCAGCTTTTACGAAAAATTTTGCTCCTGGAAAAAAATAAAACTAATCATATTTATCATTTTAAATTTATTAACCCCCGACACAAAAAGAGGGGTGTTATAAGTTTGACGTGTCTGTTTGTCTGTCTGTCTGTCTATGGCATCGTAGCTCCCGAACGCATGCAGTGATTTCAATTTAGTTTTTGTATTAAAGGTGAATTATGTGCGAGTGTTGTTAGACATGTTTGATGAAAATCGGTTGAGCCGTTTAAAAGTTGTGGGGAGTAAAAGTGGGGAGAAAAACATCAACTTTGTCCGATTGGCTTAAAATTTGGTTCTATTGTAGTTGACGACGCCACTGATTCGAATCTGAGGTTATTTTAGCTCTATCTCTTCTCGTTTAGAAGTTATGGCCATTTGAAGTTAAAAACATCAACTTTGTCCGATTGGCTTAAAATTTGTCTGTCTGTCTGTGGCATCAAAACTCCCAAACGCATGCAGTGATTTCAATTTAGCTTTTTTTTGTATTAAAGGTGACTTATGTGCGAGGGTTCGTAGACATGTTTGATGAAAATCGGTTGAGCTGTTTAAAAGTTGTGGGGAGTGAAAGTGGGGAGAATGCGTAAAAAAAGCAATCGAGCTTGACCTTAAATGTAATCTATACCTTTACAAGAATCTAAATTATAGTAAGTATATTATAATATACTAAAGTCTAACTTAACCTAGCCTACCTATAAAAAGTATGAAATAAAAAATTAAATTAAAAATTTAAAAAACCCCCGAACTTAAGTAATTTTCATTTAAAAAATAAAAAATAATAAAAGAAACTTAATGTTAAAGTACCTAAGAATCTATTAATAATTCAAAAAAAAATACGTTGCGTTGGGGGACCGCTGCTAAACTAACAATTTAAATACAAATAGTCTAATTAAGCAACAAAGATTAACTTAAAAACCAAATTTAGAAAATACTTCAAAACTTTCATAGAATTACTTCAAAAAATTTGCATGTAAGATACGACCGTCAACGACGTCTGCCCTCGCGTGTCCCCCAACGCGACGTATTTTTTTAGAATTGAAGTTTTTTCTAGCAACATTACTGACCTATTGAAACTTGTAGAGCAAATAATTCTCAATGCATATATACTTATTCGCTTTAAAAGGTAAAAATTGAATCCTGGACTTAACCTAACAGTACCTCAATTGGCAAAAACAAGGAAGTTTGTTTTATGAAAAGTGGATTTAAACGGTGACTCCAAAAATCTGCATACTCAAAATTAACGTTCCGCTGCTCATAAGTGAGATAGTTAAGATTAGGTTGTATGTGCAGCTCAGATAGTTACTGAGATCACCCAGAGTCCATGAGGTCCATTGTGTTGCCTAATTGAAGGAAGGGGACGAAAGAAATTAAAGAACCGGAGGGATAGTAAATGAGGATCAAAAATTGTACATCCCTATTCGCGTAAGTCTCTCGTGTTGCAGAACTATTTTGAGGATTTGACGAAAGCAGCCAGATCCGCTATGGGCACAAAGGCTAGACTACTCAGATCCGCAAAGAATGGTTTACCCAGAAACTGGGTTCGTCTTCTAAGAAGCGCGGGGCAGACTCTTATTAGGTGTTGGCTGATTTCTGTCTCTTCCTCATCTCTACAGCTGCGGTAGAAATCGTAATGGGGAGCGTGCAACCCAATACCCCGCTACAACGCCTACCATCATCCTAGTCCTGATTTTATGAAAGCGCAGGAGTTGAGATGTTCGCTTTGGATCATATATCGGCCAGAGTGCTCGGGAGATGCGACAACCGGACACCATATCCTATTCTCTTTCCGCCAGAGCTCTAGCGGTGAGTCTACTACGTATCCAGATCACATATGGACTCTTAGCAAGTGACACTGCTCATGCCGCACTTTTTTATTCCCTTCGTGACGTATCGATCTGTTCTTCTTCTTCTTGCGTCTTTCAAGCGGAGATTCATGCCATAGAGATCTGCGTTCTTAATATCCTTCTCAAGGGAACTAGAGGCGCAAACATATGCATTTTTTCAGATAGCCAAGTTGATATTAGGGCATTGTCATCCTGAAGCATCTCCTCCAGGATGGTAAAAGAATGCCGTAACTAGCTCCAATCCCTGTCCGCCCGGAACAAAGCCGTGCTATGTTGGGTGCCTGGACACTCGGGAGTGGATAGTAACACGATCGCTGATGATCTAGCACAACAGGGTGCCTCCACCCAGACTACATCTCCTGCGCCGTATTGTGGTATTGGTTGGTCCACGATCAAAACCATGATAAACAAATGGGCCGCAGGGGAACATAGGAGATACTGGTTCTTCCCAGTGCTTGTCAAACCTCTGGATGCAATCAAGACAAAAGGTCTTGGCAGAAGGGACCTAAAGCTTCTGGTAGCTTACCTATCTGGCCACCACACTGTTAGATATCATCTACAGAAAATTGGCCTATCGGACTATCAGAGTGCAGGCTCTGTCTATAAGACGATGAAACCATCAGACATATTCTCTGTGACTGCCCAGCGCTGGTATGGGACAGAGCGTGTCACATGGCAAACGAACGGATTAGTCCCCTTCCATCTCAGGTCAATACCAACAAAAGACCTACTGCAATTCATGCGGAAAGCGGAAAGTCTTTTGCTTTAACCTTAGGGTATGGTACAAAAGACCTTTTGGTCATAGTGCCCCACCTCTTTGTGAGGTACCCTTTTCGGAAAAAAAAAATGGGTCTTTGCAATACGACGTCATGTAATGGTCTTTCTATATCCGTAACCGCAAGGTTAGCTGCCAGCGCTGAGCCATTCCTGGCGCACTCGCCGGCCGCCTCGTAACCAGGGACACCTTAGTGACCCGGAACCCAGTAGAGGGCTATTGAGTGGTGATGGATATGTTTGAGCGCTAGCATCGTGGTACGGTTTAGTTTACCTTTTGTGGTGTGCGGTGACAGAGCTTTAATTGCAGTCTGACTATCGACAGAAATTACAATCTTCTTTGGACTTCCGTCCTAGGCGCCTATAAGTCTAGCAGCTTGCCAGACTGCGTATATCTTTACTTGAAAAACGTTGAACCAGTCGTGAAGGCGGAATGAAAGATTTATTGAAAGCTCTTCAGAGAAGATGCCTGCTCCTTGTGCCCTCATCCATCTTCGAATCATCAATATAGATCATCAGCATAAGTGAGATATTTAAAAAATAATTTAGGCACTTATAATAATTTCCATGACGTATAATCTACAATCTAAATTGTTCATGCTATAATAGTCAGTATGATATGATGAAGAAGCCTCTTACGTCAGAATCTTAAGGTTTATCACTATGACAAATAGTTAATCTTCATATCCCATTACCCAATGCTAGACGAACCCAATCGCAATAAAAAATCCATTAAGTTTGTAACTTAACTGAAATCTAAATAAAAACTATATGAGCACATACTCGTACTCTATATTTATTTAAACTTCTTTACGCATCGGAATTATCTAATCTGGGGAAAAACAAATATACTTATGGAAACAATTAAAGAGCCATTACACACTCGGTTACCATTGCTCCGACCAATTGCTTTTGATATTTCCGCTCTGTTTGTTGGGTTTCTCTTTTGTTTTTATGGCATTTCCCGTTACAAGTGGGCAGCAAAGACAAAACAAAAACAACTACAAGAAGAAGAAGAAGAAGAAGACGAAGAGGAAAGCAAAGAAGAAAAATAATAATATATAAAGCTAAGCTTGATTGTAAACGACAATTATGATTAACAACAATTGGATTATATAAGCCAGGGAGGGCAGTTGAGCGAGGTGAATACCAAAAACTCGCATATTTTATGACGTCAAAGGAAACGCGATTCATAAACTGTGAGTTCCTCGCGCTCCCTCTGCTCGCCCACTTTTCAGGTTTTTCTGACTAATTTACGCATTTGGAGGAAAACTGTAACAAAAAGTCTTTGTGTTTGTTGTTTGTGGATTTTCCAATGCGGAACTTCCTTCCGCAAAAAAAAAAGAAGAAAAATGTCCACAAACCAAAAATTGCAAAGGAAATCAATGAAATGCTTTGGTCACAGCTTACTTATTAATAATTCAAGCCTTGCGAAAACTGCGGAAAATCTATTAAAAGCAATTAACTTAATTTTATTTTTTTTTGCTATATACTCTTATTGTTGTACTCGGAAAAAGCTTATTGAAGCGGAATCGTTGTTGCCCAGACTCAGACCAATCTACTACGCACCACTCCGCACCACTCCGCACCACTCCCTTCACCAGTCTCCCATTCACCAGTCTTTTCACCACCCCCAAAATACCCTGCCCACTCAGCGTGCTAATTAAGTGCGCAGGGCAAATAAAATGGTCGGGAAAAAAGGTAATTACAATAAAAAGGTTGGCGGCAACAACGACAATAATGACGTAGTTGTTGTTGTTGTTGCTGGCTAGCCTTGGTCCATGATTCTCTGGCCAAAAGCCAATTTCATGCAACAATCAATCAAAACCATTTTTAATTTTGCGTTAACAATATTTTTCTGTTTTTCCGTGTTTTTCATTTTTTTTCTCCCATTTTTACTATTATTTGTATGGAACGTTTATTGCCTCACCGATGTTCGATGTTCGAAGCTTTCTCGTTTAACTGTGTGAAGTAAATTGGAAAATAAAGTTAAAATTAAAATGCATTAATTGAACTGTGAAATTTCATAAAAGTCTATGGAAAATTATTGTGCGTGCGCCTTTTATTTATGTATTTCATTTTTTTCGCCATTTCGATTTTTTCGCGTTTTTTTCGCCTTTTTTCACCACACCAATTTTATGCGACATTGAATTGGTCATTATCAGCGTTTCGAGCGCGTTTTAAATCGCTAACAAAACGTGTTTAAGCAGAAAGCGCTTTATGAGTATTAATTTTTGTGCAAAAATCGGGGAAAGGCTCAGTTTAGTGCGGGTGTTAAAAAAGGATATTTAAAGTTTTAGCACTTTTAAAGTTTTAAAGTAAGGCAGTTACTTTAGTTTGTGGAAATTATAAAGAAATGTTGGGAGTTGTTCTATAGTGCCACAGCAGCTGTTATTAATTGCTCAAAGCATACTTTTGGAAGGGTAGTAAAATTAAATTCTTCTAAAATATGATCAGCGGGACTAGAGAAGTCTATATACCTATGTCCGTTTGTCCGTCCGTCCGCCCGTCTGACCTTCCGTTTGAACGCCTAGATCTCAGAGATGGTAAGAGCTAGAGTAACCAAACTTTCACATTAGATCCCATATTTTTTCATAGGAGACAAGCTTATTTTATTTTTTTGATATCGTGGTTAAATTATATAGCTCCCATATGGATGTTTGAGACGACCTCGACAAAAAAAAAGTTTTTGATGGATAATTCGTTTGTTCATGAAGATATCGTAACCTTGCCGATTATGTTGGAATTCGGGACCAACTTGTTGTATTAGGCGACTTTAATCTGCCTACATTGTCTTGGCTCAGTTCAGCCAATTCTAGTTTTCTTCTTCCTTCTGGATATCATGAGTTTTGTTACAGGACTGATTGACATTTCTCTGAACCAAATAAATTTTATACGTAATTGCTCAAATAGAATGCTTGACCTTGTTTTTGTCAATGATAATTCTGACCTTGAAATTGCTAGAGTATGTCCGCTCTCCTTACGCGAGGACCCGTACCATCCGACCTTACAAATCGTTTTAAAATTTAATAATCTCTACCGAAATCAGCCTCATGCTCATGCTTCTCGGTATCGCTGTTTTCGAAGGTGTAATTTTATCGGTCTTAATAAATTTTTGTCCGAAATTAACTGGTTGCCTTTGTTGTCTATCGGGTTTTATACACTGCTTTTGAACTCTTTATTCCTTATTCTGTCGTGACTCCTTCTTTTAAGCCAACTTGGTTTACTACTACTCTGTCCTCTTTAAAAAATCGTAAGTCTTCCTCTTAAAAAAATTTAAGAAATCAGGATCTCCTTTTGACTTTTATAAATTTTCTATTATACGCAACAGGTTCATTCTTCTTAACAGAGTTTGCTACAATAATTATCTTTCCCGTTGTCGGGTCAACTTCTGTAGTGATCCCGAAATTTTTTTTTTGTTAATTCAAAACGTAAATCTTCCTTATTTCCTGCATCGCTATATTTAAAAAATGTAAGCTCTTCAAAAAATTCTGAAATCGCTGACTTATTTGCCAAATTTTTCCAAACCACCTATTCTGTCAATCCTAATAACACTGACCTTTACTATCCCTATAACCTTCCACATTCTAATCTTATTCCTTCTCCAAAGATATTAGAAACCGACGTGCTGCAATCCCTACTGTCCGTTAAATCATCCTTCGCCCCTGGCCCCGATGCCATTCCTAGTTGCGTTTTAAAGCATTGTACTCACTCTCTTGTTATGCCATTATCTGTTCTTTTCCGCACTTCATTAAAATATTCTTGTCTTCCGGTCATCTGGAATGAATCCAATATTATCCCTATTCATAAAAAAGGTTCCAAGTCCAACATTGAGAGCTACGGTGGTATTGCCAAGCTTTCATCAATCCCTAAAGTTTTTGAAAGGATTGTCACATCACAATTGCAACACTACTGTCGTTCTTTAATGTCGGATTCCTAACATGGGTTTATAAAACGTCGGTCCACCTCTACTAACCTTTTAGAACTTTCGTCTCTTATTAATCTAGCTTTTACCGAAAAAAAACAAACTGATGTCATTTATACTGACTTCAGTATAGCATTTGACTCGGTAAACCATAATCTTCTCATTGTAAAACTCTCACATATGCGGTTTCCGTCTTGCCTTTTAAATTGGATTTCATCCTACTTATCAAATCGAGTCCAAAAGGTAGTTTTTAAAGGCTGCAAATCTAAAGAAATTAAGGTCACGTCTGGGGTAACTCAAGGTAGCCACCTTGGCCCTCTTCTTTTTAATTTATTTTTAAATGATCTCCCGCAAGTAATCAAATCTTCTTGCATTCTAATATATGCGGACGATGTCAAACTTTGTCTGTCTGATAACATGCAATCTTGGTGCAATTTCAACCAACTCTTTCTGAACAAGTCAAAATGTAATGTTATGACATTTTATCGTTCTGCTCCTTATTTGGCTACTTACTCTTTAGAATCTTCTACCTTAGAACGCATCGAGAGTGAGGCAGACCTTGGTGTTTTGTTCGACCATAACCTTAAATTCAACAATCATATTTGCAACATTGTCAATAAAGCTAGAGGTGTTCTTGCTTTTATTAAGCGTAGACCAACTCTGAGTTTATGAGTTTAACGACCCTACACAACCAAACTACTTTATATCTCTCTCGTCCGTCCTATTTAAGAATATTTTTCTTGCGTTTGGAGTCCTCAATACTATGTTTATCAAGACATGATTGAGTCCGTTCAAAAGCAAAATCTCCTTTTTGCATTTCGTGGTTTAAACTGGGACCCAAACATCCGACTGCCGCCATATTCTGATAGACTTCGCCTTATAAAATTGCCTTCTTTAAATCATCGCAGAACATGCCATGGCGTGTTATTCTTGCATAAGCTGTTACTCGGTCTTATCGATTCTAATGTACTTCTTAGCAAAATTTCTTTTGTCATTCCTTCTAGAGAAACTCTGAATTTTCAGCCTTTAGCCTTACAATTTTGTGGATCTAATTATGCTTTACAAGATCTTTTCCTTGTTTTATGCTCTAATTATAATAACTTCTATAATTTCCTCTCTTTCGAACAGTCTATTTAATCTATCACTTCTTTTATCCTCAGTTATCTTGACTTGCCACTACGAGCATCCTTGACCAATCCTATATTATGAATGTTTCTTTTGGTCAACGGTGATCCCTTGGCACTTTTTCTTTTTATTTTTATTTATTTTTGATATAATGTTTAATTTTTATATTGCTTCCTTTTTACAACTTTTATATTGTAAATCCAAGTGTCTGGCCAATTCTTGATGTGAGAAGGTGCATATCATTAAAAAGTTCAGCCATCGGGCTAGATACGCCGATTAGTTATACCTTCTAAATAAATAAATAAATAAAAAATATACAAGCTGATTCAATATTTGACTCTACCTAATTATGGTTACAAGTGACTTCGAAGCACAATTTTTGGCAAGCTGATTCATGTGGCTCTAATGAACATATCCATATCCAAATTTTGTCGATGTTTTCTCCCATAACCCACAACATATCAACTTTTGACGTAACTTTCGAGTAAAACTGCGAAGCAAAATGGAATTAAAGCAATATTTTTTTAAATCAAAACAAACACTTATATTTTAACATTTCATAGGAAATACTTCTTCAGTTTATTGCTTTAAGCTCAATTTAAATCTAAGTAATACAAAAGTAGCTCAGAGGCGTGTCTTATCATAACTACTTGATTTTTAAAAAAATATTGTATATGCAGAGTAATCTAAGCCCATACCACAGAATATGTTATATTGAGTATGTAGTGATTTACTTTTTTATAAATGTTGGATCATAACCCTTATTATAGGGATGATTGCCATTAAAATCAATATTCGAGAAACATTTTCTTAATTTTTTTTTTTATTTTATAAAAGCTAAATAAGATATCCACTATTAAAAACAAATAATTTTGCATTTCATTGAATTAAAGTTACTGAATTATAAACTAATAGTAGAAAATTAAATGTTTTAGCAAAACAAAAGTCGCATATAGTATTTTTGGGATCCACGATTTATTCTATATAATTTACAGATCATGTCTGCCAGGTCTTTGCCTCCCATAAAGCGATATTGTAAAGTCAATTGACTTTTTTTCTTTCTGGCACCATCGCTGGCATGCAGATATTGGTTCAATGATCTGTTGATTTTAATTGCAACGGTTTATTATTCTACCATTTTATAGAAATAAATATAAATATAGTCATAAGAGCCACAACCTTTTTTCTTTCATTTTGCTTCAGAGTCCAAATTACAGTTTCCCAAACGATTGCTACGAACTGTTCCAGTTCCCGAAATTCCTTTTTCTTTTAAAGCTTTTATCAAATGAATCGATGTGAACCAAATATCGAAAATTACCTCAAAGTTCCGATGAGCTAGTATATCCTTTACCAAGTGAATAACTATATCAGATGAAAGGCCTAAGCCATAATTAGAGCAAGTTCCATCTCTTACGTACATGGCGAAGTCATATATTGTACCAGGCTTTCCACATCTTGTAAACATTTTAAAGCCCCATTTATGCGGCTTCTTTGCGTTGTATTGTTTAAATTGTCCTCGAAAGGGTATGCTCTGCTCATCTACGCAGTTAAGTTGATCTGCTAAATGGGCCTAGTCTTATGCAACTTATCATATTTAGAGTCCATTTCTGGATATTTAACTTGTCCATTAGAAGTAAAATACCTAAATATTGTTCCATTTCTTTTGGATTTACATAAACTGAGTTTCCAGATTCTTGAACGGCATATAGATTTGTTTCCTCATCAATTTTTCTTACTTTCTTCGCTCTCTGAGCTCATGATCACAGAAACAACCCTTGCATTTATTTCTTGTTGGCCCACTGATTTTTGATGTATACAAATACTCTGTTAATACATACAACATATCAATTTTACGTTGTGTAAATACTATGTGCATTAAATGTACGTATTTTTTTGTTATATTTCGCTTTTTCATAAAATATTTAAGCAGTAAAAATTTACCAATGCTCTGGTGTATTGTTAAGTTAATAATTTTATCATCTAAAAGTTGGATTTTTTCGCTGCTCCAAAAAAGTCCGATTCAACTCAACAAAAACCAAAATATGACACTTTAACTCTTAAAAATTGGGCTAAATAATAATGCACAATTAAAGTCAGGATCTCCAAGTTTCGTTTTTGCTTTAATTCAAATTTAATTCACAAAAAAATTAGCAGTAGGTTAGAAGATATACGCATTCAAACTAGAATGTTGTACAAAAACAACAAGTGCATGAAAGGGTTAAAGTTTTAGTTGCCTAATTCTAGCTCATTTAAATAGCACTCAGCTATTTATCCACTAATAAACAGTCACTCACTGTTCAAGTGCAAAAAGGTTTAGAACCAAACTAAATGTCTCAACTGCTTTTAAAGTTTTAATTGCCGAATTTGAGTTCATTTAAATATCATTCAAGCAGTTGCAGTTGTCCAGCTGTTTAAATTGTCTCCAAATGCACTCAAGTTGTTTGTGTCAATTTTTGCCATTTTGCTTTCTCTCCAGAATTTGGCGGAGTTTTTTTATTCATGCGCATGCTCGTTGCACTCATTACTCACTCATTAGATGCGTTTAGTCTTTCGCGATAAGTCGAAGTGCGTGGGCGGGTTAGGGTTTCGGGTTCTTTGCGCTGCGCGTGTGTGTTTGTGTAAGTATGTATGTGTTCGTGATAGTTATGTAATAACAAGTGCATAGTGCAAGCTGATTTGATTTTTATTTAATCAAATGTGCGTTATATATCTATATATATATATAATACGTATATTTCACGTGTTAAGTTCAATATTTTTAATTTTTATGTTTTTTTTGTGTTTGTGTAATAAATTGTATGCAATTGAGTGGTATCGTTTAATGCGTTTCGTTTATTTTTCGAGTCGTAAGAGCGAAAAATTATATGTATATAAAATGGGCAATTAAAGGTAAGTTACTGCTTTTATATACTGAATTTTAATTGATTTATAAAATGCCAAAAGCCATCTTTAGTGCATTTATTACTACTACTTAGTACTTAAGCACTGTAGCAAATTTTAATAGAATTGACTATATCATATACACTGCGCGTCATCAGGTTAGCGCCCCCCCTTACACTCACCGTCAATGTTAAAGATTCTCTAAACGATTTGAGCTGCAGCTTTAAAATTTTTATCTATTCTCTTTAAAATAAGATATCAATGGCTGATGTAACAATAATGAAAATTTTGTAATAAATGTTTTAGAAAAAGTATACAAGAAAAATTTAACAAAAAATTGGTCATCTGGTTAGCGCCCCTTTGCGATAAACTCAATTTAATTAAGTTCTTGACCTTTAACATATTTATATTATATTTTAATACTTTTTAAGTAATATTAGTAATGCGTAGTCCCGCCTTTGTTTGAAATTACTTCAAAAATTCGATTGGGAATTGAGTTGAAAAGTTGTTCAATGTAATCAATGATATGGTTGACCAAGCGTTTTTGATACCTTCGATTAACTCTGTTTTTGTACAATATTGCTTTCCGGACTCGTAGACTTTCCTGGCCAACCATCCCCAGACGTTTTCAATGATGTTTAGGTCGGGTGAGTATGGTGGCCACTCGAGGAGATCAACTTTTTGGCCCTGAATCCATGACTTCACGGATCGGGCAGTGTGGATTGTAGCATTATCGTGCTGGATCCACTGCAGGTCGTGAAATAGGTTTTGGAAATGCGGAAAAGACGTTTTTAGCACGCTATTATAGTTCTGTGCGTTCATGTGCGATGTCGAACACTGAACTTGCAGGTGCTCCCCATAGGGCCGATCTTCCAAAAAATCGATTTTTTGACCAAATTCGGTATGATTCGTTTGTTTATGAAGATATCGTAACGATACCAAAGGGTCTAGCTGGATAAGGTACTGGAAACTGCCCCCAGCGATTTTTGAAAAGTAATGCTGCAATTCGATGCAGAATGGTAAAAAAAAATATTTAATTTTTTTTTTAACCAACAAATTTAAAAAAAAAAAATATTAAATTTTCTTTTTTTTTAAGTATGTTCCTTAAATACGTCAATCTCCATTTTTTTTTTAAACTTGTGTTTTTATACGTTCTTTATATGGTGTGAATTTAAATCAAATCGATTTGCTGGAACAATGTTAAAAAAAATAAAACGAAAATTTTTAAATGTTTTTTTAAAAAAAAGTAAAAAAAATTTTTTTTCGTCAAAAGATGGCAAAAATTATTGTTAATTTTTATATATTTATTGAAAGGCATACTTCTTGATTTTATCATGAAAAAAATGGATTCATTTTGTAGGTAAATATAAAAATTTCAGCATTGCTCTTCATACGATTTTTTAAAAATCTTCATTAATTGGTCCAATTTCAATAAATATGTGTGGGTTAACATTTAATATGAGAAATTAAACCAATTTAGCCCCTATTTAATTTAGCCAATTATAATAATATTCAATTCATTAGTTTATTTTCTCCTGTTAAATATTAACCCACACATATTTATTGAAATTGGACCAATTAATTAATTTTTTACATTTACCTACAAAACGAATCCTTTTTTTTCATGATAAAATTAAGAAGTATGCCTCCAATAAATATTATAAAAATTAACAATAGTTTTTGCCATCTTTTGACAAAAAAAAAAATTTAAATACATTTTTTTAAAAAAACAATAAAAACATTTAACATTAACATTGTTTCGAAAAATTGATTTGATTCCTAGTTTCCCCAAATAAAGATCGTATAAAAAAAATGTGATAAACATATTTAAGAAAAATATTCAAAAACAGAAAATTTAATTTTTTTTAGAAAATGTGTTTAAAATTGTTTGCTTGAAAATTAGGCCTAAAAATTGTTGGCATATTTTGGGTAAAAATGTATTTTCATACATTAAACAAAATAAAAATATACAATTTTTTTCAAATATTTATACTAAATAAATTCTAGTTTTAACAAAAATTTTAATATTAAAAAAATAATAAATCAAAAAAAAAATAGTTTTATTTTTTTAGCATATCAAAAAATAATTTTAATAATTTTATAAAATATTTTTTTAAAGAGCCCTGTTGCTAACTAGGATAATATTTTCTTAAAAACTTTCAGTACTTTAGTCACGATCAAATTAAAACTAAAATCATATTTTTTTTAATAAGGTGCAAGACGTTAAGCTAAAAAACTGAAATTTGCTCAAATATTTTTTTGCCATATGCATCGATATGCATTATCTGTTTTGAAAAATCTCAGTTTTCAGTACCTTTTAAAGCTATTAATTTTATAAATTTAGCTATATTGTATTAAGCTTAACTTATCTTTTTATACCCTGTACCGTATGGTACCAAGGGTATATTAAGTTTGTGCAAGCCGAAAATGTATGTAACATATAGAAGGAGACGTCGGAGACACCCAAAGTTACCTAAAATATGATCAGGGTGAATAGAGAAGTCGATATACCCATGTCCGTCTGTCCGTCAGTCCGTCCGTCCGTCCGTCCGTCCGTCCGTCCGTGTGAACGCCTAGATCTCTAGAGATGGTAAGAGCTAGAGTTACCAAACTTTCACATTAGATCCCATATTATTCCATAGGAGCAGGTTTATTTTATTTTTTTGATATCTGGGATAAATTATATAGCTCCCATGGGGGTGTTTAGACGAATAATTCGTTTGTTTATGAAGATATCGTAAACAAATTTGGTATTCGAAAGTTTTTTATAGTTCCCAATCACTGTATCAAATTTGATTGAAATCGGTTGACTAACATATATCATATAGCTCCTATAGAACCGATCGGCCAAAATAACTTTTTTAAAGAAAAATTCGCTATATTTCGTTTTTTAATAAAGATATCGTAACCAGATTTGGAAATTTTTTAGACCACTTAAGCAATGTGCCAAATTTGAACAAAATCGGTTGACTATATCATATAGCTCCCATAGGTCCGATCTTCCAAAAAATCGATTTTTTAACAAAATTTGTTGTGTTTCGTTTGTTTGTTAAGATATTGGGACCAAATTTGACATTCGTGAGTATTTTATGGTTCCTAAGCACTGTACTAAATTTAATCCAAATCGTTTGACTAGATCTTATAGCTCCCATAGGACCAATCGGTCCAAAAACACGTTTTATACAAAATTCGATGTGTTTTGTTTGTTTGTAAAGATATTTGAAATAAATTTTGCATTCATATCTTTTTTAAGGTATTTAAGCACTGTGTCAAATTTTATTGAAATCGGTTGACTATATCATATAGCTCCCATAGGAACGATCGGTCAAAAAAAAATTGTTGCTTAAAAATTCTTCTGTTTTTGGTTTTATGTGAAGAAATCGGACTTTATTACAAGCTAGTGGTACAGGGTATCCTAAAGTCGTCCACGCCCGACTTTACGTCCGCCATTTTTTGATTTAAAACTAATTGTTGAAAATTTAATAAGTTCATTATCTTTTGCTTTTGAAACATCTATACTTTTTTTTATGTTTTATTTTTGCAATAACTCAAAAATTCATTTATTTTTATCTATTACATATTTCTATTTTTATTCGCCAATCCAGGGTGTAGAACATCTATACTGTGAACTTATTTCCTTCCCGTTTGCAATTTTGTGACGTCAGAGACCACTAAAAATTATTAAAAAATAATACCTATTTCAAGTGAAGCCATAATGCATTAAGTTTCAAAATTAAATTTTTGAATTTTTGTCAAATCAATCGATGTGAATTATTATTTTTTAAAAATTATTTGGGACAGTTTTTGGTTCTTTATCCCAGTATTCTTTAAAATAGTTTTGATGATCTTAGCAAATCCAGTTGATTTCGAGATATTTTGATTTAAAAACAAATCGTCGAAAATTGAAGTAGCTTATTGTGTTTTAATTTTGTAGCACCTAACTAATGTTTCTTCCGCTGACCTTGCAGTTCTGTGACGTCAGAGAATAAAATTATTATTAAAAATAAATACCAAAAATTATAAAATTACTTACCATTAAAATTTTAAGTAAGGATCATATTACTCCAACATTTTCATAATGTGATGTGCGCTGTTATACAAGAGATACTTGGTTGATTGGGCCCAGAGGAGCTGTCGTTCATTAGATAGTAAACGTGGAAGTACCATAAATCCTTCCAGTTCATCTGGTTATATACGAATTGTCAGGTTTTGCTAATAACGATCTTTAAGCCATCACCCACGGTAGACATTTATTTATCACAAAGCTCCTCCTTTGCGAACCTCCAACATAGGTATATCTCAATACTTTTCGGCACACATTACATAAAACCAATTTGTAGTTCATATATTGTAAACAGAAATTTCGAACCACCTTCAAATTGCCCATAATTATGGTGGTTTCCATTCACTTGGTTTGTTTTGCGCCCAACTCGTTGTTTTCCGTACTTGCCCATTTAGGCATTGGTCGATCCGACAAATTGAGATAACTTTATTAGCATTTACAGACGTAATTTGAGCCCCAACTCCACCTGGTATGGTGTGAAGCCAAACCCAAAGACCGCATTGTAAATCCATCTGTCTATAAATCCATCAATGCGTTGTTCCGCCGTCGCCGCCGCTTCGGCAACGCCACAATAAAGTGTTCAATTTTATGGTCAGGCATTAAGTTTTTTATGTTTTGCATTTCTTTTTACTCCGTTGAGGTTCCTCAAACTGCCTCCTCAATACAATGTGGCGCCTATCATAAGCTAATGAAATATGTGGCCATAAGTGTGCACCAATTGGTAATCGGCAGTGGGCAGCTCTGAGCCGGTTTGGTTGTGGCAACAATTAAAAAGAAATGCGCAAAGAAATGCCAATTGGTAATTCCGGATATTTGGTCGGTGCTGATAAGTGCAAACCATTAAGGCACGTTGGAGCCCGGTGCACCTTTCGCTTTGGCGCGTGCGTCGACATCGTCGATGTGGTTTGGTTTGGTGGTCTCACTAGAGATTTGTATCGAAGCTCTGACGCTGTTGGAGGCTTAAAAGGAATTCCATACGTTTTGGTCTTTGTTTGGCCAATGCACTGCAGCACTTAATTGTAAGGAATAGAGGCGCCCTTTAACGAGCAAAACTCACCTGCTAAGTTGCCACATGTGGCAGCTTTAATCAGGCAACAGTCTGTTCAGTTGGGCATTAGTCTTGTAATCGGACATGGTGGCCATTTGGTCGTCATTAGCGGCGCAAAGTGCCAAACCGGCTGCCGTTGTTATCGTTGATGTTGTCAGCAAACAGGTATGCGGCCAAAACTCTTTAGGCCAAAAACTGTAGCAGTGCCTGGCCAGAAACCAGCAAGGCAGCAAGTCAGCCAGCCAGCTAACCAGTCAGCCAAAACAACATCGCCAATATTGGCCATGGCCTTTGTAGATGCGTGGTTGGCCGTCGCACAGTGGTCAAGGTGGCGTTTGGAAAGGGGAAACTTACTTCCAAGCAATATATGGTTTGCGACGAAGAGTGCCAAACCAGAGCAATCCTTCGAGCTCTAGAGTCATCATGGCAAAATTTGGCTGGAGGTCAAATGACTGGGAGTTTAACTCTTTTTGGGATTTCTGATGCACCACTGAAGGTATTTTTTCGGATTTCAATTCCGGCTAGAAATAACGGAAAACACTCTCTTGAAAAATTTTAAAATCGGTATTTTGTTATTAAAGTCTCACATCACAAATTCGGAAAGGAATCGCGATCAGGAGATACGAGTGATACGAGAGATACGAATGAACCTTTTAGAGATTCCTGAGGCATCACTGAACAAAGCTATTTCCGAGATTTCAATTCCGATCAGAATCTGTACAACACGAAAAAGCTCTCAAAACTTTAAAAGAATCATTTTTTATTGAAGTGTTACACCACAAATCTGGGCAGGAATCGGGATCGGATATAGTTATGATAATAAACCTTTTAGAGATTTCTAATGCACCACTGAAGGTATCTTCTCCGGGAACTTCGATTCCGGTTATTGAATCGTCTACACCACCAACTTGGAAATATCTCGTGCAGATAGTTATGATAATGATTACCACGAATCGTCACCTGGAAGGTCATTCTGGTTATTGAATGCCTTTATACTTCAATTATCTTCAATTGATTGCTCTAAGACAGAAGTTGGTTTTCACTAGGTTCGCTAGGTGGGATTGGCTGGATAGTTCGAGACTCTACAGTGAATCTCTTTTTATTCACCGAGTAAATACTTCTGAGCTTCAATTTACTGCGCTAAAAATAATGCTTCTGCCCCACTGGGCGGGATGCCTGATCAGAACTGTGTTGTAGATAACCGAAAGACTCTACAAGGTTAGGTCATGTTACTTCTTATACTGATGCCTAATTGAGGATAGTTTTATAAGAAGTGAAAGTGGACTAATGAGGATCAAGAGCTATTGGGTACTTCTAATCGTCTTTATTAGTACAAAAACCATTTCATAGATTTCAACAAAAATAGCCAGATCCACTACAGATCTACACATTTGCCAGATTGCCCAGGCCTTTGAAGAATGGTTCTCCCAGAAACTAGGTTTGTCTTCTATGAAGCGCAAGGAAGTCACATAGCAGATCCCTCTAGGTGCACATTACAATAGATGACTTCATAGCTTCTATTTAAAGTTCTTAACATTACAATTTGCCCCACTATGCGCAGATTGCTATGCCAGAACAAGACCCTTCAATAGATGATTTTATTCTTCCCTTTATTTACATCATTTAATAAATTACCTCCATAGCATCAAATAAGCGCTCTTTGTTTAATATCTGGCCCACTGTGCCTTGCCTGCAGTCCTGCGGTGTCGTTGTACTTTTGATTTCAAGTCAGTACCCAAGTTATAAACATGACCACAACATCGTCCACATGGAGCACCTCGTTGCTGTTTGTTTGACAACGCATTGGGCCAATGTACGGACTATAAACCGGAATCTCTATTTGCCCCTCTCTCGTACTCTCAGTCTCAGCAACCGCGGCAGCTCCACAGTCTGTGGTCGCCTCAAGCAAGTTGCAACCATTTGCTGCCTCAATTTGAGGCCTTTCCCTTTCGATTCGGTGGCATTACTATCCAACTACTGATAGTGTGTACCTGTGCTCCGGCCTTGTCCATTTTTTGATTAATGCAGGCCGCTTGTATGGTGGCGTCTGCACTATGGGATCAGCTTCATTAACATTTTTTCATTGCGGTCAGCAACTGTATAATGTTTGCTTTGGGCGCAGTTAATAGAGATCTGAATAAGATTGATACGAGGGCAGGCTGAAAAATAAGCTGATTAAAGACAAAGTTTTGGCTGCTGTGTCTTCCAATTAGCTTGGGACTAAATTAAAATAATTAAGTCTTCGAACAACGGTTGCTAGGATATTGTTCACATCAGCCTACTTAATGGAATATCTAATTTTGAAGCTGTTGTTTATCAGCTTATCATATTACCTTCTGAAGAAAAACGAATTGTCCAACAGAGTACTCAGATTGAAGTCACAATGCAAAGACCTACTATATGCAACATTTGCCAAATAATGCCAAATAATGCCAAATAAACCAGACTAGCTTGGAACCTTTAACTTCTATGATCTGCTGTTCTGTTTATCAGGAATCCAATGCAGTAGATCTTTTTGAGGAATTGACTCCGTGTAAATTACTTGACGCTGATTGTCACCTCCCTCCTACTTGTGGCACAGTAACGGTATATTTTAGACATTTTCCATTTGATTTTTATGTCAGTGACGATTCGGGAGAATACCCAATCCTCCCCTGGAGAGTCACATGGTTTAACCGATTTGATTCTATTGATGGTAAGGTTCCAG
Source organism: Chymomyza amoena (assembly GCA_037043745.1). NCBI lineage: Eukaryota > Metazoa > Arthropoda > Insecta > Diptera > Drosophilidae > Chymomyza > Chymomyza amoena. Next base: position 118,688 of record JBAMAX010004560.1, read on the forward strand.
CATCTGCTTCAAGTTTTATATTCATGAAAACTCTAGTGAATTCCCACAGTAGACTTCGTCAACTTAAGCGACAAGCAGCTTCTTCTCAGAGGTAATACGGATGTTGATCTGGACTCTCGACCGAAAATATGTTATGCAGTAGTGAAGGTATGACACTTCCCTGGAGCATTCCAGCTACGGCAGTTCTAATTGGTGACTGATGCTCCCGTATCTGAACATAGAATCTTGTATTATTTGGAGAGGCAGCAAAGGCAGCTTTGCCTTCATGTTTTCCAGTAGCCTCCGATGCCAGACTCTATGAAATGCCTGCTGAATATCCATAAAAGCTTCATTGTGGTAGTCTTTCTTTTCAAACGCATTGATCCTTATACCGATGCCTAGGTATCACATTCAGAGCAGAATCCGAACTAATTTTTTAAGCTCCATTAACTTAACAAGCCAAGAAGCTAGCAGTCTTATAAATACTTTCGATACTGAGTGAAGAAGCCTAATTGGTCAGTACGATTGATTGGGAAATACTGCAACCTTTAGCTCGACTGTAGTTGGGTATCCCTGGGAAACATGTTTCCATTATTGTTTTGTTTCATGTTATTCTGACATCTTTTATGAGAATCAATGAGTGATGGGCTAAAAGATCTTTTGTTAAAAGCCGCCTCTTATATGGGGAAACAGACGCTTACCTGGCTTACCTGAATTGGCAATTCGGCTAACAATAAGGCATGAGGGATTGTTGTGGATTGATCTCAGGACTCTTCATCGAACTTGCTGACATGGTTGGCCCTACCGACAGATATGCTATTGCCGGCATTGCTCTTGGATTCGTCGCTCCTAATGACACCCCTCACCACGACAAGGTGGCAATCTCCGAGGAGGGAAGGCTCTATGCTCCACTTAGGAGCCAAGAATACAAGGAACAAGCTCAAAAATAAAATTCTATGAATTTCGTATTCAATTGGTTCTTTAAGCCCCTAGTAACTGGATGCATGGTCTTGGATTTATTATACAATTTTAAATCAAAAAATTGTAGAACTAAAGTTCAGAAGCGCGAACGGAGTGGTGAGTAGGCCGGTAAGAGTACCTAGACGCGGGAGTTGGGAGTCTTCCGAAGAGACCAATGTTTGTTTTTGTTGTCTGCGAAGAAGCGGAGTGTACGTCGATTTTCGAGTACCTCTGTTAAGAAGTGTCGTTGTGTGCCAAGGTGTAGAAATATTTCGAGTATAGCCAAGCTCTGAAATTCTGCGTCAAATTTGTGTTAACAACGATGGAGCTCCTTGGAACGATTAATAGTGCTCTGGTGTAGGAGTTCGTCGAAGACTATTATCTCGTCGGTTCCTTTTTATGGCCGCCCATCGACAAACATTGAGGAAGCAGATTTTAACAACATCTTTAACTCTGCAGGAAGAAGGTTCTTAATAGGTGGAGACTGGAATGCTAAGCACTGGCCCTAGGGAGACACAAGGTGCGACAAAAGAGGAAAGGCACTAGTTAACAGTTTGAATTCTAGAAAAGCTAAAGTACTAACAACTGGATCACCTACAAGATATCCCGGCAACTCAAACTGCCTTGCCTCCTGCCTGGATTTTGCGGTCTACCAAGCTGTCCCGGATCAGTTCCTCACTATTACAGACACTTGGGACCTTTCAAGTGATCATCTTGGGCTGATCATCACTCTTCACACAACACCTACGTTCCTTCGAGGTGCGCAACGACTCTTCAGCCAGAAGACTATATGTTCTTTTTCGGTAATGATGAAGGCGCTCCTGGACCCTAACCTACCCACAACCTTTCGTCTGATTTTTAATGAGTTAGGATTTGTGCCAAGTTTGTGAGCTTGAGAGTTTCTGGCCAAGCACAGGATAGTATTTGTACTAGGTAGCCCTACACCCCAGATCTGGCTGCCTAGGCAGTTTCTAGCCAAGCTCAGGGTTGCCTCTTTGTAGCTAAATCTACACTCCGTATCTTGCTTCTCAGGTTGTTTTTGGCCAAGCTCAGGGTTACCTCATTGCACCAGCTATCTGTACACCCCAGATCTGGCTGCTTAGGTTGTTTCTAGCCAAGCTCAGGGTTGCCTCTTTGTACCCGCCAACTCTACACTCCATATCTTGCTTTTCAGGTAGTTTCTGGCCAAACTCAGGGTTTCCTCATTGTACCCGCCAACTCTACACCCCAGATCTTGTAGCGTCGGTTTATTTCCTCTTACCTTGGCTTGTGCGAAACTTCAAGGGAAGTTGATACACTTCGTTGAAAATGACTAAGGAGCAGTGGAGGCTTCCCAATAGGCGAGAGAATTATAATATCGCGCTATGAAGAGCACTACTGACCAAATGTATTGATAAATTCTATAAAAAAATGCTACCATACCTCAAGGACCTTGACAAATTATACTTTGTGAAATAAAAGGAAAATTTATAGTAACTCTCAATTAAGTGAATTGTTTAAAAAATTAGATTTATGTTGGTAAAAATTGGGATTTAGTAAGAATATATCCAGAAACATTTTAAAAATCGAGCACTTTATTCCCAATATATGATATGATCATCGTCATCACCATTTCCTTCACTTCCCACTAGAGCATAGGGCCTCAATAAAACATTTCCATCTGGTCTGGTTTTTGCGAGCATTTTCATCTCGTTCCACGATTGAGCACATTCGTCGATTTCCTTTCGAAGACTTCTTCGCCACGTAGTCTTAGTTCGATAAGATAAGATATGACCGTATATCAGTTATATTAAAGACTTTTTTGAAGACCTGGACAAATCTTGCCTTATAGTAAACACAGTGGAGAAACTTTGGCTTCCTTTGAAAGGAGATTATGTGCGCCATTAAAATAGGATGTCTTTTTTGTAGGAAGACAGTCGCTTTTCAGCCTTCCCTCGCATATCCCAAAAAAAAATACCCTCTAAAAAATTGAACTCAGTTTTTGTTGTTTTTTTTTTTGTTGCATTTTTTGTTTAAATTTTATTTCATGTTCATTTCGTTTTGTCATTTCTTACTTTATGCTAAATTGGCTATTTTTGTTTGTTGCTTTGTCACTTAAACTTTTAAATTTTTATGGGCTGCTCGTTTTTGTTTTTTCTTTCTTTCGTTTTTGCTGCTGACTTATATTTAACAGTTAGTTAGACCCTAAAGGCGGCAGCAGGCCTTAGAAATGGGCATGGCAAGCATTTTTATATTATTAATATAATTTTTTTGTTTTTTTGATTTGTTGCAAGGGGCGCGGGTGCAACTGCAGCCCCAGATCTTAAGTTAAGAATTAAAATTGTTGTTCTTGTTTTTGTAGTTCTTTGGTGGTTGTTGCTTCCATTTTGGGCCTGTTATTTGTTTAATTTTTTTCATTTTTCACAAATAAATTACTTTTATTTTGCATATTTTTTTAAAAATTAATTTGCCACATTTTGTCGTATTTTATTTTTTAAGTTTTGTTGCCTTTTTGAAACTTTGGCCACTTAATGACTATTTTTATTTTTTATTGAATTTAGCTCTTTTATGCTTTTATAAATAATATTTTGTAAATATTATCATAAAATTAAACATAAATACAATACACATGCAGCTGACTTTGACTTGACTTTGACCACTTTTTTTGGTTTTTTAATACATAATACAATGCCATAATTAGTTAATAATTAATTTTGTTAGTTAACATGACGACGTGTGTTTTTTTGCTTTGTTAATACAATTTGCAATTTGTTTTTTTTTACTTTAATATATTTATTTTAATATATATATAATATATTTTTGTTTAAACATAAAAACCAAACTTTACACAACTGTTACACATACATGCTGAATACTTTAATTATTTTTAAATTATATTTAAATAATAAAATACTTTTTGTTTGAATTCTTGGAATTCTTCGCACGACATTTTGCATTTTCTTTATATACTTAAATTGGCGTTAGGTTCTTCTAAGTATTTGTTGTTGATTTTTACATAGAGCTCTTATATAACTAAAGGGTATATATTGCGCATACATAGTTATAGAGTATATATATAATAGTATGTACCAGAAAGTTTTTCTTTTTTTTATGAAATAAATTACAAAAGCTTCGGCTTTATACAAAAATCTTTTATTTTCTTTTATTTTTTGTTGGATTGGCGCTCTGAGAAAGAGGCTAAAAAGTTTTGCTGGCTTTTTGGGGGTAGGAGTTAAGTCATCAAATATCTTACAATAGCAATATTTCTTTATATTGTACATTATGTGTTTAAATCTTTTACTTAGGCCTGCTTTTGTCTAGTACATTTTTTTTTAAACAACATTTAACACTTTGCTTTGTAATATGTGTTATGGGTTTAATTTTTTATTTTTAATATTTATGCTTATATAATAATTTTGAGCAATTTGCTACTTGAACACTTATATACATTTTTAATCTTTGTAGTTTTTTTGTGGAGGGTTTTCTTTTTTGGAGCTAATTTTGTTTGGTATATATATATATGCTAAATACCTATACTATAAACTTTGTTTCTAATATATGCTTTAGTTTTAATTGTATACTAGTATTTAGTATTTATTTTGTTATAAAAATATGCGTTAAGGGTTAAGAAATGAAGATTCTTTGGTCCTTGTAAATAATGCTTCAAGTAGTTTGTATATAAATAATTATAAAAAAAATAACATTCGCCGTGGTTAAGCTTTTCAAACTGGTCTTGGAACGATATGGAAAGAAACGCGCTATGTGCCTACGAAAATTATACCGTATGTTATTAGTATGCCAATATCTTAGATTTCGTTTTGACAAAATAGTAATAATTGATCGCGTAAGTGGAACAATATGAACAGGAACACTTGAATATGCGTATACACAAAGAGTATTAGTACATAATATCTTGGCTTTCATTTTGACAAAATATTAAGAATTGATTGCGTAAGTGGAACGATGTGGACAGGAACACTTGCATATGCGTATACACGAAGAGTATTAAATTATTAATATGTTGGCTTTCATTTTGGCCAAATATTAATAATTGATCGCGTAAGTGGAACGATATGGACAGGAACAGATGAATATGCGTATAAACAAAGAGTATTAAATTAATAATATCTTGGCTTCCATTTTGGCCAAATATTAATAATTGTTCGCGTAAGTGGAACGATATGAACAGGAACACTTGAATATGCGTATACACAAAGAGTACTAAATTAATAATATCTTGGCTTTCGTTTTAACAATATATTAATAATTGATCGCGTAAGTGGAACGATATGAACAGGAACACTTGAATATGCTTATACACAAAGAGTATTAAATTAATAATATCTTGGATTTCATTTTGGCAAATATTAATAATTGAGCGCGTAAGTGGAACGATATGGACAGAAACAGGTGAATATGCGTATACACAATAAGTGCAATAATCGTTTAAGTTTAAGTTCAACAGCACTGCATCTAAAATTTGGGAATAATATGAAAAGAACCTTTAGAGTAACAATCTGCGTTATATGCAAAATAAAATTGTTGAAGCTTTTGTGATATTAAATGTAAAAATCGGCTTCCATTTTGGCGAAATATTCATGATTGCAATGATTGATCGCATGCGAGGAACGATCTTCAACGAAACACTTGAATATACGTATTGCAAATAGTTGTTCTATTAAATTTCTTGACTTCCATGATCGCATTAGTGAAAAGAAATTATCTTAAAACTGGGAAGTTCATATCGTTGAAACATAAAATATGTATATGTAAATGTATGTATAATGCATGACAAAATCATCGAAGACTAATTTACACAATTAATATGCTTGATCGCATAAGTGGAACGATATGGAAAGAAACACTTTAATATGCGTATGAACACAACAAAATGAATTCAACAAAATCATCAAAGCTTAGGTCAACAATAACTGTCTCTAAAACTTGGAATGATATGGAAAGAAACATGCGAAAATACTTATACGCAATGTACAAAAGAAAATTGTTGATGCTTAATTGTTTCTGATCTTAAATATAAAAATCGCTTAATCATGTCTATACCTTAAATTCGGCGAGATATTCATGATTGATTCTTGAAGTGCACCGATATGGAAAGAAACGCTAGTATATACGTATACAGAAGTCGTCGTCCAATGAGTTTCTTAAATTCCATGTCTATAAAACTTGGAATGATATGGAAAGAAACATGCGAAAACACTTATGCGCAATGAACAAAAGAAAATTGTTGATGCTTAATTGTTTCTGATCTTAAATATAAAAATCAGTTAATCATGCCATGACTTTAATTTCGGCGAGATATTCATGATTGATTCTTGAAGTGGACCGACATGGAAAGAAACACTTGAATATACGTATGTACATATACACAATGAATACAACAAAATCATCGAAGCTTAAATTAATAATAACTGTGTATAAAACTTGGAATGATATGGAAAGAAACATGCGAAAATACTTATACGCAATGTACAAAAGAAAATTGTTGATGTTTAATTGTTTCTGATCTTAAACATAAAAATCGGTTAATCATGTCTTGACTTTTATTTCGGCGATATACTCAAGATTGATGCTTGAAGTGGACCGATATGGAATTAAACACTTGTATTGTATATAGGTATACAGAAGTCTTCGTTCTATTGAGTTTCTTAAATTCCATGATCGCATAAGTGAAACGAACTGCTCTAAAAACCGTTAACGATATGGAATGAAGAATTCAAATGAATGTACCTAATCCTATGAACCTATCGAAAACATTCATAATATAAAAATCGGTTAATCATGTCTTGACTTTTATTTAGGCGATATACTCATGATTGATGCTTGAAGTGGACCGATATGGAAAGAAACATTTTTATATACGTATACTGAAGTCGTCGTTCCTTTGAGTTTCTTAAATTCCATGATCGCATAAGTGAAACGAGCTGTTCTAAATAAAGGGAACGATATGGAATTTCTTCAAATGTATGTACCTAAGCCTGTGAATCTATCGAAAACAAATTTTTTTGTCTAAATTATAATTTTTTGAAAGCCAATTTTGCGAAATATTCATAAAAGTAAATTCATATAACATTTATGGGAATAAAAAATAAAAAGAATATTTTTTTTAAGGATAAAAGTTTTGAAAAAAAAGTTCAACTAACCAAAGAACAGGTTTGAGGCAGTTTTAAATTTAAATAAATATGAAGTATTTAATATATTAAACTACGCTGGAATGATGTGGAAAGAAACACTCGAATATTTTCTTATTATTTCGTATTTGTTTTATATATTGTGGAAGTGTAAATTACGTAAATAAAAACTTTACATACGATACGCTCATATTTTATTTTTAGTATTGCGGATGTTTTCGAAAAAGTACGACATTTTTGAACGAGTCGGACATGTGAAAGAATTCCAAAAAGGATTTATGGTCCTCAAATAAATTTAAAAAAACTGAGTAAATTTTAAGTATTTATTTCAATCTGGAATGATGTGGAAAGAAACATTGCTGAAAAACGACAGTGTAAAATTTTCTTATTTTTCGAATTCGTAACACATTTTTTTCTTCGAACTGAAAATTTTATGATACAAAATTCTATGTTTTTTAATACTTCTGTATAGATTTCGACGAATAATGAAATTTTTGAACAAATCGGACTTATCAAAGTTTTTCTAGTAGAATTTTGGTCCTCAAAAAATTTGAAATTTGAAAAATTTACCACGGCAAATGTTTTAAAAAAATTAAAAATTAACATACTTAAATACAATTTGACATAAAGAAAACCTAACATTTATTTTTTAAAAATATCTTACACATTTTATTTACTTTAATTTACTTATTTTTTTGCCTTTTCAACCGCGCAAAAATTCAAATGGAAGGAATTTGTTCGTGCCTGTTAAGTTTTTATTTTTATCGTTTTTCATTTACAATAAAGTATATGCTTTAAATTTTTCCTCACTTATCCAATATTAACTGTTTCAAAATGTTTAACAAAAATCAGTCACTTTTATTTTTATATATTTTTTTTTAATAATGGTTTATAACGACTTGTCGCTGTACTCTAATTAAATGTCACATCGAAAAGGAACTTAAAGTACATAAGTAATAAGTAATCGATATTATACCACGCGGTTCATCTAAAAACTTTTAACAATCGATAAACGTAAACTTTTCTATATTTCTAGTTCTATTAATTTGTATTCGTTTTTGGCATCTTCTAAGTTAAGTTAAGCGCTACAGCTACACACACATACACATTGACACAGTTATAGCTATACTAAAGTAAAAATTTTTTGTATTCGTTTTTTTTTTCGAATAGTTTCGAGTAGTTTGAGGGGCTTACAATAGGTAAAAAGTTAAGACTGCCAAATTAAATGTCTAAGAGAGGGTCTGCGGAAATGCATTCAAAGGGAGTTTGGGTAATGAGTGGTTGTAGTGAATAAATGAATGTTTTTGAGTGTATTCATGGCGCAAGTGAGTAGTCGTTGAGTTATGGATAAAATTTGAATCTTTTTTCTTCTAAGATTCCATTTCCCCAAGTGGGGCATAGGGCGGTATATCGAAACATTTAAAATGTTACAAGAGTTCGGTTTATTTCAGCTTTTGAAGATTTACTATACGAAAACTGTTGGTTAAATGGGCGATTCGGTGCATTGAGTACACTGAATATTCTATTATTTTCCCTCCCATTCGTTCTGATTCTTTATATCTTTATTCACTTAATCTTCATGCATTCATATCATATATTCATTTTATACCAATGACAACTCCTAAGCCCACTGTAGACTGAGTACACTGAATCTTATTTTAACGTCATCTCATTATAGATACTACCTTGAGGTATAACAAATTGTGACGGAAGTTCACCTAGACTGAATATTTTTTCGACGCTATGTTAAGGTTACTGGGAACACTTAAATTTGCTTCTACATCATCTTACTATAGGTCTATGAGATATGACTACTGGTGGTGGAAATCTACTCTAAGTAAACAGAGTATACTGGATATTCCTTCTCAGTCATCCTCTTATAGTGCTTTTGGGTATGAAAACTTCTAATGAAAGTTTACTCCCCATACAATATTGAGAAATCTAAATTTTTTTTTTTGTCAACTAACTTTTTCCAACTTCTGGCTATACCGATTCCGTAAAGCATGTTCAAGAACATTTTCTACAAAGGATATACATATATCAAATATTCTCCATTCCCATGATCTTACGCTTATAAACGTAGTATATTCATTCAGATTGGTAGCTGCAACTTCCAAATATAAGGTCTTTCTTTTGCACATTCTAAATATATTCGACTATCTATTCATTTATTTCTTTTTAGGAGTTAGGTTAGGGTAGGTTGTATAGGTAGCTCAGATAGTGTCTGAGATCACTCAAAAATCATGAGGTCGATTGTGTTTTCTAATTAAAAGCAAAGGGAAGAAAGGCATTAAAGAAGAGGAGGGATTGTGGAGGAGGATCAAAAAGGAAATCTCTAACCTAAGTCTCTCATGTTGCAGAACCATTTTAAGGATTCGGCGAAAGCAGCCAGAACCACTATGGGTACAAAGGCTAGACTACCCAGAACTCAAAGGATGGTTTGCCCAGAAACTGGGATCGTCTTCTAAGAAGCGCCGGGCAGTCGCATAGCAGATGCTAAACGCTTTCTGTTGCTTCCTCATCGCCGCAGCTGCGGCAGAAATCGTGATGGAGAACGTGCAACCTCTCAGCCATATTGCCATATTAGGTGTAAATGGAGTACAAACTCCTTAAAAACAATAGGATGCCTTTTATATTCGAATATGAGCAGCTGTGGATTTAGAATGTGGTCTTGAGGTGGGCTTTTTACTCTGAAGAGTATATATTTCAGAGCTCGCGAAATACTTTCAACCCATTCGGAACCGAAAATCTTCCCGTGGATTGGCCACTGAATATGAGTATTCACTGTCAAAATGCTGCAGTTTTCATTTGTACTCTGACAGGCGTTCAATTCAATTTTCTGAATCTACAAAATATTCCATCCTTCAAAAGAAGATAACTCATGTTGTTTGCGTTACCAAAATGGAGAGAATAATTCTTCTTAGTAAGTTACATCTTTCTGTGCACTCATTTATAGATAACGAGTATTGCTGTCAATCACGTACTTATGAGAATGATTCTTACTTCTTACGAATTGCCCATTGCATCCATTTACTTATTCGACATTCCAAATGCACTCACATTCATTCATGACGAGTATTTCTCTGAATTAGCTGCTTTTTGGGAATGGTACACTACTGGATCCGTGTACTCATTCTTACTTCCAAACATTATTAACATGCTCTAATTTCCGAAAGTACTCACATTCATTCATTAGGAAAGTTCGTTGTTTTGAAATCGTTTCTGAGGTGAGTGATTGCCATCTGCATCTATTAACTCATTGTAACTTCCAAAAGCGCTCACATTTATTCATGACAAGTTTTGTTCTGCATAGGTTCGTTATCTGAATAGTTTTTTTCTGCATTAATGTACTGTTTCTAATATCCGAATATATCCTCATCCTTTCCCAGAGAGTATTGCTTTGAATGGGTTCCTTATGAATTGCCTCATGCGTCCATTTACTAATTCTACCTTTCGAGCTCCTTTTGTGAATGGTACTCCACTGTAACCATTTACTCATTCTAACTTCAAAACTCCATTCTGGTTGATAATCAAGCAGCAATAAAAGCATTAAGTAAAGCCAAGATTAAATGAAGGCTGGTTAAAGAAGTGAGAACATCACTGGATAATTTAGGATTCAGGAATAAGCTCACGATTAGATGAGTTCCAGGGCACAACAATATTCCTGGAAATGAACTAGCAGACAAACTCGCAAGAGCCGGTGCAACAACACCGCTAATCGGTCCTGAACCATACTATGAGATTGGTAACCACGTGGTACGGGATTTACTAAGAATAGAGGAGAATAAAAAACGACTGCTTCACTAAGCGCAGATACCAGGGCTTAAACAGTCAAAAACTCCGGTCCTCTCCAACTTCATTAGTAAGATGTTCAAAGTCATGCACGGGAAGAACACAGTGAGAATCATGGTGGGCCTTCTGACGGGACATGCTACGCAGCCACATAAACAAAATTGGTATAGTGGATAGTGGATTGGAGAAAGAAACTTCTTCACATATATTATGTGAATGTATGGCACTCGCCGGTTAAAGAAACAAGCTCCTGGGCATGTATGTCCGAATAAAATACTGCAATACATGCAGGGGCCTTAGGACTTTTGGGAGAGCTCTAACCCATGAAGGGGGTACAATAGATCCACCTGGGTCGCAGTACACTTATGCACCCAATAATAATAAAAACTTATATTATATAGAAGCTAGCTAGGTTATGAAGGAAGTAATTGCCCAGAAGCTTATTCCTATGTCTACTAAGAGCCTCACAGGAACAGAAGAAGTGCTCTACTGATTCAACATTTTCTTCTTTTGTGCAGATTCTGTAAAAGTGATGGCTCGGAGCATTCATTCTGTTTGCATGTGTTCCGACAAGCCAGTGCTCAGTGAACGCTTTGTCAACTGCCGGACACTGCGACCGTTTGAGTCCGAAGAATGAATGGGCTTCTTACTTAAAGCCTTTCCCATCCCGTTGCATTGTTTTGTAGCTAGCAATCCCCCTCGGACATACCATACAGAAGCTAGCTCAGCTAGAATATGAAGGAAGTAATTGCCCAGATGCTTATTCCTATGTCTACTAAGAGCCTCACAGGAACAGAAGGCAGATTCTGCAAAAGTCATGGCACGGAGCATTCATTCTGGTCGCATGTGTTCTGGCGAGCCAGTGCCCAGTGATCGCTCTAACAATTGCCGAACACCGCTTGAGTCCGCAGAGCCTTATGGATCTTTTCTGCATTCATTTACTTTATTTCGAGTGCACTCATATTCATTCATAACGTGTGGGTTTGTTATGTGAGTGATTCTCCTCTGCATTCATGTATTCGTTCTAAGTTTCAAATTCATTCATACTGAGTATTACGTGAAATAGATGTAACTTCCGAAAACACTCACATTCATTCAATACAAGTGCTGTTTGCTATCTAACTTCCGAATGCATTCACATTTATTCACAACTAACATATTATTGTTCTCTCTCTTTCTTATGCGAGTGGTTCTCCACTGTATTCGTTTATTCACTCTATCCATGAACTCAATTCACGCAATCTTCCCGAAATTCCTTCATTTAAACTCATTTAGTCCGATTCACTCATTGGGGTTCCCAAAAATTTGAATGCATTCCTGCAGACCGCTAAATGCCTACCAAGTGTTTTTAGTATACTCATAGTCGTTGTAGTATTCGTTTTTTTTTCTGGTATTTTTGTAGTGGGGATTAGTTTTAGGTAAGTGGCATAAAGTCAATATTTTGTTTTTTTTTTGGTTTTGGTAAATGCTTGGCTAATTGGTTACAAATACACATACACGTAATTGCAGAGTAGTAAATACGTTAGCAGTAATACATAGTAGTAGAAATAGTTGTGGGTAATAGCATATACTGGTTATATAGCATATCATATATATATATAAGTATATAGTTGTGTGGATATAGTATAGTATATGCGCATATGTATGTAGTATATAAGTAGTAGTACATAAAGTATATTAGTTAGTTGTAGGTCTATCATAGTGGGTAAAATACATGGCATAAAGTCTTCAGTCATACACTCACACACACACAGACGCTCACACACAGATACACGCACGCATACGCACCACTACAAAAACAAAACCACACACACACACGCACACTTATGCAAACAGCAGCAACCTTATTAGTGTTGTGCCCAGAAGCGGCCAGAGCGCCCAAGGGGCACGTGCGCCAGCGTTGCCACCAAAGTCCGGAAAATGTATTTGCTCCGGCTGATGCAGCTCCTCCTCCTCATCATCATCGTCTATGGCATTGGATATTTGACGATTGCGTTTGCTAAAGTTAACATTGAATACGGCCTCGGCAACGCCACCTGGCGTTGAGACAATGAAGTAAAAAGTGCGCGGCACACGTTCATGCATGCTGACATAGGTGAGACGCGCCTCCTTGCAGTACGGTGTGGGCAGATCCTGGTTGGTACAAAAAGGGTTAAGTTGTGCATAGGATTAAACTAAACCCAAGTAGAGCTTACCTTGACAGCGTAGGCTAGGACAGTGGCGCCATATTGATTACCCGGCGTGAAGACACGATCACCGTGCAACCAGCGTGCGGCATGAGCTGGTGGATTGGCACAGAACTCCACATTTAAATGCAAGGGCGAGCCCGGATAAGCCATGGGTGTGGCATTTAGGGCAAACACCGTGGGTGCACCTGCAATAAAGTGTACAAAAGAGTAGAGATAGTGTTAAGTAACGAGTGGTTTAGAGCACGTCGCGCGTAGTAGCTGTCACGCTTTACACTTGCGCTAAGTCAGTGTTGTGCAACGGCAGTGGAGTGGAGCGGAGTTTAAGCCACGGCTAAAAGTTTATGCCACCGCCATCACCACTAATTAAAAGCGTATCAGCAACAAATGTGCCACTTAGCGCGCTGCTGCTGCTGCCAGTGTTGGAAAGTTTGCCAAACGATGTTGACGACGAGTTGGAAAAATCAAAATAAATAGACAACAACATGTCAAGGCGTGGCGCATAGTGCAAAAAAGAGAAGCAGCAGCAACATCGCAGCAAGTTTTTAAGAACGACGAAACTTCATTAAAAAGTTTTGCCAAAGTGCTGCACAACGTCACGCACACACACACACACAGACGCACTACACGCATTTACAACACTGCACACACACACAGCCGCCATTTTGTGGAACTCATATGGACCATGTGCTGCCTTAGTTGGATTAGTTTTGACTGGCTCTAACGTTTTCCAACACTGACAGCCTTGCCCAATCTAAGCACATTTAATTATCGAAAGCCGTTTGGCATGTTTCGAAAATTTTTGCAATTTTCCTCATCATTGCGCGCCGCTCAGTTAGCCAGGCTCAAATAAACTTGAGCAGTTTATTTGCCAAAAACTCAACGAAGTGGCAACGCTTTTGAGCGTCAGGGTGGCCAAAAGTGTTAAGTGCAAATGAGTGTTTGGGCGGGGGAGGGCGTTGTAGGCACTGTACACAGTAACTCACAGCCAGACACAAACAAAAACAAATCGAAGTATGCTCCCACACTCCCTACCCCTCGACAGTTACAAAATTTAAATCTAAAACTTTTCCGGGAGTTTGAGTCACTAACTGTGAAATCAATTAAACCGAGTGAGTTGTCGCCTGGGTTGTTTGCTTTAGACAGGAATGTTTTATACGCTCTCAACGCCATTTTGTTGTTCACCAAAAAATATTGTACAAAAAAAATTTTAATTTATGTTCCAGCTATAAATGATTTTTGTCCTAACGCCCTGTTGGGGGCAGGTTGACTGCCCCAGACGCCGCTCAAAAAGAGATTTTAATTTTATTTTGATTTGCAAGCACTGAGCCGTGTGCCAGCATTTCCCAAACTCAGGTGGGCAAAAAGGCGTTATACCTTTTTCTATATCGTACACACCACTTTTTTGGGGGTATGCCCGTGGGCTAGCTTTTGGCCATTGGTGCGATTTTTAATTTGATTTGTGCGTCGTGCGGGGGAAATTGAAATGAGTTTCAAAGGGGCGCAAAAGCGTAAAACAGTGTACAGAAATATGAGAGATACGCCAGCCTAGGCGCTCGGGGAATACGTTGAAATGAATAAATGGTGTGCATTATAATAGGCAAAAGGGAAAACGGGCTGTCTGGTAACCCGTTGTGGCAATGCGATTCGGGAAATGTCAGAATCTTACTTCGTGTAGGTTTTACGAGGTGACCTTTAATCGTTGTTATAAAAATTTTTCAACGCGTCGAAAAATGAGTGTAAATAGTTCTTGTAGTTCAGCTGCATGACGTAAGGTTTATAATGTTACTTCACGAACAAAATCATATTTCGAGGAACACACTCGAAGTCCTTTGATATTGTTGTACAAAGCAAAAGTTTTGAAGATGATATTTTGATAGTAGTAGAACAAAGAAAAGGGTAAGAATTCTTTCCAAATTGCCAAAAACTTGCTTTCAACTAAATGGCAAAGAACAAAATCGGGGAAAGCACGGAAACATGTTGTCCAGGTATATCATCCATTTTGCATCCAGTTAATGCTATAGAATAAATAAAATTCGCTGCAAAAGTATTAAAAAGACAAGCTCATTCTCGTGAATGAACAGTCAATAGTGCCTATATATAAGCAAGATAGTCACGGAAGAGCGTCTTGAATCTTGAACAGAGCGTCTTGAATACTTTTGTAAAATTGTAAAAATTAATTGGAAGATTTTCACCATTGTTTACATATATCTTAACAGTCAACGGAGTTCATTAAAATAAGTTGTCAATCGGTGAGTATTATCAATTTAAAGTCTGTAATCTTCATCTACTTAGAATCAAAAATAGAATTTCAACATTCTTTACCTATTTATTATTAGTTAATAAAAGTTTATTAAATTTAGTTGTAATTGAGAAGACTATCATTATCATTGTCACTCTTTACACTAAACATTTGACATTTAAAAGAGTTTATTAAGATTCGTAGTCGTCGGAAGTGTTGTAATTTACAATAGTAATCTTTATCTGCTCAAGTCATGTAAGAAAAATTTTTAACACTTTTCACCTATTCTCTATAGACTTAAGTTATGTAAGAAAGATTTTCAACATTCTTCAACTATTCCTTGATAGATAAATTACAATTAGTTTTTATCGTCGATTTAGAAAATTATTCATCTATTTCTTGGGATTTAAATAACGATTATTATTTATCGTGAGATTTTGAGCATTCTTCACATATTTCTTGGCAGTTAACAAAGATTATTAAAGTCAATTGTCATCGAAAGTTTGAAAACTTAAAGTTGGAGTCTTCACGCAATATAGAAAGAAGATTTTTGCATTTTTCAATTTTTAGTTGACTGTTAGCTTATGTTGAATAGTCATCAGAAGCTTCAGGAAGAAAAATAAAAAGTTTTTTCTTTTCACGATGTATCTAGACAAAAAGCTCAGTCTTTTGTTAAACAATCCGAAAAACTTTGCAATAATTAAAGTATTAATTTGCTCATGTCATTTAAGAAAGACAGATTTTCACGATTTTTAGTCAGATTAATAGTCATGACATCTTCCCAATTTTCTTGACAGTTCTCAAATTTTAATGAAATACAGAGTTATCGGGCACTTCTTAATTGAAAGTTTATGCAATTATCTCTTTTAAATGAAAAACAAATAGACAACCGACTAGTTAAACGATTGAAATCTTTATCTACTCAAGATACCATTCTTCCGCATTGTCTTAACAGTTAAAAAATGTATATCAGATTAATAGTCATTGCGGGATTTTTACTATTACTTGTCATCTTTCTTGACAGTTCACAAAGCTTATTAAAACAATGAGCTTCAGATAAGCTTTACAATTTGAAGTTGGAGTTATCATCTCTTCAAGATGATAAACACATTAAATCTTTATCTGCTCATGTTTTATCAAGCGAAGATTTTCACCATTTTTTACATCTTTCCTGATAGTTAACAAAGTGTTTTAAAAAAAGACTTATCGAAAGCTTTGTAATTTAAAATTGGTGTAATCATATTTTCAAGCCAATTTGGCAGTAGACTCTTCTTACACCTTTTTCTAACACTCAAGTTTTTTTTCTTACATTTTTTTCCTAAATAATCATTTGAAGACTTGTAAGGAAATAAATAGATTTTTCTTATAAACAGAAGAAACGCTCAGTCATCTGAACAAAACACAGAGACAATTGAAACTGCAATTATAATCTAATCAATTCATATAGAACAGAAAGAATTTCGCATATCTTCACGTTTATCTTTCCTGTTAAAAAGTTTTTTATGATCAATTATGATCGAAAGTTTCGCAGAACAAACTTGGTGAGAACTTATATCAGTCATTTAAAATAAATAGATAAGGATGATTCTTCATCTTTAGCATGAATGTTAAAAAAAATTGTTTAGATAAGTTGTCATTAGAAGCTTTGTAAAGACATAAAAAGCAAATTAAAAAGAAATGTGTTTATGGAAGATAAGCGCAGTCTTTAGAGGAACATGCAGACAACATTTATACTGCCAGCTTATATGGATTGTAACTACTAGAGAAGAATTGAACTTGAAACTGTTATCTTCATATAAAACAGAAAGATTTTTACAATTCTTCTCTTTTTCTTCACAGCTAAGAAAGTTTATTACGACAAATAATAATCCGGAGCTTTTTGAGAAAATAACTGTTTTTTTTTTTAGTAAACACGCTCAAATCTAGAGCATGTAGGCGACATTCTCAGTATTCTAATAAACAGACAGATAACTAACGAGTTTGTAATGCCTGGTTATATGCAACTTAGTCTCTAGGGAATTACTTCCATACGCTATGAAACTGGAATCAAGGAATTTGCGATATAATTAAAGGGCTTCGAAAACAATATTTAAATTTACAGAAGATTTAAGACTAGCCCCAACATATTGGGTTGCCCAAAAAGTAATTGCGGATTTTTTAAAAGAAAGTAAATGCATTTTTAATAAAACTTTAATCAGAATATATAATTTCCATTTTGTTCGATAACCTTTTGCCATCTTCCCGGCAAATTTTGTATTCCACGCTCATAGAACTTCTGGCCTTTATCTGCAAAAAACTGAACCAAGTGCGATTTTATAGCCTCATCATTTCCGAAAGTTTTACCATTTAAGGAGTTCTGCAAAGATCGAAATAAATGGTAGTCTGATGGTGCAAGGTCAGGGCTATATATATAGGGTCAGGGCTATATAGCATAACCTTCTTTTGGTGGATATCAGCCTTTGAAGTGGTTTTAGCTGGTTCACCATGCTTGGACCATGATCGTTTTCGATTAACGTTATTGTAAACAATCCATTTTTCATCTCCAGTTATGATTCGCTTTAAAAACGGATCGAATTCATTGCGTTTAAGATGCATATCACAAGCGTTACCCAAATATCAAACTTTTTCACCAGTCCAAGACTTTTTATGTGATAATGAACGGTTGATTTTGGTATATTTAATTTCTCTCCTATCTCACGCTCAGTTACATGACGATCCAATTCGATTAATGCTTTGATTTGGTCATCATCAACTTCATTTGGCTGACCTGAACGTGGCTCATCTTTAAGTGAAAAATCTCCAGAACGGAATTTGCGAAACCAATTTTGACACTGTCTTTCTTTTAAGGCTTTATCACCATACACATCACGGAAATAATAATATAAAATATGACGGAAATGCTCTTTTGTGGACTCCATATTTAAATTAAATAGTCACAAGCTGTTAAAAAAATTTTAAAGGCCGACTATATGAAAAATCCGCAATTACTTTTTGGGCAACCCAATACAATGGAAAAATACTAAGATTTGTGCGCTCAAAAGGAAGCAGAAAAGTATTTACCGACTATTTCAGTCCAAACCCGATAGATGACAGAGTTTATTTTCTTCTAAATTTTCGAACTATTTATTATTTTACTTTTCTTCCTTTATCATTACGTATCATTCTAAATTTCACTTACTTTTTTTTTGAGTTGTACGTTCTTTTAATATTTACTTTTTTCATTATTCTTTTTCATCGGTAATTTCTTCTTTTTCGCAACCTTTTTAATAATCAATTTTGCTACATTTACAATTCTACTTGTTACGTTTTTTGATAATTTATTTAATGAATTATTTATTTTTTTCAACCAATTCCGACATTTGGTTTGTAAGACTTAATTTTTCCATCAATCTTTTTCTTTTTTTTTGTAGTGGTACGTTTTTCTAAGATATTCAGATTCCATCAATGTCTTTCAACTGTAATTTCTACTTTTTCCCAATCTCTATACTATAATTGATATTATTACATTTTCTTTTTATATTTTCGGCAATTAATAAAATACTTTTTTTCCTCGATCGATTTCAATTTTGTTTTGGAAGACTTTCTTTCTAATCAATCTCTTTTCTAGGTAATTTCTTCTTTTTCCTAATCTTTTCAACAATCTATTTTATTACATTTTCAATTCATCTTGTTACGTTTTCGATTATTTATCCAATGGATTATTTTTGTCTTCGAACGATTCTAACTTTTTGACATCCATTTCCAATACTGAACATACCAAAAAACTTTTTTATCTCATAGAGACATATATTTTATCTTAAAGCCAATGGAAATATGCTTCCAAAATTTCATATGCACCATTTGTATCTCTAATTTAATGTATGTGGATGTGGACAAACCCCCTTTTGGCCACATTGTTGGAGGTCCGTCCACACTTTATGGCGATTGCATTTTCATTAATATAATTAAGCGCTGCTTTTGTTCATTACACAAATTGCCAGACGGCCATGGCAACATGCAGCAAGCAGCCCATGCAACATGACAATATTCGGCCGGGACAGGGGCAGGGGTCAGGGGGCCTTTCGCTTTCATAATGAAATTTGCATGCTGCCTACTTTTCGGGTGTTGGCCAAGTTGCAACTTTTAACAGTGTTGCAAAGCATTTACAAGTTGTACTACGCAGCAGCAGCAATTGCAACTAAAGCAAACATTTAAACAATAACAGTCACTTTGTAGGTTGCACAATGCAATTGTTGTAGTTGTAGTAGTTGTAGGAGCTGCTGGTTCGTTCAAGTCGTGCCCCAAAATAATAAAGTTTTACTGTTGAAAATTACTCAATTCCCGTTGCCCAAAAAGTTAACTTAATTTTCATACTTTTTTGGGGCATAGCCAGGCCGTCGTCGTCGTTGCAAACTTTTCCAAGAGGTGGCAACAACAACAAAAACGTTTTACAACACTTTTGCCGCTCGACGAGAGACAATGGACGCGCCAAGTGCTGGTGGCTGCAACAAGAGTCTATGAAGGATGCCTGCCCATTGATTGCACGTCGTGCTAGTTTTTTGCCTCTTTTTTTTGCATGCATCAAAATACGGCACAAGATGCGTGCCAGTGTTGCAAAATGCACTTGAGACGTAGACTGGACAATGTCGGAAAAATGTAATAATGACCGAAATAATTGAATTTTCACATTCATTCGCGCGTTGCAATTACGTTACAGCCAGCCCAACCAAGTTGCCACTCAGTCTATGGCAAAAAGGAAAATGTGGCACAGCGTTTTGCTGCTTTTTTTTGGGCTCCAATTTTGAGCGAAAAAGTGTTGCATTGTTGTTGTTATCGGTGTTGTCTTGTGCCTTTGCATTGTTTGTTCATTTACTCATCTTTTGTTCTTGTTGTTGTTTGTTTTTACTATCAAGGTGCCTTGTTCTTGTTGTTGTTGTTGTTATTGTTACCATTATACGCATAAAAGCGGTGAAAATTGAGAATTTTCATTGTGCCAATTTCTTCGGAAATTTACAACACTATACTCTTGGAAGGGGTCTGTTAATTTGTAAGGAGAAGACATTCGTATTTCGTAATCTATTTAGTATATCGATACGGCTGATGGTTGAAATCTTGGGAAATAGTAATCGAACCGTCTCTGTAGAAAAAATTAGGTTTTAGGTCTTTTGTACCATACCCTAAGGTTAAAACAAAAGACTTTCCGCTTTCCTCATGAATAGCAGTAGGTCTTTTGTTGGTGTTGACCTGAGATGGAAGGGACTAATCCGTTCCTTTCCCATGTGACAGGCTCTGTCCCATACCAGCGCTGGGCAGTCACAAAGAATATGTCTGGTGTTTTCATCGTCTTCTAGACAGAGCCTGCACTCTGAAGAGTCCTATAGGCCAATTTTCTGTAGAAGGTATCTTACAGTGTGGAGTCCAGATAGGAAAGCTACCAGGAGCTTTAGGTCCACCCTTCCAAGACCTTTTGTCTTGATTGCATCCAGAAGTTTGACAAGCACTTTTGCTTGACGAAGCCCTGGAAGGGAGAACTAGTATCTCCTATGTTCTCCTGCGGTCCATTTGTTTATCATGCTTTGATCGTGGACCAACCAATACCACAAAACGGCGCAGGAGATGTAGTCTGGGTGGAGGCATCCTGTCGTGCTAGATCGTCAGCGATCACGTTACCATCCACTCCCGAGTGTCCAGGCACCCAACATAGCACGACTTTGTTCCGTGCGGACTGGGTTTGGAGGTAGTTGAGGCATTCTTTAACCATCCGGGAGGAGATGCTCCAGGAAGACAATGCCCTAATGGCAGCTTGGCTATCTGAAAAAATGCATATGTTTGCGCCCCTAGTTCCCGTGAGAAGGATATAAAGTAAAAAACCGAGGCCTACAGTAAAGTAAACACTCCCAAGCAGCATTTCAAAGACATTCGATCAATGAAAGCTTTGGGTAGAGCCAGCCAAGAAGGTAGTGTATCTTATAGTCGTACAGTTTCCACTGCTATCAATTCCCTCTTTCCTGCTCACATTTTCAGCGAGCTGGCAACGTTAAAAAGTCGAATATCGACGGCTGAGTAACAAAAGTTGATTGCAGGCAGGTAGGAAAAGGCGCAACAAACCGCATGGCACGAGTCCTTGGGGAAAAACTTTTCCGTAAAGCCCGCTGACTTTGCCGACTGACCTATTCCTTTTTACACTGTCAATCCCATGCATATTTTATAACTAAGCCGGTTCGTGCTTGGGCACTAAAAAGTTGCCATCTTAAGATAAATGTTGTTATATGTTGCAAGAAAAGCCGAATCGCGGCTTGTCATCAGCGTTATCTATAATTCAGTGGAAAAGTACCAAACCAAAGCAAAGCAAAGCAGCGCCCAGGAGCTGCCTGCCTGCCCTAGGTAAACAACAATAAATTCAATTAAATGGAAATGTGCGTAAGGTCCTTCAGACTGGGTACACTCCGAAATGAGTGCGAAACAAAGGCGCTAATCCCTTTTTTGATTGTCAAGCAGTGCACGTAATTTCAATTGGTTTGGAATTAAAAGCAGTTCCTGAAAGTATGCAATGATTTTTATTCACAACAAGCCTCAACTTGGACTCCACTCAGTACAGTAGCTGCTTACAGTTTATTTATTTATTTATTTTGTTGTTTTTTGGTAATTTTGCATTAAGTGTACAGTTGCTATATTAATTATTTAAAGCGAAACATGAACTGAGTAACAGTGCAAAAGCAGTTGCCACTCCTTGCGGCAAGCAGTTCTTGCTGGCTGGCCAGCCGGGGCAGCCTGCATAATTGAATATTATGATTGTTATTTTCGCTTCTCTGTCAGATTGCTTCTTATTTAAGTACATATCTATATATATATATATATATATATATATATATATATATATATATATTTACACATAGATACATATACATATAAAGTTACATTTGTGTGTGTGTTTGCGCTGTGCATATTTAATAACCTTGTTTCCTCTGCCAAGCAGTGCAGCTTCTGTAGAGCAATGTGCCCCATCTCTGGGGCATATTTTATAGTTGTTAAGGTCTTTAAACATCGTTCACCTGTAATCGTCAGTGTTTTGTTGTTAATGCGCTTCCTTTCCTGCCATGCCACCGCTCATGTTGGCCCGGGCCACTTGGGGCACTTGGCTCATTTCTTTGGCAGTTTTCACTGCTATATGTCTAAGCAAGATGGGCACCTGGGAACCTTTTGTTGGCTTGACTTTGCTAAAAGTGCCCATGTGCGGTATTTGTACATATTAAAAATAGAGTAGACTTAAATGAATTGTGTTTTGAAAATATTTAATCTTGCGAGAATGTTGCGAGGGCGTGCAGAGTTGAGATACTTTAGAGCTGTTGCTTATGGCAAACATTTGTTAGACGTGTGACGTCACAAGAGCGCGTTTTACTGTGTGGAATGAATTTGGCTGAGAGTGAGACGTTAAAGTTTTCGATTTTTGGTTATATAATTGTGAGATATGTATTTTAAGGGGCAAAGAGCTGGGGTTTCAAATAAGTTTTTAAAGCTCAAGGTCACAGATGATACGGCTTTAAAATAAACCTATAGGTAAATCTTATAAATATATAAAAATATGAGTTTTATTTTTATATATACCAGGGCCGTAGCCAGGATCGTCACTCATGGGGCGCTCAGAGGTTTTCCTGGGGCGCTCAGAAGCTTTCCAGAGGCGCTCGATATTTTGAAGAAATTATCTTCGTAGGCGCCCTGCTCAGCTAAAGGGGCGCACAGCCCAGCTCAGGGGGCGCTTAGCTATATACTAATAGCAATCAATTCCAAATGCATTCATTTTTTGTATGGTTGGTTTGTGAACCTGGTCACACTAAAATACATAACGCTGCGATAATGTAAATATTTTTCGTTGAAAGTTAATAACAAAGCTATTAAGAGGGCTTATTTTACAGCGTGATTTTTTTAGAGGTTCACAAATTTAAAGTGCCAAAGCTGCTTTATCAGAAAACCCATTTCACAGCTGATAGTTGCTTTTGGTTGAGTTTAGTTTGTCAATTTATTATGAATGGACTTAGACCCGAGTAACGCCTGTAAATTGTTGATTTTTTTTTTATTCAAAATAATGATTTATTTGGTAAAACCTATTCAAAAATGTATAATTTTGTTCCCCGATTTTTGGTTTAATGGGTACGTAAATGAGCAGCATTGTCGCATTTCGAGTGAGAATAATTCACAAGATTTAGTCGAAACATGGCCGAAATCGTTTTGACAAATTAATTTCTTAAAAATTTTCTATACAATAAGGCCCATTTCATTAATATTCAAAATATAATTCTAATGATTTATAATGATTTAAGCTTGTGTAACTCTAAAAAAACTATAGACACCTCTTTACTAGGTTTTTGTCTAAAATCCGATTAAAGCAAGCCAATAATTATTTAAAACTTATACGATTATCTTAATATTAATAATATTTGCTTGTATAAAATATTAAAACAGCTCACAACAAAAAATTGAGCAATTTTTTTTTTTATTTACAATAGCTAATTTATGGCTTAAATCACTAAATCATTTTTTTTTCAACACCCCACCTAATATTCAAATTAAATCTTTTTGTATATATTTTTTTTGTTAATCACTAAATATTTGCATTGCTATAAATATATAAAAAAATTGCTCAAAGAAAAAACATATTATTTTGATGATTGTTCATTAATTTTTTTATACTTTCCACAGTGATTAATATTTGCACAGTTATGACAAACTTTTTTTTCCTAATGGATTATAGCCTTAATTTTAAATAGGCTGACAATATTAAAAATATAATAAAAAAACAGGTTTTTTGCACATAGCAATGCAAATGTTAATCACGTTTAAAACTATTAAAAAATGAATTATTAATTATCAAAATAATATATTTTTTTCTTTCCTTATGCAAAGCAAACATTAATCAATTCTAAAAACATTTGCATAATTAAATAATACATTTATTAATTACACTGGTGCACAAATTTTAAAAAATGTTGGCATTAATTACACTAGTGAACAAATTAAAATAAATTATGGTATTCTAAATAAGTTTTAAATGCATTTTTTCGTAAGCGTTCGAACTTTACGAGCCACAAATAAAACTGTAAGAATTTTAAATTGTAGAAGTTTTAGAATTAAGAATTAATAAATTTATACACAAAATGGAACTTTTCTCAAAGTTACGACAAATTTCATATGAGTGCATAAATAGCGAACAAATCGTATTATTGAAAAAAATATATTCCTAGTTTAATCGATTGGTGGATCAAATATTTTCAGTTTAGTAAGCAAATTAGCAAAATTAGTTCAGGAAACCCGAAGATACATTGACTGTTAAGTAGATACTTTTTTTTTTCCAATTCCGAAAAACGCGTTTTTAGCAATATCTGAAAAACCTTTTTATGCAAAATATGTTGATTGCCAGGTTCACAAAAATGATTGATTTTGAAATGTATTGCTATAAGTATAAAAATGAAAAAAAATCATATTTTAATTTATTTAGAAGATTAACTTATAATAAAAATTATAAAAACCCAAGTTTATTTTAAAAAGTTATCATCAATGGTCTTCATCTTAAAAAACTTATTTGAAAACCCAGCTCTTTGCCCCTCAAAATACATATCTCACAATTATATCACCAAAAATCGAGAGCTTTAACGTCTCACTCTCAGCCAAATTCATTCCACACAGTAAAACGCGCTCTTGTGACGTCACACGTCTAACAAATGTTTGCCATAAGCAACAGCTCTAAAGTATCTCAACTCTGCACGCCCTCGCAACATTCTCGCAAGATTAAATATTTTGATTGCAAAAATATGTTGTCATTTTACTACGGAGACGACTAAAACATGTTAAGGCTACGGTTTGGTGAAAATTAAATTTATTTATGATCATAATACAATTTTTTTTCAATGAGTATTGTCTTTTATTTGGTAATATTTACCAAAAATCAAGTGTAAAGCCTAAGGCCCCACTTTTCCGAAAAAAATATAAATTTCTGTGCTATTTTGATATTTACAGTCGTGGTTGGATAAAATGAAGACCTGGTATAGTGAACTACTCGATATAGTGAACAATCGAATATCTTTTAATAGTGAACCAAATTTAGAAAGCATTTTCAAGGAGAAATAAATGAAAAAACACAAAAAGAAATCAGAAACGAAAGCGGGTATTCCCCTAATTTGTACTTTTTGCTTTTGTTTCTTGAAAAATCAGAAGTTTCTTGACGTTATTAATGGTTTGTTCACCTTTTTATTTGCCTACAAATAAATGCTAATGATATCTTGCAGAAATGTCTCATTTTTAAACAAAAAATTTCAACCTTGATATAGTGAACAGGCCTTGCAATGATTATTTCACTATATCCAGACACGACTGTATTTCCAAACTGCTCCCAAGCAGTGTACAAGCAGTTTTACATTGAAAAATTTGATATTTTGCCATGTGCTAAGTTACGTTTATTTTAGTTAAAAAATTTGAACTCAGCATATTTTGAGATGTTGTAGAACGTATCTAAGCCATAGTCCTAGCGATCTACCTCAAGGATATTAATAGATTTATTTTCTATCAAATTTGTTTCTTACAAAATATATTTTGTATCTTTTATGTTGACTACAATGAAAAATATTTCACTCAACGACTGGCTTTAAATTTTCAAATCGGATTAATCGGATTGGATTGGAATATACTGATTTTGTGTGCCTATTGGGTAGGTCTGAGAATCGGCCAACATCTATTTTTTATACCCAGGGTTGCCACCCCTAACATTTTTTTTTTAATTTGTACCATACCCTCCGAAACGGCTGGACTGAGTCTCATGAAATTTTGTGGGCCTATTGAGTAGGTCTGAGAATTGGCCAACATATATTTTTCATACCCCTAAGTGATAAGGGTTGCCACTCGTAACATTTTTTTTTAATTTCTTGACAAATTTTTTAAAATTTTTTTTATAGTGTGGCATTGTGTACTTTGTCATGTCCTGTCATGTCATGTTCTCATGAACGCGACGATGAATTTCAAATCTGCTTTTTGCGTATTTTAGAGGTTGTCAATACGGTTTTTTTTTTGGAAGATATGCAACGAGTCAAATTAATTATCAATCAATCGTACTGCCCAGGAACGTGAAGATAAGTGTAATCTAAGAATATCAAAGAATATTTATAAACTTATTTCTGTATGAAATGCGTTCTTCTTTAATTCGATATTGCCGATTTGATTTAAATCCTCTAGCAACAATACGCATCTATATCAATAAGAATCGGAATAAAATGTTCGTATTCGTTTTCCAAAGCACGGCCGATAGATATGAGACTACATAGGGACATGGCCTACGCACTTCTTGAGTTATACCTTATGAGAAGTCTATTTTGTAGAACATTTTACATGAAAATGTTCAAGAATAGCCTAAATTTATATTTTAATTGATTCTCATAATCTGTATATATAAAAGAAACTTATGTTTTACTTGTTTCGGATGTTCTCATGAATGCGTCAATGAATTTCAGATCTGATTTTTGCCTGTGTTAGAGGTTGTAAATACGGAGGTTTTAAGCCTACTGCGATGTGTTCGTGAATATCGGTTTTTGTGTGTATTGTTGTTAATGAATGTTCGAGGTTCAACATCGTTTCAATCATTGAGAACAGGGAATGTCGTCTCCTAATCGATCAATGTATGATGTATTTCAATTGGAAGAAATGCAACGAATCAAATTAATTATCAATTAATTGTACTGCCCAGGAACGTGAAGATCGAAATGAACGTCAAAGAATTCGGTTAAGTCAGACCCGTTAAGCGCAACATTCGACAAATAATGATGAAAGTTTGAATCGAGCTGCAAACTAATCTAAAAATATTATATTTTTCCAGATAAGCTAACGTAGAGTATCTTACGATGTTTATTCACTTTAAGAGTATTCAAAAAGTTTGGGCAGGGCAACGTCTGCCGGGCGCAGTAGTAATATATAAAATAAATCTCAATTAATTCAAGGCATCGCCCTTCGGATTTGGCTATAAACTGTAGGTCCCTGTTCTCTTTGAACTGTTATAAATCTCCATGATCCTACTACTCACAAAATAGTCGGTTAGGAAATTATTTATTATTATTATAATATACATATAATTAAACCGTAATTTGTAGATATAGTACAATTTAGAAATACTTTTAAAGAGCTAACAAAAATTATTGGGTGCCACGCCTACCTGTGTCTGTATCAGTCCCTTTGATAGGAGTAAGTGCGGTCAATGTTGAAAACCCTCCCGGGGATCAAAGGTAGGAGAAAGCAAGTAAAAATCTCAATAAATAAAGTAATATAATTCCTACGATATCATCCATGGTCACTGTTGGGATCTTCCTTTCTATCGAGGTTCATGAGTAACTCAAATACCCTTGACATGATCCCACAGTATGCACTAGCGTTAAGGGATAACACAAATTTTAAAATAAAATCAATCCATGTTATCTCTTGATTAGAATACCTAAGAAATGGTAAGTTCTTATAAGCCATATATGTCTAAAAAATAGTCTGCTTACTAGCTAAATTTATACGAAGTTATCTTTTGATTAGAATACCTAAGAAACGGTCAGCTCATATAAACCATATAAAACTAACAAGTATACTGCTTACTAGCCACATTTACCCCTTAAAAACCTTATATATGTACAATATAATACATAAAATAACAAGATGGAGAAGAGAACACTTCTTAGATTTCACGCTAAGCAAAATGCTTTCAAATACTTTGACATAAATACCCAAAGAAATAGCTTGAGGTTAACTTATCAGCAGATTGGCAAACTGTAGCATTTGAAATGTAAACAAAAAGAAGGGGGAGGGGAGTAGGGTCTGAACTGAAACTGGGCCAAAGCTGCAAGCTACAAGCTACAAAAGTGGCCTTTAACCAATAAGGCCAAGTCAGTATAAAAGCGAGTATCTCAGATATAATAAAGAAATGAATATCTACAAATAGAGACATCAAAATTGCTAAACTAAAGTGCAGGTAAAATGTGAAAAACTTGTCTATTAAGAGCAACGTGTAAGTGTGTGTGTATCTATGAGTCTTTGTGTGTATGTGTGTGCTTGTGTGTGTAGCTATCTGTGTAAATATCTCTAGCCTAAATCTTGGAAATTTACAAAGCGCTTTTCTATAGACTCTTGACTTGCATAGAAGTAGCGAACCAAGAGCGCTTCGACCTCAGGCTGCATGAATAAGCTGCTGCTATGCGCTATCTCGCTTGCACCAAGTCTCTAACGCCCTCTCTAACCCCCTGCTCTCTCCCTCTCCCCATCAGCCACTCTCAGTCTATGTATTTTGTCGTTGTCAACACAAATTAAGCCAACATGTAAACTCAATGGAACTAGCTGCTGCCTTCAACTCACTCCGCCAACAGCAGTCTCTGCCACTGCCACCGCCTCTCTGCCCCTTTGCCCCCTTGCCACATCCTCTCTCTCCCTCGAGCCACTGGCGTTATATTTAAATATGCTCTTTCACTTTCAATATCAAATGAGTGTGCCAACCAAGTTTTGCCTTGCAGCATCAAAGATTGCAACTTGTAGATGCGCTTGCCACAAAGTTTGCTCTTGTTCATATGCACAGCTAAACTTTGCAACAACTCAGACCCTGGCGCCCTCTGCCGCCCAGCAGGCAAAACACAAATTGCACAACTTGCCAAAAATCGCTTCACATGTGCCACTTAAAGTTTTATACTACGTTGTGTGCGGGTGCACATATATACTAAATATATTTGTGAGTATATAGTAAACATATATACATTATATACATATATATATGCAAACAGTTAACAAGTTTCAAGATTGTGGATGCATAAAACTGCATCTATTATTTGTTGTACGCAAAATAAACAAAAATTTATATTTGCGAAATTTGTAAACTAATATGTTCAATTAAAAAAAAAAAATAAAGTTCAGAATTTAGAGAACTCTTCAGCTCTTGGCTTAATGAAGGAAAACGGCTTAAAGGGGGAGTGTTGAGTGTTGCTGGGTACTTAATAAGTTAGTGGAGGCTACCATAAAGTTTTAGTGCCTAGTTATTAAAGTGATTTTTACGCCAAAAAGACGGATCATGTACGTCTGTTCGCTCATAACCTTGAAGCGGCTAGTTCTAAGCTGGCTAATGAGGTATCATTGGAAGCGTTTTGAGTGTACGCTGGCTATAGACCATGTGACGTCATACTTAATAATATATGGCGGCTTCTAAAAGACTTAAAAGCATGTACAAAAAGGCGACTAAATGGGGATCGTCGGTAGCATGCAGTGATGCTTTACTTGCACAATGACAGGGAAAATCTTTGCTACATCGCCATATGGCAGATGAGAAAAGATGTCATTTACAAGAGGTGTCTGAAGTGTGAGAGCGGAAATGGGTGCACATTCGTCTGGAGAGATAGACATATGATTGAAACACGGGTGGTTAATTATGGGACACCAGTTCCCGGGCATTCGATGGCAAAAACTGTAGGAACTCTTCAGTCCGGGTCTGTCGGGACCCAATTGGCAGTCATACCGAGTCCTTAATTCTATACCACGGGTTGAGTACACGTTCGAAGCGTACTCATTGCGGTTGGCCCCCTTGTGGGAGCATCGTGGTGGCTGTAGTTGAAACCTACATCGCGGGTAGAGTCAGCTTGGCTCGGCGTGGTGTTGCGTTCTCAACCGGGTGCTGCTAGCCATAAAGCAGAAGAGATGCTAGATACATCTCACCTCTTACCGGAGGGAAATGCATGCCCGACAGCATGCATCCCACAAGGACATATGCCACGCTAAATGAGATCCGGATAGATCTGGCTTTCATGTATACAATAAGTTTCCCGGGGGGTGGCGGGATTAGAATATCCACCTCAGTGTTCCCCTGCTTGTCGTAAGAGGCGACTAAATGGGGATCTCTGGAGATTATATGGAGCAGCTTGGGATTAGCCTCGAATACAGCGTCAATGTTGGCCACATTCGACTGGAGAGTGGATGTTGGCAGCACTCGCCGAAGTCGGCGGATGAATGGACCACAGATGTCAGATAAGTGATCAGTCCCGGGCATTTGATGCCAAAACTAGCGGGGTTCCCCAAATCCGAGTCTGTCGGAACTGAAAGGGAAGGGCAAACCAAGCTCTTAATTTACACGGGTTGAGTATACGTCCAAGCGTACTCATTGAGGTCGGCCTCCTTGTGGAAGTATCGTGGTGGCAGTGGTCGAAACCCTAATCGCGGGTAGAGACAGCTTGGCTCGGCGTGGTGTTGAGATCTCAACCGGGTGCTGCTAGCCATAAATCAGAAGAGATGATAGATACATCTCGCCCCTCACCAAGGGGCGGCAACATGCTTTCAAATTGGTACCAAAGAAATATCAGTCTCTGCTGATTGCTCTGAGGGGCGTTAGGTGGCGCATTAATCCAGACTCATTGTGCTGTATGAACACTCAAGCTGCGTATTTGAACGCCGTGGTTTTAAACCTGTAGAACATTCCACGTTAAATAAAATCCGGAAAGATTCGGAAGATCTTGTATACAATAAGTTGGTACACACTATCATAAAATTTAAGTGTATAGCTATTAAAGCGATTTTTACGCTTATTTTTAGGGTTTTGTACGTCTGTTCGCTCATAACTTCTAAACTGCTTGTTCTTAACTAAGTAATGAGATCTTATTAAAAACTTTTTGAGAGTACGCTGGCTATAGACCATGTGGCGTTGAACCAAATTACATAAGGTGACTTCTAAAAGACTTAAGGTCACGTTCAAAAAAACATTGTTTTTATGATTAATTAAAAAAGCTACATAAACCCATTTCCTAAATATATATATTGTATATCGTTATAGCCTTTATGTGTGTAAAATCGTATTCAATTAACATTTTGTCCAAATTTTGACTTTCTTTTGGTGGACTTTTGGCCAAAATCTCCCATTGTACACTCTATCATATCTCGCTCCCTTTGACTGCCCGTCAACCAGACTTACCAAAACTATTCAAAATTAACGTTTTACGACGCTTCCAAACAATTTATCTCACATTTTATGCTCCAATAGTCTTTTAGTTTTTCAATTAGTGCACAAGAGTAATATAATAATGTTGCTAAAGGACTTAGTATCTCTACTATCGTGTCCTTTGGCAAAAGTGCGTTGAACTCATTTTGGATACCCAAAACTCGGAATAGCCAAGTTGCTGTAAACTTGCCATGTGGTCGTTCAAATGCACTTTAGATGGCTCATAAAATTTGTGGCAGACATGCTGGGGGGCAAGCATAAGGGTTGACAGTGTGAATACTGCGGTTGCAATGCAACCAATACGTAGACGAAACAAATGGGAGTCTTCCAAGAGTCGAAAGACCGACTAACCTGTACTCTGCTTAATTTTAATGGAGCTGGTTGCAATAGAAAGTGATTTGAGTGAAGTTCCAGCTTTCTTCAAGGAAATAAGATGAAAAAAAAGGGTGAAGACTGTGGAGAATCAGAGACCGATTTCAAGTACTTCTTTTTTACAAATAATAAGTGGGACTCTTGCAAGTCTCGGCAGCCCGAGCACCCTGTACCCTGCTTAATTTTCAAGGAGTCTTACTGAAATAGTTTTTGAATAAAGTCTCAGCTGGGTCAAACGAAACAATATAAAATAAAAGCTGGAGACTGGGAGACACAATCCATACAGCGATTTTGAGAACTGCATATTCTTCACAAGTCATAAGTG
Organism: Chymomyza amoena; assembly: GCA_037043745.1. Taxonomy (NCBI): domain Eukaryota; kingdom Metazoa; phylum Arthropoda; class Insecta; order Diptera; family Drosophilidae; genus Chymomyza; species Chymomyza amoena. The sequence continues at coordinate 150,633 of JBAMAX010004560.1, forward strand.
GGACTCACCCAAGTCCAAACAACCCTGTACTCTGCTTCATTTTTATGGGCTCACTATATTAGAAAGCGTTATAAATGAAGTTGAAGAAACATCTGGAGACTGGGAGAAACGGTATAGATATCGATTTTAAAAACTACATCTTCTTCACAAGTAACAAGTGCGACTCTTCCAGTTCCCGACTACCCTGTACTCTACATAATTTTCATGGGGCTCACTGTAATAAAAAGCGTTATGAATAAAGTCGCAGTTTTCTTTAAGGAAATCAGATGACCAAAAAACAAAAAAGACTGGATAGACTGAGAGTGGGAGAAACCGTCCAGGTACCCTTTACAAGAACGTACTTGAGGCATCGTATAGACTTAGTTTTTATTGTTGGGGCTACATAAATTATTTTTATGCCAATTTATAATACTTAACTCCTGTCCCCAAATATAGAGTATAAAAATTGTGTCTGACTGAGCATCTAAGTCTGTGAGTGAGTATCTGAGTGTGTGTGCATGTGCGTGTGTGTGTAGATGTCAGTGGATGCTTTATGACCTGACATTTGACATTTTTATTAGCTTTGCGGCGGCCGCGTTTAATTACTTTACGCGTCGCAGCGGCAGCAGCAATTACACAGCAACAACGACAATAATATGACTTTCAACAACAACAACATCAGTTGCAACAACAACGACAACAACATCAGTTGCATCAACGGCAACAACAACAACAACAACGTACATCATCGCCTATTTTTCAGCATTATCTGCTGCACATTGTCATGCCAGAGTCCGGAAAATGCCACTCAACTGCCGTGAAATGTAATTAAAATATGCATTTGAATTTCATTGCATAGCTTTAGGCGCTATAACGAACAAATTTTATGTAAATGCACATTTTATGCGAGAGAGCAGCTCATTAAACGCACATTACCAGTCAGAGGGGTCATTGCAATGACAGTTGCTTTGCATAGGGTTAAGGGCTGGCAGAGTTTTGCAGTCAGTCCCCTTTAACAGCTGCTACAGCACTGCTTGATGTTGGCTGTCATCATTATGATTATCTTCAAATACGATATATCGACAACATAATCGAAATCATAAATATGAAATAGCATTATTCATCTGCATCTTAAGTATCATCGTTATCATCATTGTGTCTATAATTTTTATTATCTCCATTAACTTCAATGTCTTCAAGTAAATCATGATTTAACATCTACATCATCTCTATCACTTTCATAAGCTGCATAATATTCATGCAAAAACAATTTCATCTTCAAAAGTCATTATTTCATATCAATAATTTACATCATCACCATCATACTATGAATAGTTTTACTAAATCATGCACATCGTTAGAATCATCATCTCTGATCATTTTCAATAATTCTGTCCATACATTTTCATCATCTCCATCAACTTCAATATCTTTAGTATAATCATGCTTATCGTCTTCATCATCTCTAGCACTTTTCATAAGCTTCATACATATTATCATCTTCATCATAAGTATCATCTTGATCATCATCTTCGCCCTGTCTATCATTTTTATCGTTTTCATCATCTCTAGCACTTCCATAAGCTGCATACATATTATCATCCTCATCATAAGTATCATCCCGATTATCACCTTCATTCTGTTCATCATTTTCAATATCTTCAACAACTTTAATATTTTAAGTAAATCATGCTTATCATCTCCATCATCTCTATTACTTTCATAAGATATTATCATCTTCTTCATAAGTATCATCTTGATCATGATCTTTATTCTGTCCATCAGTTTCATCATCTCTCATCAACTTTAATATCTTCTGTAAATAATGCTTATACAGCTTATCATCTCAATCACTAATCATAATTTTCATCATCTTCATCATATCTATTTCACTTTTATCACCTTCGTTATCATTTATTCATACTTATTTGTTTATTATTCTTGTTTTATTTCTTAATTTATCATTATCATAGCATAATTATTCATCATCTTATCTATCTTAATCATGGGCATCATTTTCATTATCTTCATCATACTTTATCTCGTATATATGCTTCATCATCTGCATCATTTTCATATGTCATCATCATATTTAATCTCATCATATTTCATTTTATTCATCTTCTTCATCATCATTTACTTCATCAAATTAATCAGAATTGTTCATATTCATCAAATTAATGATTATCATTATTATTACAATTAAATATTTCAATATTCATTCTATTCATTCCCATCATCTGCATAATTGTTATCGATTTTTTAATGTACACCATTTTCATCATCTTTGCCATATTCATCATATTCGTCATCTTGAATATTCATATTCTTCATCATCATTTACTTCATCAAATTTATGAGAATGTTCATATTCATCAAATTAATTACATCATAATCATTATAATCAAATATTTCTATATTCATTTTATACGCCATTTGCATCATGTCCATCATCTGCATAATGTGCATTGATTTTTCTTCACCATTTTCATCATCTTTGTTAAATTCATCACATTTTCCATCTTAATTATATTCATCTTCTGCATCTTCATCTAATGCATCAGAATCATCAAATACGTCAAATTAATTACATCATCCTCATCATATAATGATTACTCAAATATTTCTATACTCATTCTATGCTCCATATTCAGAGTTTTTTAGAGATTCACAATTTTAAGTTGCCGATACAGCTTTATCTGAAAATCAATTTAATAGCCAATACTTGCTTTTTGTGGAGTTTGGTTTGACATGTCATTATGGAAGACACCAGAGCAGAGAATATATTCATAATTTTTGTAGCTATACATAATTGCCACATTTATCTCATGCACCACATTGATACTAACATATTTATCATATTTATCATATATTTTTCATCTAACTCTTCCTAAATATCAAATCATTCTATTTATCATCTGCATCATCAATATCATTATCTTCGTTAACTTTATAATTTTTATCATATACATCAGCTTCATTATTTTAATCATCTCCTTAATTATCATTAATTTTTGTCTAATTCATCTTAAATATCAAATCATTACATTCATCATATTTTGGTCACCTGCAACATCAATATAATTATCTTCGTGAATTTCATAATTTTTATCATATAAATAATCTTCATTATCTTCATCATCTTATTTATCATACATTATTCATCTAATTCATCCTAAAAATCATATCATTATGTTCATCATATTTATCATCTGCATCATCAACATCATTATCTTCGTCAACTTCATAATTTTTATTATGAAAATTATGCAATTTCATTATTTTAAATATCTTCTATCATCTCCAGTATCTTCTTTAACTTCATCATCTTTAATATGTTTATCTTCATCATCAACTAAATATATTCATCATCATTATCGTCAACACAACCATCACCATCGTTATTTTTATCGTCAGCAATATCATTATTTTTATCACCATTAGCGACAAATTGCATTATCAATGCGACAATTCAAGCAGTCAACCTTATCTTAAGCCACCGCCCGCAAAGTATTACAAGTACATAGAATACAAACTATAAAAAATCAGAATCATAAAAATAACGTTGGTTGATTGAACTTTATATACACTTTTAAACACTTTAAGTGTGACCATATTTGGCAATAAGGCATGTAGAAGCGGATTTTCTAATAATCATATGTCGTACGGGAAGACGTCGAAAACGGTGGAAAGAGTTTAAAATTATTCTGATTTTGTAAGAGTATATATTTCTAGAAAGCTTAAATTCGAAAGAATGCTTTTGAAGAATTGGCTCAAACTAAAATCTTCGTGTTGGCCAAATCTCCAAAACCAGCTAGAAGAATCACCTTATTTGTCGTTTTTGCGAATAAGTTTCAACATTCTTTTAAAATAATTTTTAGTATCGAGGCAATCTTAGAACACCTGGAGCTCCTCAAGATTAACTTTTTCCAAAAGAAAATAAAAAAAAAAGGCCTTCTATGCGTCAAACTAGCTTATGAGTATATAAAATTTTTTTTTGCTAATTCAGCCGTATATAAATACCTCCTATTAGCCTCTTCTATACCCCGTTTACACTCTCTAGTGGCGCAACAATTTGCAGCTGTTTCGATTATGACTGCAACATCTGTCTGAAATTCTTTGCAAATGTTGCCATAATGCTAGACAAAAGGTTGACTCTGCCCTTGACCGAGCTGTGTTCCTCCTTATGCACACTGTAGGGCCTAACAAGAGCTACCTATTCAATTATTGATACCATTTAAATATACCCTAAGCAAGGGTATAATAATAATAAAAGCTTTGGCAATTGCACGTAATTCACTTGAGGCACTTGGGCGACACAGTGGGCTGGCTGCACAGTGGGCGTCATCATTATAAAGCGACTCAGACTTGCTTCAATTGAGCTGCAGCTGCTTTGCAGCGTCGCAGTTGCTGCCGCTGCCGCAGTCGACGCACGCTTATTAGTTGTTGCTAACCATCGCATGTGGCAGCCTCGGGGCACAATTGGTGGGTTGCCACAGCATGGTGGCAGTGACAGCGACCTCTTGCGGCGCTCAAATTTGCATGTTTGAGTGAATTGCGACTGATTTGTGCAGTGAGTGCAACACTCAGCGCTCTCTTCGGGCATTTTTTTCCACTCTTTATTTTTGTTTTCAATATTTTATGCGTCTTTGAGCACTGCTTGGATCGGGGGCAATAAATGGTCAAGTGCTGGCAAATTAGTTTTGATTTGTTTTATATAAGCGGGCTGGCCTAGGCAAGGCGTGGCACACGGCACAATGGAACCCAAAACTGTCAACTTGTTTTACTGCTTATATCCGGTAAAATGGCGGCTAGCGCCCAGAGAGACCAGGAGCAAGAGAGAGACTCGGTGTGGCAACATTACGACTTCTATGTTGGCGTCTATTTGCACAACTTTTTCAACTCATTTCCGTTGCATTTGTGTAGACACGCACCCACACAGTGGCAACCCCTGTGGCACCCTTCCCCCTTGCTAGTTACCCAAATTTTCTCACACTTTTTTGGCTGACAAAAATGATTTCTGGAACTGTCTGAAAAGTTTTTACATGCTGCCTTAGCTGCCATTTTTTGGCCGGGTTGTTGGGCAGCCATTTGCCGTTTTGATGACAAGTTTTGAGTTCATATTTTAACTAACGACTGTTAGCAGGCGACAGCGTTGCCATACTGCTACAAACTACATCTCACCGTAGGAATAAATGCACTGAGAGAAAAAATTTAGCAGAAAAGGGAACTCAAAGCTGCTGAAATTTCAAATTAAGTTTTTTTAAGGAAAATAAAGAAGAGCTTATATTTGTAGGTAAGAAATTATTATAGCTATTAAATGAAGATCATTTATATTATATACATATTTTTGAATACTGGAATATTGTTATTCAGCGGATATAATCTTTTAAAAATAAATGTTCATAAATTATTTATGACTTCTGCAAGTTTATTGGAAAAAAATACGTAATGGATAAAACTTTTAGCAATCGTTAGGGACCTTATTCTAAGTCTAAAATCGATTTTTTGTTTTTAATGGTAGAGGGCGTGGCACCGCCTCCCGGGAATATATCTTGCTACGGAATTTGCTTGGTTTCTTTATTTCTATCAAATTTAGAGCCAAAACATCAAATATTCATATCATCATATTTATCATCTGCAGCACCTACATCATTATCTTTGTCAACAACATAAATTTGATCATATCATCTTAATTGTATTCATCATCTCCATATTTATAATACGTTTTTTTATCGAATTCATGCTAAGCATCAAATCATCATATTCATCAAATTTATCATCTGCATCGACATCATTATATATATGATCATATAAAACATCTTAATTATCTTCTTATTTATCATACATTTTTTATCTAATTTTTCCTAAATCATATCACCGTATTTATCATCTGAATCATCAACATAAAATCTACGTTAATTTCATAAATTCATATTACATACATCATCTTTATTATAGAAATATTATCATCTTCTTTATTTTTATAAAATTTTGAGCCAAAACGTCATATTTATCATCTGCAACGCCTACATCGTTATCTTCGTCAACAACATCAATTATATCATATACATCATTTTAATTATCTTCATCATCTTCTTATTTATATTCAATATTTTATCCAATTCATGCTAAACACCAAATCATCATATTTATCAATTTTATCATCTGCATCATCAACATCATTATCTGCTTTAACTTAATAATTTCGATCATATAAATCATCTTTATTATCTTCATCATCTTCTTATTTATCTTACATTTTTCATCTAATTCTTCCTAAATCAAATCGCCTAAATATGGCAAATCTTAATCGTCAACATCATAATCTACGTTAACTTCATAATTTTTATTACGTACATCATCTTCAATATAGAAATATCTTCAAAATCTGCTTTAACTTTATTTATATCCAATATAGAGGCATGACTTAAAATTTAAAATTATTGCCAATAAAATTATCTGCCAGACAAGACTTAAAACAAGGTTATTGGTTGCTTGGTTCCACCCCAATATCTGTTTAAAGTCGAATAATTTGGAAATAACTCAAAAATCTTACATTTATGGGAAACTCAACCTACGTATTTTATTAAAGTTATTGAAACTATCTATAAAATCAGCCTCCATCACTTTTCTACGACTAATAGTTTTGGAACAAAAAGTGTTCATAAGCGCTATTTTTGTACTACGCTGGCAACAAAGCAAGCAGTCGACAAAGCGATCATTCGGTAAAGCAAGCAGTCTGCGAAACAAGCAGGCCTGATCTTTATTCACTGCTTTACGCTTATCAGCATTTTCAATATAAAAATAATGAAAATTAAGTATTTCGGTAAAACAAGCAGTATACAAAGCAAGCAGTGCCCTGCTTTGTTCTTTGCTGAATGCTTATCAGCATTTTCTATATACAAACTCTGAAAATTTACTTATGCGAGCGACTTATTTGTTCGATACCTGTAAGTTTCATCCATTAAGTACTTTTTGCCAGATGAAACTCTTCGTTTACTGTACTTTAAATAAAGATGATGAATATTATATAAATATTTTTTTATCCCTGTACATATAATATAATCTCTTAAAAATAAATATCCCAAACTATTTATGACTTCTCTAAGCCATTTCTCACTTACGATTTTAAAAAATTTTCTTCTCAATTTGTCCAATTAATATTGCTTTATTTTTCGCGCTATTCTGCTTATAATTTCTCTCAGTGTACATATATGCAAAATCATAATTTAGTCAACATTGCTTGGATCTCTTCACTCAATGGACGGAGTGGTTGCTGCGGCGAGTTATGTATATGTATGTTTGTGTGTTTTGTATGAAAATTGAAGCGTAAAAATTAATGCTTGAGTGCATTTGCGCAAAAGACAACACATAGATACAAACACACATAGATACACACACACACACCACACACATTTATGTCATAATACTAAAACAAATATAGGGAAAGAAAACTGTTGACGACCAAAACGCAAAGAACAACATGGCTCTCAAAGAGACATTGTTAAAGCATCGAGTAAAGGGAAAACCGAAGAGAAACAGAAAGAGAGAGAGAGAAGTCTTACCAAAACATTCGAGTTACTTTTGCCAATTGACAAATGTTTTTCTTTTGGCTTGCAAAAGTTCGAAAGTAACAAATTATTGAAATTATTCGAATTGCATGCAAAAAAGTAAGTACGAATTTTTTTTCCCTGGAACATTCTTCAAATATTGTTGCATACTTTTGTGGTTAGCTTTTATAGGAGCGAAGTGAAGGTGATTTTATCATTGCTATGAGGTTGGTACCAGAATTTATTAATGTATGGAAATGTGAGAAAAAATATCCAATGTGGGTGGTATTTTATATTTTGAAAGCTTTAGTTTAAACTTTAGTTTTACTATATTTTGAAGTTTATTTTTGGGGTCTATTATTGGAAAACGTTTCTATGATATGAAAAAAATTCATCACTGGAAAAAGGATAAGCTAGCTCAAGGACTTCTAGTGCTAATTTCTCTAATTTTTACCCCATTTTTTGAAGTTGTCAACTTTATTCAGTTTCGATTCAAACATTTGGCAACATTAGAATGTTGGGTCAGCTAATAATAGAACCGTCCTCGTTTGAAGAGAGAGAGATCTGATTATTATAAAAACTTATTCAAATTTAGTGTAAAAGAGCTGTACTAAGTAGCCGTAAAATTGGAAGTTCTCGCGGGCCCAACTAAGTTAGAGCGTCAGTACGCCTATAATATATACATATATTAGTTCCTATAAGTCCTACGAGGACTAGAGGGCCGCTGTATAATAACTAGTCTCTAAACACTCCTTTGAAGAGGTCACACTGTTGAGCTTTTGGAAAAGTCTTCCCAACTCCACCGCTGAGTATTTCTCTGAACCGAAACATTTTTAAAAAAGTATTAGTTGCTTGCATAGAATTCATTGCAACTATTAAAAAAAATTGTCTGATGTCAAGACGAAATACTATTTGTTTTCTTCAAGTATAAGGTATAAAATTAGTATAAGATTGTAGTCAAGGACTTTTGTAGACTTTACCACATCGGCACGACGAACAACGATGTCAGCAAAGAGGTCAGTTTGTTCATCTCTCTGGCCACTTGATGGCACTTTGGTCTCGGCAGACAATTGAAAAGTAGCGACGCCTTCTCTCGCCGGATGCTTCTACGACCCATGTTTGATGGAAAAATATATGATTTCCTTTATCTACTGTGTGAGCATAGGGCATCTTAATTTGGCATCTTTCTTCGAACTCGATTTTTCTTATATTTCTCAATTCGTTCAAGCTTAACCTTAGAGATTTGTTTATTCAGCTTCTGTGGATCTTTCTCTGGTGGTACGTGGTCTTCCAACTCATCGTCTAGTTTCTGAAAAGGATTTCAGCGCATTGTTTGCTTTGCAATGTTCAATTTGGAGTTTGATGAGAAACTCTGCGAAAGTAAAATTTTTTTAATTGTACTTAATAATTAAAAAACTCCTCTAGATTTGTCTAAAGAATTACCAGTTTAGTGGCTCGATCAATATCTTTTTAAACATCATGTTTTTCATATATGTTTTAGGGGTTCACAACTTTGACTTGGGAACATTGCTTTATCTGACAATCAGCTTAACAACTGAAAGTTGTTTTTTGTTGAGTTTGAGTTTTTTTATTATGGATAGAGTTACACCCGAGTAACGCGCGCTAACTGTTGAATTTTGTATTAAAACAATAATTCCGTATGTCAAGCTTATTCAAAATATTGTTCTGCCATGAAGCCAGTCGCATTTGGAGTCAGGATAATCCGCTAGCCGAAATCATACATTATTGTCATACAATTTTCTTTCCAATAAAGACAGTTTCATTGATATTAAAAATATATTTTATTGTTTTTTTTTATGATTTAAACTTGTGTAACACTAAAAAAAACACCCCTTATATATTTTAAGCTCAAGTGTTACTATTGTGAGGAAGCAAGTTGCCATCTCACCATAGATTACCTATTTTGCCAATAGGGCACTAGAAAACTGCTTGGCCTGCTTGGGAAGAGTAGCGGTGAAAGCGAACTTACGCTCAGATGGTGGACTCTTTCTTATCTATAGGATACATAGTTAGATAAAAAGAGTGCCAATGAGTAATGGGCAATATTTTCAGGATTTGGTGGCGATCGAAGCCAATATGAGCCGAATTGAGAAAGTCTAAGAAGGTTTGGAAATCGAAGAGATTCTTAGTGAGTTAAGGCAATGAGAAAGCTCTTAGTCAGCGAGTAAAAGTAAAAAGTATTAGGTTCAGTGCCGCAAAACTTCCAATGCAAAATACAGGACTGTCACAAAGGACGAGTTCAAGGACATGTCTAAATAGTAGCCAGTTGAAAAAGAGAAATGCAGAAGCCATAGCGAAATGATGAATCGAAAAGCGCAATATAAAAAATATTAACGCTTTATAAATACATTTTTGTGACAATTACCCTGGAAATAGCTCAATTATTCCAGCCGTTGTTTGTACAAAACTAGACATTTAATATTCAGAGATGCGAAAGCGATAAGAAGTTCCCAATTTCTCTCAAAACAGCGAATTAATTTAACTTATATTCTTTTTTCTATCGTTGCAGCTCAATTCTTCTGGGAGTAAGGCACACAAAGGGTAAGTCTTTTTCTAAATGAGTATTTACTTTTTTCTAAGGTAGTTATCTATTCAATGTTTTCTATGCGTATCCTTCATTTCTGTCTTAGAAATATCGTCTCGATTTTTCTCCTCTCTTTTCTTTTATAGAATTTTAGCTATTTCTCTTCAACTATCAGCAGTAGTGGGCACCAAAAATTGTTTCAATAAAAATTTTCAATGCTCTTACAAATTTGTATATCTAATTTTCATCTTAATCCTCCTATAATCTCTAGAAATAGACCTTGAAATAGTTTCAAAGCAAAGCTTTCTAACGTCGGATTTTCAAGTCTGCGTTTGATTTTTCTTATATTTTATTACGGAAACGTAGGCATCTCCTTTTCAACACAGCACTACTGCAGTTCCCAGAAATAGTGGGAGCCAAAAGATTTCCTATAGCCATAATAACGTATTCCTATTGCTTACCTCAATGCTGTATTTTTTAAGAAAATTAAGACATTTCCTTTCCACCATAAAATGCTGGAACTCACTGGGGGCCAAAACTGCTTGAATGCAACGTTTTCTACCCTTAATTTCGGTCTTTGAACTCTTGGCTCGATTTTCCTCCTTGCCTCCATGATCTATTTTTATAGAAACATTCTGATATATCCCGAATCTGCTGCAACTTTAAAAAATAGTGCTAGCCAAACACTGCTTGATTGCAACGTTTTCTAAACAAATCCCTAATTTCGGTGTTCAAACACTCAGCTCGATTCTCCTCCTCTCTTTTTGTTATCTAAATTTAGCATTTCCTTTCCCTTAAGCTGTCACAGTTTTCAGCCTTCATAGTGAGCACCAAAACTGCTTTAATAAAAAAATTTTCTACGCATTAAACTTTAATTTCATGTTTAGATCTTTCGCCTCGATTAACTTTGCGCGCACTTTTTGGTTATTGCGTTTCATTTAAACTTCAAATAATTTGCATTTTAAATAATGCCCGTCTAGAGATAAACTATTTACAATTTATTGGCAAATCCCTCGAGTCTGATTTGGTTTTCAAAATGAAAATGCAACGCTTTGAAGTTTTCTTTAATTTCGTTTTGTTTTGTGGTGTAAAAAAAAAAAACTGGCTGTGGAACAACCCTTAGCTAAAAAAGTAAGTACAAAATATTGTTTTAGAAACATTTATCTAAGCACCAAGATCGCTGGTGACGGGTTCATAAGCATTTAACATGCAATTTAGCGCAGCTGCTGTGAAAAATTTCAAAGGAAACGAACGACCCCATCAGGACTCAAATAAATTGCCATTTAAATGAGGCACAAATGAAAAAATGTCGGTATGAAGAAAAAGCCGCTAGCAGGAAGGCCGTCACAGGCCCAGGCATATCTATCATATTATGGGCATAGGCAACCTAATGAGTAGAAACAAAGCCGGGGTACTTTGCTAAAAAATATTTGCGAACAACGCAGCAACAAATTCCTAAGTAAATTTGCCAAGAAGAAAAATGGCGCAGGAAAGCAAGGAAAGGAAAATTTTACGCTTATGTCGCTTTCACGCGGACAAAAAGCGAAAAAATAAATAAAATTTCAAATGAGAAAAGAAATTTGCTCATATGTAGATCAAAAAAAAAAAAGCAGGCAAGAGGAATATTTTCGCATATAACAAATTAGCATGTATAAAACATGCCCCAAACAACAAGCAGTGGGAGTGAGTGAAGCCGGAGCTGGAACTGGAACCGGAGTGAGTTGGCTGTGGCGGGGCATATCATGTTCGAGTGTGTGCGTGCATAAAGCAATATTTATGATTATATGTAGATTTGTGATGCCTTTTCCGTTATATTCTGCTGCTTTTTTTTCACTCCCGCACTGCTTGCTTTTTGCTGCTAGCAGCGCTCGCAATTTCTAAATTAAGCGTGGAATATGCGTGGCGCTTTTATTAGAAATCAGCAGTCATCATAGCAGTCGAGTAGGGCGGGGTACGTCTTGCAGAGGGTTGCTTGGTATGTTTTACAAATGTAAACCCCACTGCTTGGGCCCAACTCGGCTACTGTTGCCAGTTCTTTTAATATGCCTTAATAAAAATTCCACAAAAGTTATTAAAGCTTTAATGGCGACAAAGAATGTCAAAGCAAAATGAAAACAAAGCTTTTTAAATAGCCGGAAAAGAAAAAACTGGAGAAAGTGTAGAGAAAGTGTAGCAAGCAGAGTTGACCAGCAAAAAAATCTACCCTTGTTGACTTATTGAACTTTCCCATGATAGCCAAGAATTTATTTATTTTTTTGCTGTTGTTTTGTTTGCTTTTAATTAAAATATGGCTGAATTTTAAGCTTATCTTTTTTAGTATTTGTTGCCCTTTTTTAACGAAAGATTTTGTATGTCTTTTTTTTACGCATAAATTTAATTAGTAAATAGTTACGTTCTTAATTTTTTTTGTTAAAAAAATAGGGTCTATAAAATCGATTAAATATTCGGGCTGATGTTGACTATTGACCCCAAGCGTACTCAACAAGCAGTGCAAGAATTTAAATTATTTAAGACCCCATCTCGCTTCGCACCCCGCAAGCTTCGCTCACCAACTCCCACCCCTCCACCAGGGGGTCTCACTTCAAATTATTGAAAAAAATAATAGATCAGAAAAAAAACTTTTATGTAATAGAGGGATAAAATTCATACGCCTAAGCTTTGGAACCGAGAGGAAATCTCAGCTTAGCAACTACTCCGTTGATAGTTCAAGCAGTGCAAATAGTTATAGGTCATTTTATTTTAAGTCTCTTCTTTCGGAACCGAGAGGAAATCCCAGCTTAGGAACTACTCCGTTAATAGTTCAAGCAGTGCAAATAGTTATAGGTCATTTTATTTTAAGTCTCTTCTTTCGGAACCGAGAGGAAATCCCAGCTTAGGAACTACTCCGTTAATAGTTCAAGCAGTGCAAATAGTTACAGATTATTATATTTTAAATCACTTCTTTCGGCTAATATACGCCCTGTGCTGCCGATAGAAGTAATACAATTCTCAAGAATTTTTATTTTTTAATTTATTTCAAGGAATTTAAAAAAAAAAATATGCGTAGCTGATGGATCTTATAACCCTTGCAGTTTCTGTGAGATAAAGCAGAAATTCTACAGCACATTTTTCTGAGGTAGTCATAGAATCTTGTTGCAAGCCGTCATTTGACTATAAATATACCAATTATTTTGTTGTTCAAAAAGTTCCCGGAATCATCATAATGTGGCGCTTTCAGTCATCCAATGTGATGTCTATTTTTTTTTCTTAAATTGCTACGTCTGTCATTCACTCTATGAAATATTCAGCTTGATAGTTAGGAATTTGTTAGTATATTTGTATTTTGGATTTTCTGAATAAATTTCAGGAACTTTTTTATCAAGGAGGTATGTCAGTAATTTAGCTAACTGGGACGTTTATGGGATAGCAGGAAGCACCATAGCTCCTATTCATAGAATCTTGTTGCAAGCTGTTATCTGGCTAGAAATACATCAGCTAATTTATGGTACTACCTTGATCAAAAAGTTCCCGGAATCGTTAGGAATGGCCCCTTATTTGATGACTCTTTTTTTTTCCTAAATTACCACATCTGTCATTGGCATTCTATGAAGTATTCAGCTTGATAGCTAGAAATTTGTTAAAGTGTATTTGTATTTTAGATTTTGTGAATAAATTTCAGAAACTTTTTTATCAAGGAGGTATGTCAGTAATTTGGCTAACTGGGACGTTTATGAGATAGCAGGAAACACCATAGCTCCTAGTCATAGAATCTTGGTGCAAGACGTTATCTGGCTAGAAATACATCAGTTAATTGCTTGTACCATCTTGATCAAAAAGTTCCCGGAATCATTAGGGAATGGCCCCTAATTTGATGACTCTTTTTATCCTAAATGGTCACATCTATCATTGATTCTATGAAGTATTCAGCTTGCTAGCTTGAATTTTGTAAAAGTGAAGCCGTATTGTGTACATAATCTTGTATTTTGGATTTTCTAAATAAATTCCGGAAAGTTTTAAATCAGTTTGAATTTCAGCTGTGATGTAAATGAGCTAGCAGGAAACACCATAACTCCTATTTATAGAATCTTGTTGCAAGCCATCATCTGACTAGACGTATACTAATTAATTGGTGGTACTACAATCTTCAAAAAGTTTCCGGAATCATCATCGGTGCCCAATTGCGTCTCTTTTTTCTTTTAAATTCTCACATCTGTCATTGATATTCTATGAAATTTTCACTTTGATAGTTTGAAATTCGTAAAAATTACGCTGTAGTGAGTACATAATCTTGCATATTGGATTTTTTGTATAAATTCCGGGAACTTTTTGAACAACGTGGTATTTCAGTAATTTTACTAGCTGAGAGGTACATGGAGCATAGTTCAGCTTACGCGAAAAAGTTACTATTACACAGGTCTACAAATACTGGGGTCATGTCAGTTGTTGAAAAACTAAGGGTCATTTTCAAAGTAATTTCCTGCGTAGAGTTCGTATCCGTGATCCCATAACATAACCTCAAATATCTCATAATCTTGACGTGATGGGCCATACCCCAGATTCAAAATCTACGCAACAAATTACTTCCGAAATGACCTTTAGCTTTCAATGTTTTAAAATAAATTTCCATCTTATAAACATATTACATCCAATAATGCCAAGAACTTACTCCATCGAACATAAATCCAAGATGATTGCATGCAGCTAAAGATGAAAGCAACATCATCGATAAGCACGTGCGCAGAAAAAAACAAATATACCCTTAGTAGCTCCACGTTCACAAAAAAAAACAGGGGAGCTCCCCCTTGAACTAGTTCAATCAATGCTGCATTTGCTGCAGCGCAGTTGTCCAAATTGCAAAGCAAACAAGCTGGAAAGGTATGCCAACAAATGCGTGACGTAAGCAAGTAAGGTAACTTCAAAAAAAATGAGAGAGAGTGCGGAAAAAATAAAGTACTGCTGATTAGCTGCAGAGCTCCTGAAGCGCATAACAAGCATTAAGGAGCTCATCAAGCGGCAAAATGCAGCAGTTTTGCAGCATTTGCAATTTTTGCAGCATAAAAGTAGGCAGCACTTGATTAGAAAAGCTTACAAAGGTCGAACGAACGAACGACCACAAAGGACACAAGCAGCGCTGATGAAGATGATAAAGATGATGGAGATGATGATGATGACGATGATGGTAATGGGTAAATGGGAAAATGATAATTAAGAGCAAAGAGCTTATTAATTGACGCTTCAGCGATTTGCTGCCATGCTGTCATTTTTGATTAGTTTGTGCAGTAGTAAAGGTGAAGCAACCTAGAAGCTTTTAGGCAGCATGAGTACAGTAAATACACTACTTGGGTGGAAAAAAAGTAGTTGAAGGCAAAGTATTTGTATGCTTAATATCCGGAATTTTGTTTGTAAAGCATAAACGAGCGACATTTAGACATTGTTTTAAACTTTAAAAAAAATATAGGGTAAGCCATCTAAAGGTGAAGCAACTAGAAGCTTCTAGTACATTAAGTACACTGCTTGGGCGGAAAAAAACCGTTGCAAGTAGTATTTTTCTGCTACATATCTGGAAATTTGTTAGTTAAGAATAAACGAACGCAATTTTCTCATTGTTTTGAACTTCGAAAAAAGCATAAAATACAGGGTGTGTCGTCTGTTGGTTGGTTGGCTTATTGCATTTTATTCATAAATTTCGCAACAAAATTGGCAAAAATTTTTGATTAGTGCTTAAGGTGAAGCAAATCGAAGCTTTTAGGCACAGAACAGTAAATACGCTGCTTGGGCGAAAATAAAGCTTTGGCGGAAATAAAGCAGTTGAAAAAAAGATCAATTTTTTACTTAATATTGAGAATTTTATTTGCGAAAACGAGCGCAATTTTTTTTATTGTTTTGAGCTTTGAACAAAAAAATATATGGTGGGCCATCTAAAGGTGAAGCAACTAAAAGCTTCTTGGCAGCATAAGTACAGTAAATACACTGGTTGGGCGGCAAAAAAAGCAGCTGACAGCAGAGTATGTTCATACTACAATAAATATTTTGTGTGTAAAGCATAAAAGAGCTTGGAAAAAAAAATATAGGGTTGGCCATTTAAAGGTAACGCAACTAGAATCTTCTAGGCAGTATACTATAAGTACAGTAAATACACTGCTTGAGCAGAAAAAATGAATGCAGAGCTGTTATGCGGTATTTTTATGCCTAGATATCTGAAATTTTGTTTGTAATGAATAAACTAGCGGAATTCTTTAATTTTGAACTTTGAAAAAATTAAGAAAGGGTGGACTATCTGGTTGATTGTTGATTAATAACACCTTATTCGTAAATTTAGCAACAAAATTGGGAAAATGAATATACCAAATGCAAGTTCGAAACTACTCATTGATATAGGCTAGTATGCGAACATCGTAATTTTCGATTCTTTTTTTTGTCGAAAATTCAACTGGCTGTTCCTCCATCCATTTAACGAATAAGCGACGCTATTAATATTCCGTGGGATTTCATTATTGCGTCATTTGAATCCATTAAGAGCATAAATGCGGATCCGCATGCAAAACGATAAATTTTATAGTGCTTTTACCATTTTTACGCGTTGTTTGGTTGTTAAACGGTAAATGAATTAAATTAAGTAGTTTTGACTTTGGCATATGTCGGAAACCATCCACTTTCGACGGGTATGTGCCGAATTAGCAGCTTTGACCAATCAACCCAACAGATGGCCCACCCTGTGAAAAAAAACTTTCAACTTCACTGCAGTTTTAAGCTTCTCCCATGACTAAAGTTAAGAGCATCTGCTGTGAAAGGGAATGTTCCGAATTATGAGTGTTTAATAACCAAACCAACAGATGACTCATCCTATATTACATAGGCAATATCTTTTTTATTTTTTTATTTTAATGATTTAAATTAATTTGTTTTCAATTACAATCTTAGTTCCAAAGATGCACAATCTAGCTTCCCTTAGTTTTGCAGTTGAACTTCCACAAAAATTAGTGACTTTGGCAGACCTGATTAAAAGCTGTTTCCTGTCCATAACTTAACAGAGAGACACTGGAGTGATGAACTCGTCAGAAGCCTTGCTTCCCAAGCAGTACAATCTAAACTAGTTCCTTAGCTTCCCACAGTTTTGCAAAGAACTTTCCCAAAATTTTGCGACTTTGGCAACCTTGGAAGCAAGCTGTTTACTGTCCATAACTTAAGAGACTGACGGCAGAGTAATGAAGACTTGATTCCCAAGAAGTACAATCTAAATGCATGCCCCAGCTTCCAAAATTTTGTTTGAAGAACTTCCTCAAATATGTCTGACGTTGGCAATCCTGGTTGCAAGCTGTTTACTGTCCATAACTGAGAAGAAGAACGGCAGAATAACAAATTCATCAGAAGGCTTGGTTCCAAGAACTTCAATCTAAAATAGTTCCCTAGCTTCTCCTCAGTTTTCCACAGAACTTTCCCAAAATGCTGTGACTTTGGCAACCCTGGTTGCAAGCTGTTTACTGTCCATAACTTAAGAGAGCGACGGCAGAGTAATGAACTCGTCAGAGAGAAGCTACTGCTTGGTTTGGTTGTGCTGCTGTCTTAACGCTTCGTTAAAGCAGTGCATATGCCACATGGTAACTCCTCAAATTATGCAACAAATAGTTACGCGTATCCTGCCTCAACTACTTGTGTATGCAACAGCGCCAACTACTTGAGGCAAAGAATAAAATAAATGTGCATATGAATTTCTGAAGAAAGCAAAGGATTCTTATGCTCTCGACGACGCTCTTTGCGCTGCTCCCAATGCAAAGTGCACTTGCCAACACTGCCACACACACACACACGCTCGCACACACACTCACGCACACTGCAACATATGTGAGTAAATATGTATGCCAAATTTATGCTTGTGTTAAAGTTTAGTGCGTGCGTGTGTGTGTGTTGGCAAAAAGTTTTTGTGCAAAAAACTTTAGCAGCAGCTGCAAAAATGTTCAGCACTCACACAAATTAAATAACAATTTTCTCTCACAATTTCGCTACGTTTTCGCTTTAGCTTTATTGCCACATACTTCTTATGCTTCTGCTTCTGCTTCTTCTACTGCTCTGCTTAACTCCTTTTGTTGTTGTGCCTTGTCCTGCCTTGTCGTTAACCATTTTCAGTGGGCGTGGTCGTCCTGCTACTATTATATATGGCAGTATGTAAAACCTACTGTTTGTAGACCGCCCCCTCTCCTCACTCCTCGACTTTCCCCAAAATGGCCCTCTCGACTTTTGTTTACTTTTTATTTTAAGTAATTTAAACAAATCCGGAGAGTTACAGTGCTGCCAAGCTCTTGGCAGAGTACAGAGTACTTTTTTGAAGAGAGCATTTTTTATGAGGTCAAAGTGCAGCTTAATTAAAGTGACTTTTTTTTGTTGGTTTTTGTGCCATGATGTGACATACTATACTAAAATTAGAATATGCAACTAGGCATAAAATAAATGCTAAATATGTGTGACGGCAAAGGACTAGACCTGTGCACAGCTGACATATGTATATTTGAAAAATATATGCAGTACTGAATTTGAAATTTTTTACAACGGTTCGTAGATGATATCGAAAAGTTTTTTGATTGATTTAATAAAAAATCATGTTATTGATAAAGAACTGTTCTGCGAGCAGGATTTTTTGAGTTCCCTATCTTACTACCTAACATATCGATTACAAAAAAATTGTTTTCCTTCTTTATTTTAACGAATTTTTCGGACACTTTTATGAATATTTTACTATTTGGGGAGGATACAAATCAATCAATTTCAAGATCAAAGCTAACATAACTAGGATGATACCATCGTATGAGCTCTCTGATTTTTAGCGTAAGAATACCGTTTTAAATTTTTCCTCCTTTAATTGAAGCGAAAGCAAAATTTTTCACTCTCTTGCACTTTCTTTGCTTTATAATTTTATCTGATGACAAATCTTCTATCCTTCATGTTGAAGTTTTGATCACTCACTTTTTTTAAATCACTTTTTATCTGCTCATGGATTTTGGTTTCTCAGTTAGAATAAAACGAGGTCCAAAATACTTCAAAGAAATGAATTGTGGCATATGTAATAAATTTGCGATAGATGGAGCGTGTTATAAAATAAAAGATGGACGTAGAAACATACTACTTTTGAATTTTTATTCTTCAAGTGGTTCCTTTAAAGCAATAAGTCTTCCATCGACTAAAAATCTCATATAAAATACGTTTTTTCTTGAGAGAAAGTTCTAAAATACCACAAAATTGGAGAAAGATAAATAGAAATCGTTACATATTTAAGCAATTTTCTATAGATAGGGCAATAACTAAAATAAATGATAGATGATTTGTTCTTCAAGCGATATTTTTTTAAAGCAATAAACTAGCTTGAAAATAAAATCGAATTAAATGGGAAAATGGGCATTTTCCTGAGAGCAAGCTAATTAAGTATCATCAAACAGTAAAAATTGTTTTTCAAGCGATTCTTTGAAAGCAGTATATCTTTTTAAACCTGTTTTCCTTTTGAAATGAAAGTGTAGGTTCGAATATTGTGAAACTTTGTTGTTTCTTTTTTAAGATGTAAGCGTTAAGAAGCTTATTTTTCTTTTCTTCTTCTCAATTTTGTTTAAGATATTTTCTTCATATATCTGTTAATTCTTAAATAAACTTAACTTTAAACAAATTGTTTCAAAATACATCATCTCATGTTTTTTAAAGTTCGATTACGACTCAAATGTATCTTTTAAGAAAATGTTAAGAAGACAATAAATTACAAACATTTTTGTTCGCTTTTGTATCATATATTCTTCCTTTTTGATCTAGACCATGCATACCCTTTTCCGATGAAAGCCTTGGTTTAAATATTGTTGAATGAAGAGTATTAAGCAGTAATCTTAAAGCTTCTTTTTTTTTAAAGAAGTAGGCATTAAGAAACTTATTCTTATATTTTTCTTCTCAACTCTGTTTAAGATATTTGCTTCATATTTTCATTACTTTTTATTAGGCTTTGAGCTAAATCTTTCAAAATGCATTATCTCATAATTTTTTTATACATAGTTCAATTACGACTTAAAATGTCTTATTTAAGAAAATGTTGAGAAGACTATAAATAACTGATTTTTTTCCGCTTTTGCTTCTTGATGTGTGCTCAAAAAATATAAATAATATATTAAATTGTATAAAGTCTTTATCTCAATCGGCTCTAGCATAAAATAAGAGATGACAGTTGAAGAGTAATTTTCATTAATATTGTTGAGAAATAAAATTAATTTAAATTGTTTCTTGAATTCAATAACTACCTAAAACGATTCCTTGATAATATAGCTAAAGCCAAAAGACTGCAAAGGTTGAAGATAAACCAGATGATAAAGATGAAGAGAGAGCCTGAGCATGTCCCATAATAAACGCGCAGATTTAGAATAATTATACCAAAATTAAATTTAATACAGTTCAGATGACTCAAAAGAAGATGATGTTTAAGTATTGTAAGATTGTGATAGTAAAATATAAAATTTGATGTTTTACATTTAAAATTGCAAGATATTAGTGCAGATGATAAAGATGATGTTGTGCCAACTATGATACTGTGGATAAAATTTGAAGATATTTAAGATAATGCAGATGACACTGATTTATATGTTGTTAAGGTTTTGTACGATTATGATAGTAAAATGTAAAATATGATTTTTTAAGACATATTTTTAACAATCTATTTAAAATTGCAAGATATTAGGACAGATGATGAAGATGATGCTTTGGATAAAATTTTAAGATATTTAAGATAATGCTGCACTTGTGAATTATATGGTGAAATGTGAGTTTTTTCTGTTTAGAATTGGAAGATGTTAGTGCAGTAATGAACATGATGTTAATTTCAAAATATTTAAGATGATGCAGTTGACACGGATATAGATGATGTTAAGGTTTCGTACAATTATGATAGTAAAATTTGAATCTTTAAAAGATAAGTTTGATAAATAACGAAGAATTGGGAAATATTAGTGTTGAAGATAGCAGTTGAAGATAATGTTAAGGTATTGAATGAAAATCATAGTTAAATGGGAATGCTATAAAGCTTCTTTTGGCTAGATTTACTTAAAAGAAGATTTTTGAGATTAAGGTGACTCGGATAAAGATGATGTGCAAGTGTTTTACGATTGCGATACACACATCTATATTGTCATTTTAAAAAGATATCTTTAACTAATCTGTAAGAGATGTAAGATATGAGTGCTGAAGATAAAGGATGATGTTAAGCTGTTAGGTCATTGTGACAGTAAAATGTGAATGTTAAAAAGCTATTTTTGATGCATTAAATTGAAATTTGAAGATATTTTAGACAAAACAGATGACAACGATAATCTACATATTTAAGAGATATATCTAAGAATTAGATGATATTAGTACCGCAGGGAGATTTAATAGTATAATGTCAATGTTGAAGGCGAATATTTGAAAAGTTAACATAAAACCGGCATATTCTTAGGATAGTATAGATGAAAAAGACAAAGATGATTGCATTCTTGTATCCTTTCATTGGATGATATTAGTACTGAAGGAATAGTAAAATGTGACTGTTTAAGTGATATTTTTGAAAAATTTAAATAATATCGGTAGATTGTTAGAAAAATGTAGCTAAAAGAGACGAAGGTGATTGTATTGCCAGCAATTTTTGCCAAAATTCTTTAAAGTTCCCTCAATATATGGTTTTCGCTGACAAAAGCCTTAAAAGTCTTTGCCAAAGCTATCATCTCATTTGTAAAATCGTACATGTCTGAATTGTTGGTTAACTCGCTTTGATTTAGGGATTTTACTTTGAGTTGACTTCCATTTTAACGCTAAAAACCCTTTAACAAAAGATGTATCTCAATTTCATTTGAAAGACTCTTGCGCAATCTGCTTTACTTTAATACAAAATGGAAACTTTGTAAACTCAAGCATCTTCTTTTTGGCGTCTTTGGAGTCTTTCTTCTGTGTGTTACGTTTTTCTTTGCATTTTGTTTAATTTTACAAGCAAACACAAATACAAATACACAAAATACACAGACACTCAGTCAAATATACTCAAGCGAGTTCAACATGGAAAGAGCCCCAAAGGTACACACACACATACACACACACGCAATGCACATACACTCTTTATTGCACGAGTATGTGTGCGCGTGTGTGTATGCGTGTAGTAAATTTAATCTATTGTGTGTCTATGTCCATGTCTATGTATGCGTATGTGTACTCACAACGGCTTAGTCCTTGGCGCGTCTAAAGCTTTATCTATGCGGCTGCTTCTTGTTGCCACTGTTTGCCTGCTCCTAGTTCCTTCGCACAGTATCTCTTATATCCTGCTATAGCGTCGTCCTCGACTTTGACTTTTGCTGTGCTGCTTGTGCGTCGTCTTCTCTCTTCTGTTTATTGTTGATATCCCCCACCCTATCTGGCCCGTCGGGCAATCCTTTCTGGCCACGCCAACACGACTGCCACTTGATAAATATGACTATTTCACGCTAACAGACCCTTGCCCACCCACACATAGATACGGACGCACACACACATACGCACACACCTTCACCTGCCCATTGTTTATTTGTGCTAACCTTTACTAGCGACGCCTTTGCTTTCTACCCGACCCCACCCGCTTGTCTATATCTGTTTCGTCTTTATCTCTTTCTCACTATTGGACAGTTTTGGTCGGTTGTAAGGTTTATGCGAGACTCAATTTTGTGATAAGGTTTTGAAAAGTAAAATGTTGGAAAAAATGGGGAATGGATTATAAAATTTAGTTTCCCCTTCTTTGTTAAATTTTTATAATATTATTTTAAAAAGTTTTTGTTCTCTATGAGAGAACTCTGCACTTCTTCATAAACCTCCCTAAAAGGCAACTCAAGCGTTACACATATTGCCATAGTGCCCAAGGGATAGGAGAGAGTTAGGGCGGCACTTAGGTCAAGCATAGACCCATTGTGTTACCACTACGGTGAATCAATCACCACTCTTTTCCACTCAAGAGGTCTCTCATATGAGATGAGTCGGCAAACCGGCAGCTTGAATGAACATTAATAGGAATTTTGAACTCTGTTCGGAGAGCTGAGATTAATCATCAAGAAAGAGCGAATTTGGAAAGCGGAACCTTGTGTTGCGCAGTCCAGGGTATTGACAGAAAAGGTGCTCCACTGTTTCCAACTGCTCCACAATGCCAATGCATCTACAGAAGTCATGATTGCGTGCGTTAGGCTTGGATGCATGGATTCCCGCCAGACAGTGACCGGTAATTGCAAGGATGACAGTCGAGCATTGGACTCTATTAAGACAGCTTAGTACTTAGTTATTTTTCTGGAGCTTGTCAGACACGTTTGCCGAGGGATCCTTACCCTGTTCGATATCCGTTTCCACGGTTGACTTGCAAATAAAACGAAGTATTTTCGATTATGATCTAATACATGTCTATCCTCTGAGCTACGTTATTCCTCTTTTATTAACAGACCGATACTGATAGATTCTTCTACAAAGTATCTGTTTGACATGTCATGGTGATGAGCATTTAGCCTGGATGCAGTGTCCTGTGATAGCACAGGTGATGGTGCATAACTGGGTTCTGTACAGACCACAAAGTTCCTTAGTTCTTTTCCTGCAGTATGTTGGCCAAGTTTGCCGTCAGATTCAATAGAGTTCGACGTCCGATTCCACGTTTGATATGCAAAGAGAGCAAAGAATTCCGTATTCTCAGTTTATAACTGGCCATGAGTATACCCAGGCCCTCCTTGTTCTGAAAAAGGATGCTGGTAGATTCTTATCTAGCCAGTTCATACGCAATAGGTGAATCGATCTCCCTATATCCTGGGACCCATATGAGTTTGATTGAAAACTGCTTAGCCATCTCCTCCAGACATAGGCGGCAGTTGTTACCGACCAAGGGATACATTTCACTTATCCCTTAACCCCACTTTCACTACTCCAAGAGTTCCCTCCAACACACGCTCCACCAATCTTCATGATTAACTCCCGCATAAACCTTTGGTGTTGTGTATCGCTTCAAATTTTGTTTATACAGCACTCAATTTCGCAGTTTTAATGACAAAATGTCTTACCTTGAAATTGCATGTGAGATAGCAGATTATAAGTGTTTTGCGTGTATGTATGAGTGAGTGTCTTCCCCCCACCCCCAGGAGCGGGTCTAATGTAGCACCAACATCAGCAGGGCACTTGAGAAGTGTGTGCTCGCCTCGACTTTGTTTGATTGCGCTTGGCTCTTGGCGCTCGTCTCGCTGAGCTGCCGTGTTTGGATTGCACTTGAGGGTAAGCCGGGTTGGGTGCCTGGCAGGATGATAGTTGATGGCAGCAGCAGCAGCAGATGATGGCGGCGGGTAATGGCGAATGGATGTGGAGCAATGCCATTTGCTGTTCGTGTCAGCTGGCAGTGCTTAGCTTAACCCAACCAGAAGCAGTTGGCAAGTTTTATTGTCTCAATGTCCACTTAGCTTTTGCCTTAGGACAACTTAATGCGCTGGAGGATAGTTGTGCGAGCTTGAGATAGAGAGCGAGCGGCAAATATGAAGTCAAAGCTGGCTTGGCATTTTCTTTAATTTCCGGGCACAAGAATTCCAATTTTTCTTTTGAATTATCCAATTGCGATTGTCTGTCGTCAGCTGCTGGTTGCGACACCATTTTTATATGTACTTGTATGTGCCATGTACATATACATAATGGCTATATGTGTGAGTGCTTTGATTGGAAATGTCTTTGCCTTTAGCTTTGGCCTTGCCAAGTCATCAATCATGCGTTGATTTTTTTTACACACGCAAAGCAGCAAAAGATTTGACAAGTGTCAATGTGACAAGCAGCAAAAGAAAGAAGAAGACGCAGCAGATGAAAAAAAAGACTAAAACTGAAGATGAAGAAGCAGCAGCAGCAGATGATAGTAGCTGGTAGAATTTAACGAAAATCACATGCAAAGTAAAATGTCGAAGTTTTGACAGCATTGTCGGCAAAATAAAAAAAAAAGGAGAGGAGCCAAGAAGAAGAAGTAGCAAAACTTTTCATTTGTTTTGCAACGTGCCAAACTGCTGTCAAAGTTTTTTTTTTACTCCAAACAGGAATGGGAACAGACGTACCTGGGATTGCAGGTGACATAACAACGAAAGCGCTTAACTTTTTTTTTTTTAAGCTGACTACTTACTGTTATGGCAGAGTAAAGTTTGGTTTTTTTTTCTTTGGCGCCTTAAAGTAGGTTAGGCTATTGGATAGTCCGTTATGGGATACTTTTTGGGATTTCCAAGAAATTGGTGCAACTGTGCGGAATAATGGTGTTGGGTAAGCTACGTCTAGCTAGTAAAGACACTCTCCAAAGCTTTTGTGAGTATGTGATGGCTTAAGACAAAGCGATACTGTAAGTAACTTTAATAAATAGAAGAGTGTGTTGCTAGAAAACGTAGACATCCGGATGATCTACAAAGAATTGGGATCAATAATTGGAAAGACAGAGCGTGAGTTAGAGTAGAGTGAAATACATAGGTCCTACACGGACTGTCATTGACGTGAAAGAAGAAAATGACGACATGGATGGACATGTCAAGCAGAGACTTTGGGAAGGAATCTATCACTATCGGTCTATTAATAAAAGAGGAAAAACGAAGCTCAGAGGATGGACATATATAAAAAGAGTAAGTGAATCAGCAGATGAAGGTCAAAATTCAAAAATCCATCATCGTCTTACAAGGCAAGAATGGCCTAGGTACTCGTATACCAACGACCAGCTGCAAACAGGTACTACGAAACTACTTCGCTCTGTTTGCAAGTCAACCGTGGAATCAGATATCGAACGCGTAAAGGATCTATCGGCAAACGTGGCTGACACTCCAGAAAAAGAACTAAGTACTGAGTTGTCTTAATAGAGTCCAATGCTCGACTGTCATCCTTGCAATTACCGGACACTATCTGGTGGGAATCCATGCATCAAGCGTAACGCACGAAATCATGACTTTTGTAGAAGCTGTGGCGATGAGAAGTAGCTGGTGGCAGTGGAAGGCATTTTCTGTCACTGCCCTGGAGTGTGCAGGACAAGGTTCCGCTTTCTAAAGTCACACTTCCTTTATAACTTATCAAAGCAGAGTCCAAACGCCTCTTAAGGTTTATTCAGGCCGCCGGATGGCTGTGACTCATCTCATATAGGAGACCCTATATCGTATTACAACGGGCATATTCTTGGCCTAACCTAACCTATCCCAGCGAGAAAAAGAATTTACCGCGGTGGTTCTGTTGGCAAATACTGACCACATGAAGTATATGTTACGGAGTTGGAAGTAGTAGTCAGTAGCTATACTTTTTAAAGTTGTCTGGGAGTGCTCCACAAAGCCAAAAGGAACAACGTAGTCAGCAAGGACAGCTAACTAATGTCTATTCGGTATGAGGAGGGATTTTATGAACTAGAGACCACTCTCTCACTGACAGGGCTAGGACTGCATAAGAAGCATATCGCACCCGTTCGACTTTATTATTTAGTCTGATACAAGCACTTTTTAAGTATCTACGAACAAACTACTCCATAATATATCTTATTTGCCTCTTTACGATTTAAGAACGACTATCGCCTTTGATGGTATGACGTATTTAATTAACTCCATGACGTCACAAAGAGGAACGACTCCTTGCAACGACCAACACAGCTGTGTGAATCAAGACGCTCGATTGAGAAAAGTGTAAATTGCGGCTTTTCTAGGAACCTGCCGAATAGGAAGCCAGACCTACTTGCAGAGGACCAGGAGGTGGCGACTTTCTATATCAGTTGGCTAGCCCTTATGGTATTCTTTTACCAATTCCAGTCAAAGAGTTAGTGTCCTTGTAATTATAATCTAGTACTTACCCTTCACCGAAACCGTAACCGTTTGCAGCACATCCAGCTTCTTCTTATTGCTAGGCGACTGTCCTACGCACTTGTATGTGCCCGCATCCTGATACATCACATCCTTGAGCGAAAACTGACCCGTCGGCAGCGATGAGCCATAGCCTAGACCACGCAAACGTGACGAAATCGGATCCAAGTGCGACCAACAGCCTAGAGAGCCTGCGGCAATAGAGTAACATAAAAGACATTGCATAATTTCGGGCAGTGTAATTTAATTAATTGACTTGAGCACGCAAATTTTAATTTCTTTAATTGAAGCCAAGCAGCGCAGAGCACATCAATAAAAAGCCAAGGCCAATGACAGGGGGGCACAGTGAGCCTTGTGTTCATTTATCAGGCTGCCCCCATCAGCCCGGAACTTGCGCCTATTTGTCTCATTTGCCTGTGCCTTTTTTTTGCCCAGCCCTCTCACACTCTTTCTTTACCATTTTCTTGGACTCACTTTCTTTGTGCGTTTTGGCCAAAAAGTGAGCAAAGTAAATTGCACGCATAATTAATTTTCAATTGTGCTAATTAATGTAGAGAATGCCAGGGACTGCTTTAACCCAGTCTCCTTTGCTTTGGCGCATACCTCAGCCCATCCTGCCCCTGCCTTTATGCCCTTGGCTTCGATTTGCCTGCTGCTTGCGCTTCAATTAGTCTCCAAAAATGTTAACTGTAATTAGATTTTAGGCGCGTAACGGTACATTTTTCTTTTGTCTGCCGTTACCAGCTCAATTAGGCCAATGTTTTTTTTTTTTTTTTCAATCTCTTTGTGTTTGATGTAGCGGCTTTTAGGGAGTGCCCCAAAGCCAGCAAACAGATCTTACTGGTACTTACCTTGCGGACATTGCAGCGTCACGGCGCCACCCAGCTGCACTTCCAACTGTCCTTTGTTGGGATTATGTGAGGCAGCAGCCACTGAAACATCCTGATCATCCGGCTCTGAAGTTACATCCACGGAGTCGTCTGAAAGAAAGGGAAATGTAAAGATGTTTTAAAGTGGTTGACATTGTTTAATGTTTAGGCAGCACAGTGGTTAATAAATCGAAATTTAGGTGCTAAATAGAGTTCTAAAGGGAGCTCGGAAAAGCTTTTAATGCAAAAGCAGCAGGTTCCAAATCCGGATATGAATCTACAAGACAGCCGACGGACGGGTGCTCTTGCAAGAACATGGCGAAAGACTATTGATGCCGAACATACATCCGCCCTACTCATGGAACGACATATGCTTGGCAGCTCCCAACACGATATGATTCAAAGGAATTGTTGAAGCCTTATGCTCCACTAGGAGTCAATGTAACAAAGCAGGAAGAGAAGAAGAAGTAAAAGGTATGCTCCACTAGGAGTCAATGGAACAAAGAAGAATGCGGAGATGCAGCTATGGTCCACTAGTTGTCAGTGAGACAAAGAAGAAGAAGAAACATCGTGCCAAAACTAGACAAAGTTCCATTATTGAAGCCTATTCTCCACTAGGAGTCAATGGAACAAAGAAGAAGGAGAAGAAGAAGTAAAAGCTATGCTCCACTAGGAATCAATGGAACAAAGAAGAAGGCGGAGATGCGGCTATGGTCCTCTAGTTGTCAGTGAGACAAAGATGGAATTAGAAGAAGAAGGAACATCGTGCCAAAACTAGACAAAGTTCCATTATTGAAGCCTATCCTCCACTAGGAACCAATGGAACAAAGAAGAAGGAGAAAAGGAGGTAGTAGCTATGCTCCACTAGGAGTCAATGGAACAAAGAAGAAGGCGGAGATGCAGCTATGGTCCACTAGTAGTCAAGAAGGAAGGAGAAGAACTGGACAAAGTTCCTTTATGCAATGCTCATAAAGGTCAACTCTCAGTGGAGAGTGAGGATTTGGGGAAACCGGTCCTGGGGCTTAATGATGTCTCTTTGCTTTCTCCCGACTGTCCATGCCAAACTAGAATCCTTCAAAAAGCTTCCTTAAACTTTAAGTCTTTTCACCTACATTATTTCGACGCTCCCACAAATTCGTGACCCAATTGCCAAGCAAAATTTTCAACCACTGTGCATTGGCGCCTCATGTGGGGCGCATAAAAAATGATCACCTTGTCAACAATTGTCGAATGTGACAATATTTCATTGACAAAAGACAGCAACCGTGGGGATGTAGTGAAGTGCCAGAACAGAAGTGGTGCTTTGCTCCACATTGCGCTTTTCAAGGCGCACGACAATCTCCAGCCAGCGAGGAGTAAGTACTATGGGACACAAAACAAATTGCACAGCTTTGCCGGATGTGAAGCTCGCGCATTGATGACACTTTGCGCGAGTAAAGAGTGGCTGGAAAAAAAAACACCTGAGTCATTGTGGTTGCGCCACTTGGGCGTGATGGAAAGTCGATGAAAGCATTGAAGTCGCTGACAGTGATGACGACAAACAGACAGACAGACAGAGGGACAGAGGGACAGTGGAACAGAGTGACTTAGACAGTGACAGAGACAGCAGACATACAATGAGTTGGCACTTCCGTTTTGTGATTTCGTTGTAGCTAAGCTGAGTTGCAGTTGGGGTTGGGTTTGGTACTGCACCCCCAATGAAAATTGTGTTGAAAAGTGAAAATTGGCAAATTGGAAAATTGCAAAAATTGGCATGCCACAGCAGTTGGAAAGTAGGCCATAAACAAGCAATACCCACACACACACACAAATAAAACATAAATATATGTATATATTTTTTTTAATAGGAAAAAGCTCATACAGTTACAAAAAGGCTCCCCCACAAGAGAACAAAAAATGGTTATAGTAGATACTCTTCATATATATTTATATGCCGCATATTTTACGCTTGCTTTAAATTTCAGCCGCTTTGCTTTGTATCTGTGTGTGTGTTGTTGTACATACTTTATGACGTTGTTCATATTACGTATAAATTACAATTTACGTTGACATGTGCCTAAAAATATGCAATGGCGGAGGAGTGGAGTCCTTTGTTTGAGACCGGATGTCATAACAATAAGTTGCAAAGTGGATGTGCCGTGGCAAAAATCATGACAAAAGACCGACAAAGACGCATAGTCAACGAAAATGTGGTACTATATACTTTTTGTGCATGTTAAGCGAGGGTGGGCTGTGAAGTTATTGGAGTAGGCGAGATTTAATGCTTTCACCGACTGTATGAAGTAAAAATCGATTATATTTTGTGGTTAATGCTTTCTAGTTGTTTAACAGAAAGCAGATGATGGGATTCCAAAACGAATTGGTGGAGTTCTATGCAGATTTTGAAATGGAGACAGAGATCCGCTCAGGCTGAACTGAATTTTCCATAGTAGAATTATTTTACCAAGCCCTCACAGATAATAAAGTGTGAAGTTGCATGGACTTGCAAATGACATCTATTTATGATGATGATGCTAATTATGACAGTTGATGGATGATTGCTGTCAAAGATTCAGCTTTCCATTTCACTTTATATAGTTTGGTGGGAGGTCATCGGCATTATTAAAGGAATATCGATTCTTAAAACATGGAATATTTCAGTTTCAATCTGTGTAGTTTGGTGGGAGTTCATAGCATTACTATTCCATTAAAATTGGACCATTAATATATAATGAAGACATTGTTAAGGTCTTCGGCGTTATTTGAAGGATTTTTTAACATCGAATATTTAATACAGATGCTCTTGGGGTGTTTGAGAGGAAAATTCATCGCAAAATTTTCGGTCCCGTACGTTTTGAGGACGACTATCGCATACGGATGAACCACGAGCTGTGCGAGCTCTACGATAGACATGGATGTTGTCCAGCGCATCACAATACAACGTCTACGCTGGCTCGGTCATATCGTACGTATTGATAACGATGCTCCAGCGAAAAAGGTATTCGAAGCGAAGTCCGACGAAGGAAGACTAAGAGGACGACCACGACTCTGATGTAGAGATCAAGTGAAGGAGAACCTATCCTCCCTTGGTATTTCTTATTGGAGAAGGCGCACGCAAAGCAGATGCGCCTGGCAAGAGCTGCTGAGGTCGGACGTAACCCGAAAGCGGGTTGTAATGGCCATGCGATGATGATGATTTAATACAGATATTTTGATTCTCGAAGTAGTTTCGATATTCCTAGTAACGCTATCGAATTAAGATTTCTCTTTCACATAATCAACTTTCAACGATCTGTTTTCAATAATATTAATAATATTAGTAATGAATGCGCCAGTCCGTAGGCACTATTGTGCTCCCTTTTAGCCCTAGAATTCCTCTACTAGCCCTACATCTACCTAACAAACCTATTATTTCAGATGGATTTAGTCGGGTGATGTCGTGTATAGAACTCTGTGCCCGCTGAGGAAGAATTTCCTTCTTCTGGGAAGAGCGTCACACTCTGGCAGTTTATTTAGAAAGGGTTTCTCCTCTTTCTCACAAAGCCTGCATGTGGTCGGAATAATAATACCAATAGTACTCAAGTATTTTCTGACCGCAACCCAGTAGCATCCTAAAGGAGTTCAGGCAATATTGGGATATTTTCTTCAATCTATTTAGAATATTGGAGCCAAGGAGTAACTTGGCTAGCCGTAAAGCAAGCCCGTTTTCCTTTTCTCTTAGCAGCTGTCAAGTAGGGTATCTGCCGATACTGCAATAAGGTTCAAAGCAAAATAGTTTCTACAAAAAATACCCATAAAATCGTACTAAGATTAGGATAATTAGAGTAAATACTATAACCAGTCCACAATCGATGATCGGATTACATTGGACTCCAATTCTGAAAGTTGGCAATAGCCACTATCAAAACACGACTTCAGGAGGTTGATCAGTCAGTCCAATACAGCCGTGAGCAATAAAAAAACATCTGTTGAGATGTTCCATATCGATTACTGTTGAACATGGAAGTAGCGAAAATAATTAACATACGAGCTGTATTGGCACTCAATCTACGCCGCGATATAAAGATATGAAAGATTAGGCGGCATCTGGAATTATGTTTTAACAAAGCTACGATCAAAAAATAGACCCGTTGTGATATCGCAATGGTACTGACTATTCCACGAAACATGGTCTATTGGATCAGAACCTGTAAGGGTATAATATCTTTCATCACATAATACGAATCGCCAAGTGTCGGTTCCAAAGCAGCATTTTGGTATACCTAACTTCCGAGAGTTTGGAACTAAGACCATTTAGAAAGTATGGCTCGTTGTGATACCGCAACCTGGCCCAGGGTGCTAAACAAGATTATGCTCCTCCTCATCGCCACAACTTCTGGAGAAATCATGGTAAGGAGTGTTCAGTCTTGATGCGTGAGTTCCCACCAGCCAGTGACCGATGATTGCTCGGATTACTTTCGACGATTGAGCTCTATTTAGACAGTAAAGTTCTTTGGTTCCCTTCCTGCAGTACACCGGCTGAGTTAACCATAAGATCCTATCCCATCGTATCACACTTAAAAAAATTTATAAAAAAAATTACCTCGCGATAAAGAAGAAAAGATGTTGAAACTAATTTTACTTCACAGTCCGCCCTCGTTAGCTCATAAAAATTTCAGACAAAGAGAGCGCTTTCTCACACACACACACATACACACTAGACAGCGCCTGCCTCATAAGCTATGCAAAGCGCGTCTCTAAGCCTTACAAAGTGTTGCATACTTTTAGACGCATTAGCGTAAATTTTTAGAAAGAAATCTTTTGAAGCTATGCTGTGGCTACACCGCACTGACATTTTGGACAGCTTGAGTTAAAGTTGCCCAGCCCGAGGAGGGGGTCATATAAAATTAGGCCACACCAAAAAGGCAGCCCATAAAAGTGAGTCATATCAAAAGGCCGCACAATTAAGACAAAAAACTACTAATTACAAACAGCGCCCACAAAACTGTAGGCCAACAAGTCAACTCCAACCCCTGCCCACGGCTAAACACACCCCAGACGCACATTAAACACTACTCAGACCAAGGCATGTTTGATTGGGAAACCCTTCAAGTTGGTCGCAATTGCTCTAGAAGATTTGTGCGGCTTGGCTTGGGGTTTGATTTGGCTTGACATTGCTTTGAAGGCCCGATTTGGAGCGCTCTATTTGTTGTAGTTCAACGTACTAGTGCTGTGGGATGTACCAACGAGGTGTGTGCTAAACGCTCAAGTAACAATTAATTGTAAGCTCATTTCGTGCGGACCCTTCGTCGCATGTCAATCAGTTGCTGGAAACAACCCCGCTTTGAACAACCCCTGCGAAATTTTATTGCTGACAATAGCGCAAATCTCAACCGAGTTGGTCTGCTTTGGTCTGGTCTACTCTGCTCTGAGGGTTGGCTGCGCTACGAATCGTGTTACTTAGTCAAAATCACGTAGTTATCAAATTTTTTATTGCCTTGTCTAACAAAGACAAAGGCATTTGCTGTCCAAATTGACAAGTGAAAGTTGAGGCGTCTTTCTCCTTACTCTCTGGAGAGAGAGAAAGTGAGAAGTGGCGGCGGCGGCTGTCTGTAAAATTTCTAATGAGCTCAACTCATCTGTCAGACATTTGTCAATGATAAGCATAGCTGGGGAAATGAGACCCAAACCATTTAAGTAGATAACAAAAGCCTGACAGGAAGACTTTATTAAATGAGCAATCCTTAACAATATGACGTATATAGTATATTCGTTTGTTTTGTTGCCGAAATTAGAAACGATTTGTATTATCAGATGTAAAATGTGTTTGGCTTGTCGCTTAATGAAGCCTATATATATTGTGGAACAATGCAGCTCAGCAGACTGCCTCAAGTTCTGCCACTTCAACCCTGCTCATTTGCCACTCAGCACTTTGGCTTTATTAATTCCAGACACTTTCACAAACCATCTATTACTCAATAACCACTTGAAGAATCTCAAAAGAGTAGCTAATTATGACGTAGACTGCATACAGAAGCTGGTGTGGTTTGAACAAAAGGGCTTAGATGGACCTTCTCAAGTTTTGTAAGCTCTTTATAGTTTTATGTCTATAGAATAGCCTTTGTCCAAATTGTTTAATAATAATTTTCTTAAAATTTGGTTGAAGGATTGAAGTTGAAGCTATCAGGCTCCGATGACGATTATTAGGCTTAGCATAAACAGGTTGCATTTCTAAAAACAAAACAACTTATGTGGGGAAAGGCGAACATAACTCGAGTGAATTGAATTTAAATCGAAAAACATGACTTATCGATAGGTGGGACGAGGGGTAGCTGTGTCACTCCCATTGTAGCCTGTACCTGTCAGATCTTCGAAAAAGAAGAAGCACGCTTAAGACAACCCGGTAATCTCAACTTTGCTTTTAAAATTATCAGTTTTAAATAAAATAACTAAAAGACAGACCGTCTTCTGTATAACTAATTCCTCTATAACGAATTTTCCCATATTACGTTAATTTTTTTATTTTTCCCAAATTACGTTCTTTTTTTTTGATTTCCAAAAAACGTATGCTTTCAACATTCTATAAATCGAATTTAATTGCTGGGAGTATCCGCTTTAAGGATGTTTTCCTATATATACGGGGCTTGTCCGATAAGTACTTAGACTCACCGACCGATGGCCCTTCTATTACAAGCTAAATTTACTCTCGAGAAGTATATTCTCGTAGACGGCTACGTTGAAATTTCAGAAGATTCGGATTCGTAGTTTTGTCACGCGGTCAAGTGTGGAAGCCAACATAAAATTTTAGTTTTTCTTTTAGAGGTTAAGGAATTCATGTATTTTTGACTAAGTTCTAAATATTCCTGAGACTGATGCTAATAAGTATGATGCATAAAGGGAGCAGATATCGCTTCAACAAATTGCATCTGAAGTGATAAGCGTAAACTTCCTTGAGAATCGCGATTTCCTGCGGAAAAGAAGTCTTGACGATATCTTTTCAATTCCGCTAATGTCATTTGCGGTGGTATGCAAAAGTCTTAACTGCTAAATGACACGATTATCTGATGAAGAAATGAGTTGTCGATCTATTCAATTTCAACAAATTTCATCTGATCTGGAAATCTAGGTTGATAAGCGCGTTCCTTGCCTAAGTCTATTTAATTCCACTAATGCCATCTTAAGAGGTATCCTGAAGATTTGCCAGCTTGATTGAGCTTCTCCGAAAAAAAAGAGTTTTCAATATCTCTTCAAATTCACAAATGTCATCGGAAGTAGTATTTTAATGATTTAACAGCTTTGACAAAAATCGTCATCTTTAGCGCTAGAAAAGTGTTGCCAACGTCGTTTCAATTCCATTAATATCATCTGAAGTAGTATGCGAAAGATTGAAGATCGCAACTTTGGGCAGAAGAAAATTATTATCGATATTTCTTCAATTCTATAAATTTCGTCTGAAGTGGTATGCCAAAGATTTAACAGCTGGGTTGAAAAGTGCGTTCTTCAGCGAGAGAAAAGGGTTGCTGATATCTTAACAATTCTAAAAATTTTATCTAGAATATTATGCAAAAAAATTTACAGCTTGGTTGAAAAGTACGATTTTTTTAGAAAGAAAAGGGTGGCCGATGTCTCCTTAATTCTACAAACTTCATATGAAGTGGTATGCGAAAGATTTAAGAGCTTGGTTGTAAGATGTTCAGCGAGAGAAAAGGGTTGCCAATATCTCTTCGATTTCAAATATTTTATTGGAAGTAGTTTGCAAGAGATTGAAGATCTTGAGTTTCTGCAGAAGAAGAGTTTATCCGATATCTCTTCAATTTTACAAATTTCATCTGAAGTAATATTCGAAAGATCTAGCAGCTTGGTTGAAACCCGGAATATTCTGCAGCAAAAACTGTTCGGCGATATCTTTAAAATTCATAAAATTTTATTTGTATGCAAAAAATATAAGAGCTTGGTTGACAGCTCCCTTTTTTTTAGGAAGAAAAGTTTTTTTTACAAAGAATAGGGTGGACGATGTCACCTTAATTCTACAAATTTCATATTAAGAGATATGCTAAAGATTTAACAGCTTGGTTGCAAAATGTTCAGCGAGAGAAAAGGGTTGCCAATATCTTTTCAATTCCATACATTTTATCGTAAGAAGTTTGCAAAAGATTAAAAATCGTGAGGTTCTGCAGAACAAAAGTTTATCAGATATCTCTTCAATTTTACAAATTTCATCTGAAGTGGTATACGAAAGATCTAGCAGTTTGGTTGAAAACCGGAATCTTCTGTGGCAAAAACTGGTTGGCGATATCTTTAAAATTCATAAAATTTTATTCTTTTGCAAAAAAAAATATAACAGCTTGGTATAAAGCTCCCTTTTTTTTAGGAAGAAAAGGTTTGCCGATGTCACCTTAATTCAATAAATTCATATGAAGTGATATGCGAAAGATTTAGCAGCTTGATTGAAAAATGATCAGCAAGAAAAAGGGTTGCCGATATCTTTTCGACTCCATATATTTTATCGGAAGTAGTTTGCAAAGATTAAAAATCGTGAGGTTCTGCATTATCCGATATCTCTTCAGTTCCATAATATTCATTTGAAGTGATATGCGAAAGACTTCGTTAAAAATCACGGTCTTCTGCCAGTCAAAATGATTGCAAAATAATTGGGAGAAGAGTGAGAGTATTTGAACCTTTACATTACTCTTTCCGCAAAAAAAGAATATGGTTGCAAATATCTTTACAATTCAAAAAATTTTAGAAGCAATAGGTCTTCGTCGGAAACCACAATCGTCCGCCAAATATCGATGTAACCCAACAGACATTATTTGAAACGAAACTATTAGGTTGTCAAAAAAGTCTTGCGGTATTTCCGCAAGCTTGTCTTTGCAAGCGCGTAGTTCTAGTTGTATTCGTCGCATCGGTTCACGCTAGAGCTTTTTGGAAAGCTCCTTTCGTGCTAACACGTGTTTGATTAATTGTTGTTTGCTTTTAGTCGTTCGTGAGTTATAGCGTCGCAAACATGGAGCAAAATAAAGAGAAAATACGGCATATTTTACAGTACTACTACGATAAAGGCAAAAATGCATCTCATGCTGCCAATAAAATTTGTGCAGTTTATGGACCCGATACAGTTTCCAATTCCACCGCACAACGATGGTTTCAACGTTTTCGTTCTGGTGCAGAGGTGATCGAAGATGCGCCACGGTCCGGAAGGCCTGTTGTCGAAAAATGCGATAAAATCGCTGAATTGATCGAAAGAGACCGGCATAGTAGCAGCCGTAGCATCGGCCAAGAGCTGGGCATGAGTCATCAAACCGTTATAAACCATTTGAAGAAGCTTGGATTGAAAAAGAAGCTCGATGTATGGGTGCCACACGACTTGACGCAAAAAAACATTTTTGGCCGTATGGATGCATGCGAATCGCTTCTGAATCGCAACAAAATCGACCCGTTTTTGAAGCGGATGGTGACTGGCGATGAAAAGTGGGTCACTTACGACAACGTGAAGCGTAAACGGTCGTGGTCGAAAAGCGGGAAGCTGCCCAGACGGTGGCCAAGCCTGGATTGACGGCCAGGAAGGTTCTTCTGTGTGTTTGGTGGGATTGGCAGGGAATCATCCACTATGAGCTGCTCCCCTATAGCCAAACGCTCAATTCGGACCTGTACTGCCAACAACTGGACCGCTTGAATGCAGCACTCATGCAGAAGAGGCCATCTTTGATCAACAGAGGCCGAATTGTCTTCCATCAGGACAACGCCAGGCCACACACATCTTTGGTGACGCGCCAGAAGCTCCGGGAGCTCGGATGGGAGGTTCTTTTGCATCCACCGTATAGTCCGGATCTCGCACCAAGT
This sequence comes from Chymomyza amoena, assembly GCA_037043745.1. NCBI lineage: Eukaryota > Metazoa > Arthropoda > Insecta > Diptera > Drosophilidae > Chymomyza > Chymomyza amoena. Next base: position 188,188 of record JBAMAX010004560.1, read on the forward strand.
GATTACCACCTATTTCTGTCCATGACGAACGCGCTTGGTAATCGGAAGTTGTCCACAAGAAGTCCTGTGAAAATTGGCTCTCCGAGTTTTTTGACAATAGGGAAGCGAGCTTCTATAAGAGGGGCATAATGAAGTTAGCATCTCGTTGGGAACTCGTCATCGAACAAAACGCCGCATATTTGACTTAAATAGTATTATTATAACCAATTTTATGAACAATTGAAAATTCAATAAAAATACCGCAAGACTTTTTTGACAACCTATTATTTATATCTGTTGATAAATTTTTTTTACCTAAGCACTTGCGGTCGCTTCTGGGAAAATGGTGAGAGTAAATAAAATTTAACTTTACTCATTCCGACAATACTTTAAAGCACTGAGTCTTAATTCTAAATAAAATTCACCAAGTTCAGCTCTTCTTCAACTAAAGGCGTCTAGTCAGACTAAACTAAAGAAACCAGTAGCCCGAAAAGTACCTAATTTACTAAATCTAACGCTGTTGCATTTGATGTTGCTACTTATACCAAATTAATGAGCAAACTTACCCATTTTGTCTATGCTAATAAACCATAAAACATAAACAACCCTGCCAACCGGCCCTGCTATCAAATCCAATATACCCCAAGCAAGGGTATAAATGAAAATCAAATAAACAAATGAGAATACAAATGCAAACAAATGCTTTGCCATATGTCTTCACGTTTGGTGCCAACAACTTGTGAATTACTAGCGACGCAGTAGTGAGTATTGCCTTTTCAAAAGGCATATAAGATACAACAACAACAACAGCTGCAGTGTATAAAGAGTAAACAACAAACACTAATGCAAACATGAAGAATCAATATGGCAGACAGCAGCAGGCAGGCAGGAGCAGCAACATCCAAGCAATTTCAATGCGACAGAGCGATAGACAGACAGGACAGAAAGAAAGAGATACACAAATACAAATACACACACATGAAAACACAGATATACAGGGGCGAGGGGTAGACGCGACGTCATTGAAGATGCTGCCGCCATTGGCATCGCCAACGCCACCAATCATTAATCATAAAGCATCATCATCAGCCGAAGTGGGGGGTAGGGCAGGGGTTGGCGGTGACGGCAGTGGCTTCAAGTAGACCAAAGGGTGTAGTGTGTTAGTGTGGGTGTGACGTGTATGTGTGTGTGTGTGTATTGGGCCTGCCAAATGCAGCCAAGTTAAACACAGAGAGAGAAGCGGCCAGTTCCGGGTCAACTTGAGTCAGCAAAGTGTATCAGGCACGTCAATATGTCGACACATAAACGCACACACACACACAAACTCAATAACAAACATGGCCACCCTTGCCTGTGTGTGGGCGGGTGTGTGTGTGTGTATCCAACCATAAATCCTTCAACAGTTACGCGCATTTGCTGTCGTTTACATATTGAAAACTTATTTACTTGTTTTCATTTTCGATTTCGCTTTCGTTTGCAATTCCCCATACAATTTTCTTCTCACATACTTCTCGTGGGCGTTGACGGGATAGCCCTCTTCTGCTGCTTCTTCTTTTTTCACTTTTTATATGTCCTGTACGTAGAGCAAAAGTGGGCTACCTTAGGCTTGTTCTGCAGTATGTAACAGCTAGAAGGAAAGATGTCTCTCTATAGGGGTTGTTCCCCATGTACTAAAGAATTGGTGACCATATCCTGCTGAGTAGTGTATAAGAATAATGTCTCAATATCATTTAAATTTAATACTAAAATTTCCAGAAAAAGTGACATAAATGCTAACCATACGTCTCATCGACGCATTATTGGCAAATATTGTGCTAAGTAGTATAACAAATAATGTGTTACTGCCACTGCATCTTAGCACAAAATATCTTCTTCTTGGCCATAACAGTCCGATTACCGGATTACGGCCTGACTTAAAATATCTGTCCAGGCACCTCAGCTCATACAGCTCCTGGTTGTTACGGATGCGGTTGTCATCGCAAACTCGAATAGGGCCAAAGATCTTGCGCAGTACTTTCCTCTCGAACACTCCCAAGGCAACTGCATCAGTTAGCGACACGGCCCAGGCTTCCGCGCCGTAAAGAAGCACTGGAAGGATGAGTGTCTTGTAGAGTGATAGGTTTGTCGCACGAGAGAAGTCTCTACTACTCAGTTGCCTATTGAGACCGAAATAGCACCTGTTGGCAAGAGTGATTCTGCGCTTGATCTCCAGGCTGACATCGTTGTCGCTGGTAACGGCGGTGCCAAGGTAGATAAATTCATTGGCAACATCGAAAGTATAGCTGTCGGCCGTAATCTGGGACCCAAGCCGCCGCACGTCCCTACTTGTCGACAGCAAATACTTCGTTTTGCCCTCACACAAAATATCACAAAATTAAAAAAAAGTGACACAAAAGCTAACGATACGTCGATGCGACGAACTATTAGGCATTTCTTAAGTGCTTAGTTACTAGAGTTAGTTATGCTCGATTTGACTAAAGCGTATCTCTTAATTGCACCAAAATTTTCAAAAAAAGTGACGCAAATGCTAACGATACATCGATGCGACGAAGTATTTGGCATTCCTTAAATACTCAGCAACAATAGTCAGTAATGCTCGATTTGACATTGGCGTATTTCTGACTTGCAGCAAAAATTTACAAATAAAAAAAAAAAGTCACACAAAAGCTAACGATACGTCGATGCGACGCATTATTTGGCATTTCTCAAGTACTTAGACGCAAAAGTCAATAATGCTCTCATTGACTAAAGCGTATCTCAAAGTCGTTTATTTTCGCAATTTTCTCCTCGTTTTTTTGCTGCACAATGGACTCTGGCTTATCTCTTTGAAGTGCTGCCTGGCGTCGGTCGCATCCATAATATTTGCTTAAGTGTAAGTATTTTCCTTTTGAAAGGACTTTTCATTAATGACTCATGATGCTTAGTTCTATCCTTCTGGCTCTTCTGGTATTGGCCATGCCAACCAGCCAACAACCGCAGCAGCTTCATTTTCATTACAAAAGCCAGAAATCAAGGAAAAATTTACTTGCAACAAAAAATTCATCAACATATTTATTCATGAATATGAAGCTGCATCATCAGCATAGTCTAGTGGGCGCTATCCTCTCCTACTCCTCCAGTGGCAACAATCTGCTTAACTTACAAGCGGAAGCTGCAGCAACAATGAATCCGCTGCAAGCAGTTCTTCAAGCAGTGGCAAGCAGGCAGGCTGGGTACCAAGCAGAAATTTGATTGCGTTGGTGTCTTGGTTATAAATTTTAATTTTTTTTTTTCGCTACAGCTAGTTGTTGCATATATATATTTTTGTTGTTGTTATTTTTAGCAACGCTTTTCGCATTTCCACAGAACTTAAGATAAAGCTGGGGAAAAAGATGAAGGCGACGTAGAAGCAACAGCAGATGACGACGAAGAAGATGAAGACTAGCTAGCTCATACAGTGAAGAGTTGCCTTGAAGTGCAACCCAAAGTGAAGTTGTCTTGTTGCTTTTTGCGCAAGTTTGCAGCATATGCGATTAATTTGCAATGAGCTGAAATTGAAGATGATTGCACTTGATGTGATGCATAAGAACCAAAAACGAAAATAACTACATTCGAAAAGATGGCAACATTTTGCAGAAACAGCAGGATTATATATAAGCAGTTTGCTACTGCTTACGTAATCATAATCAACGTCATCATCATCAGCATCATCATCATTGTCGTCATCTGCTATTCTACAACAAAATAAACTCATGAATCTCGCTCAGTTTCAACTTGTAGGACTTTATGTGCAAAAGTGGAATATATTGAGTTTAACAACAATTTACTTATAATTAGCCAAGTTGTTGTGCAACACTTTTAAGCTTAAATTTAAATTTTCAATTAAGGTAGCAAATAGTTTAAAAAAAAAATAATTGTTTTTAGTTTTCTATTAGCAGCAAGCTAAAATGTTAGATAACAAAGCGAGTTTAATGGGCAGAAAATTAAATTCCTTTGAATTAAATTTTCACAAAAAAATTGTTTAAATTTAATTGAGTATTTTTGAAAAACTTTTGTATTTAATATTAATTGATAATTCGGGTTTTTGTGCACATATGTGTGATAGAAGTATATCTGGACAGATTCAGATTATATAAAAATATTTTGGGCTGTTTTCATTCTCACTTTTTGAAGAATCTGGCGGATATAAATTTTATTCGATTGTTTCGATAATCTTTCTTTCTTAAAGTTGTCTCCGTAAACTATTTTTCGACTAGTTTGATGAAATATACGATTTCCATACCATACTATTCATAGAACAGTGTGTCTCCGTATAATCTATGAAGTCAATTTTTTTAAGATGGAATCTTAATAATTTTTTTTTCTATATTCAAGTTTGTTAAAAAATTGATATGTTGAAATTTATTTGAATCTTGTAAACAGAAAGTTTTTACTTGTACAAAATATGGCATTCGAAAGTCTTATAGATTTTTCTAGGACTGTGGCAAACCTGATCAAAATCGGTTGACTATATCATATAGCGCCCATAGGACGAATCGATCAAAAAAAAGGTGTTTGGTGCAAATTTGATTTGTTTTTCTTTATTTTTTTTTAAAAGTATCGTTCTTAAATTTAGCAAAGAAATATCTTTTGGAGTTCGAAAGTAATATATCGGATTTGATTGCAATGTGGCGGTATAGGGTATCCCAAAGTCGTTTGCTGCCCAACTTTAACGTACGCCATCTTTTATTTTGAGATTGGAAGTCCAGCCTGTTTAGCTAGAAGCACTTTAGACGGATGTTAGCGTTGTAGCTATGAGATTATCGTGTTTCGGCCATCATCTTCAGTTCCAGGTTCTATGATATGTATGATGACATTTTAGAGCCATTTATCAGACTCTCTTCGTAGTTTTTTCATAAAAACTTTTATTTTGTTTAGCAGCGCAATGTGTACTTAACTGCCTATGCCGGAGAAACACAAAAATTATTTCTTTTTATGTTTATGAAAGAGTACACCCAGACCCTAAAGAGAGAGGGGAAAAGGGGGTTATGATTCCTCCCGGGCCTTAAATTTTCTCAGGGGCCCGGTGTAATTGATGATAATGATTTCAGCTAAACGTGTTTAAAAGGAGCCTGTACGTTGTCCTCCGCCAGGTCCGGATTTAGTAATAATTGAAAGGACAATTGCTGCACAGTGACCCTTAGGATCTATTGTGTTTCTTACTAGCCTTAGGCCTCTGTGGCCAGTCCAATTATGGACATAAATTGCATTATCTGCGAAGGTTTTATTCCAGCTACGTCGTGCATCAATATTCTGTAACCCCCGAAGAGGAATCTTCTGGCGAGAGCGTCACACTCCGTAAGTATGTGATGGGAGGATTTCTCCTTATTTCACAGAACCTACAAGTGTTCAATTCCACGATGCCTAATGCTTAGGTATTGGAAGATTTAGTCCAGCTACGTCGTGCATCAATATTCCGTAACCGCCGAAGAGGGATCTTCTGGCGAGAGCGTCACACTCCGTAAGTATGTGTTGGGAGGATTCCTCCCTTATTTCACAGAGCCTACAAGTCTTAAATTTCACGATGCCTAATGCTAAGGTATTTTCTTTGCTGCATTGTCCCGTAAGTAACCCGGCAAATATTTTAGGGGAACTCTTGCCCAGGTGGGAGATTTTCTTGAACCTATAGGAGCCGACAAGCAGCTTGGACTGTCGTAAACCAGTCGTGCCAATCCAGTTTGAGTGTCGTCTGGATATCTACTCTTCTCGTAGCAGCTGTTCAAAGGTGTGTCTGTAAATTCCACAAAAGGGTTCAGGCCCTAAAAGTTGACTCGCAGGACCGTTTCTAGCCTGCTTGTCAGCAATTTCGTTCCCAGGAACGTGTTATGTCCTGGGATCCATTTAAAGGAAACGTTATTGAAGTGCCATTAGTTTGGCTCAGGTTTCCCGAACCAATTTCGACTTTACTCTCTACGGTTCTGATTACATAAAAAATTAGGAAGGTCTTCCCGAGCTTAATCTGGCTTCTTGGCTTATTGACTAAATGATAATCTTGGCAATTTTATTTACAAAGGCCCAAAGAAATTTTCCCCTGTAATAAAATCATCGTAATCATTTCTTAGCTCTACTACCCGGGATGGGTTAAGGCTTTCTCTAAAATTTTTCTCCACTCGTCTTACTTAATCTTGTGCAAGGTCACTCCAATTTCTTATACCGGTTTTTCCATTCCCATCTGTTACGCAATCGATTAACCTTTATTCGTGGACGTCCCGTTTTTAGGTCAAGTTGGTTTATATCTTAGAATCAATTTCTGCGCACGGTCATTGCTCGTTCTAAGAACGACCACCGTAGCCTTTGAGATTTTATAAATTTGACAATGTTCTCACCACTCCCTGTAATTTCAACTACGGAGATCAAAAAAACCGAGGAGCCTGGACGTGAATCCCTAACTTCATCTTCATTTCCTTTATCTCCCAATGGAGCATAGTGCCTCAATAAAGCATTTCCAACTGGTCTGGTTGTTGCTAGCATCCTTATTTCATTATTATTATTCTCACCTTGTGACAGCTTTTGCAGTTCGGCATTGCATCTTAATCTATATTTGTCTCTTTTTTTGCCCTTTGGTCCGAATATTTTTCATAAGATCTTTCTTTTTAAAATTCTTAGCCGTTCTTTATCTAACAACGTCATTGGCCATAGATCATATTAAAAAGCTATTTACTATTTTCTAAATCGAAAAATTCTTAAAAAGCGCTGCCTCCAACGACATGCTACGCTAAAACAGAACAAAAAGCGCCACCTACCGAAGTTGCTTCCCAGTTTATATCAGCTGCCCAGATTCTTGAATGTTTACGTCATACCTATGCTATAGTGGGAGAGAAAGGATATAATAATGATGATTATCATACTTTACATCCACACGGAGCCGCATGTCATTGACTTAACGCCGAACGAAGTCAAGTTTAACCCCATGGCATTTTCTAAGGAATTACAATCATCTGGGATTTTCATCTCAGCTCATCACATCCTCTCAACCATATCAGCAAGCTGTTTGTATATTTCCAAAAATTCTGAGAACAATTTCGCATACATTGTTAAGAATCCCTTTCAAAAGTGTAAAAGGAGATAATTTTACAGTGAAATGGAAACAAACATAAATGAAAGCGATAAAAATGGTATACAAAAGAGCAGTTTCATGTGAATAATGTTACAAAGGTGCTTGGATAAGTTTTTATTGAAATATGCGCTCTTATCCTTTCAATTGCTTTTTATGGTTTACTTTTTTTATCGTAAAATGCAACAGCACTTGCTTTTTATCAAGCAGTTGAAGCAGTTCCTAAGTAATTTTGTAAGCAAAACATTTATATGGTACCAGGGTATTAAAAAGTCAAATTGTTAAGAAAATAATCACTACTAGAAAAACTATTCCTGGAGGATGGTAATGCCAAAAAAATGCAATTTCAGCGACTGCAAGTTTTTGACAAAGTTTTTTACAAATAGCTTGTTTTTAGGCCAGATTCGAGCTGAAAGGGATTGACTGTTGACCTTCAGAAGTTTTCAGACGATTGTAATGAAAACTCCAAGAAGAGACGGGTTATTTAAAAATAAGTTATTGTGTCGAGTTGTTGTATTTTAACTTAGGGGTATGAGTCACAAATTCTATTGAAAATCTTGAATACCGGAAAAAAGAGGACTTATTTAAGAGCCGTCTATACGCAAAATGTGGAGGGAACTCGTATTTTTCTTTCATTTCCGACCATCTGGCAACGCTTTGACCGTTTTAAACTTATTTCTTTATTTTTATGAATATTAAATATACATATTTCTTTGCACAACCTAATATTACTAATTTCTACTACGCTCTACAAATATTTGAGCATATTTTGTATATAACCCTCAAGCAATAAAGTTTAATACTGGAAAATTTACAATATCTGCCATAAATATTTAGTTGCTTAGTAATTTCTTATAAAGTTAAAAAGTTTATTGCAAAAGAGATTATTAAATGTGGTTTATCCTAGACGAGTAAATACAAAAACAATATGTACACACTTTTGTGCATATAAAATTAAAGCTTAAATTTAATATTTCTCATAAAAAAAATTATATTCTTGAAATTTTCATATTCCGTTTAATGCCAATGAGTTTTTAATATTTATTTAAGCTTCACTTGGTTAACGCATGAAACAAAATGAGTTTTTCCTTTCATTTGCAATAAGAAGAAAATTTGTGCGAAGCAGCAACAAAAACAAAGAAAAATTCAAATAAAATTTTATTGAAAATCTTTTTATGTATGGGTTGGCTGGCGGGGTCTCGGGGGGGTCTCTGGAAAGCAATACATAGCAATACTTACGCTTGAACAGTGCCACATACCAAAACTGTAATCGTTGGCTATAAAAACAAAAGCAGGAAAAACTAATAATCGTGTGCGTCGATAAGCACGTCAGGCAGGCTGAGGGGGTTGGACGGTCCGAAAGGGGGTTGGCAGGGTTTATGGGTTACGGTTCGAAGGCAGCAGAGTAAACAATAAAGTTAAACCGCGATAACCAGCATGACAAAGGATAATGTGTAAGGACATTGCCGATTAGCCGTAGCACTCAAGATGTTTTCTGGGTTTTTTTTCGAAGAAATTTTATGCCGAAACTGTTTACGTAAGCGTGTAAAATTAAATTTTATTATAATGCGAGCAAATGTGTTGAGTAGGTTTTTTCTGCAGTGCTATGCAACCCTGGTTTTTCTTTTGAGGGTTGTCGTCGTCTAGGTTTTCGTAACAGTTGGTTGGCCAAATTAGTTTAGTGCCGCTTGAGGTTTGCCATAGTGCAATTTTCCATGCGGTCTTAGGCTTTTCCCCAGGGCTACATGAGCTCTCTTTGACATGTAGCTACAGTTTTCGAATTTCGTTTAACTTTTTCTAAATTGCGGCTCGTTAAGTTCGAACGCAATGTTTGAAAACCCACTCAGCATTAATTAGTCGGCTTAACTTAAACTTTAACTCATTAATGAGCCGGTAAACAAAACAAAACGAGCCGCACCTGTCTTCCCCACCAATCTTTCTACGCCCTCAGCTCACGCCCAGTTTGTATGGCCCTTTCACGTACGTGTCAAATTAGCGATGATTTAACAAGCTTCAAGAGCGCTCCTAGTCAAACTATGGCCATAAGCTGCTTGTTTGTCAGACAGTCAGCAAGTCAGTCATTCTGTCAGGCCGTCCAGCAATACGTCCGGACTTCTATCCGTACGTCAGTCTGGCAAATCAATCAAAAACAAGTGGCCGGCGAAAAACTTTGCAGGCAGCAACATGTCTCAAATTGCCTACTTTTATGCGCGTGCACAGTGGGCGCGATGGTATTGGCAGTGGTCAAAAATTAGTTTAGAAAATTAGTTAACGACCTAAATCTTGGGTCATAAGTTGTGAGAGAAAAGCCAAATGCTGATTAACAAGAATTTCGGAATAAAAAACCCAATTATGTACTACTGTGTCTAAATTTCAATTTAAAATTCCTCAAAAGACGTAGCTTTCTTGCAAGATAATAAAGATTTGGGGCTTATAACCCATCGAATTTCAATAAGAGACCTTGGTAATAATGTTTTAATTTCAAAAGAATCCGTGAATTTAATTATAAATGTTCCAGAAATCTCTGAAAAACATGCAAAGCACTACATTGATTCTTTGAGAATTTTTCGTCAAAAACGAAACCCCCATTGTTCTAAAAACTCCGATTTCAGCTGTTTTAGCACAATGCGACTTCTGGGGAGTTTTAAGAAAATATGGCTTTAACTTTCCGATCCCTGTCCTTATCCAGTGCCTTCTCGTGGTGCCACAGTTAACTCTTAGATCAAATTACGATTCATTGAATGATCAATCCTGGTGGAAAGTAAGGGAACAAAAGCTTTGTACTGATTTGGTTTTCCAAAAGGGGGTTGGCGCAAGGACGAAATGGTGCCTTTAACCGTCCGATCCCTATCTTAATGCAACGCCTTTTGGCGGACGCATCGACAGCTTTTACCGGAGAACAGGTTACCATATTTGAATGGTCGAAAGTAAGTAAGTGAACAGAAGCTGTGTACATAGTAGATTGGTCTTTCTGAAGGGAGTGGCGCAAAGCTCTCAACGGAAAAAAAATTGTTAGGCAGCTTCAAGAAAGGCCTCTTCGGCTCTGTCCGTATTGGGATCGACCATCGCATACAAATGAACCACGAACTGTATGAGCTCCACGGCGACATCGATGTCTTCCAGCGCATAACAAACCAACGAATGCGCTAGTTAGGACATGTCATTCGTATGGACAAAGAAGCTCCAGCGAAAAGGGTGTTCGAAACGAGAGTCAATGATGGACTTTGAAGAGGGAGACCGCGACTTCGATGGAAGAACTAGGTAGAGGAGAACATGTCTACACTTGGTGAAAGAAATTGGAGCAGCCGCGAAAGAAGCAGAGGTTCCTGGTGAGAATTCTTGAGGTCGGTTGGAGACCGCGACTTCGATGGAAGAACTAGGTAGAGGAGAACATGTCTACACTTGGTGAAAGAAATTGAAGCAGCCGCGAAAGAAGCAGAGGTTCCGGTTGAAACTCGGTAACGGATTGTAACGGCCGTGAGTCCTTCAACGATGATGATTAGAGAGCTGGCAGAGGAGTTGAACATTGCTTTTGGATCCGTTCAAGACGTTTTTGTTAAAGATTTGAGCCTTAGACCGCTCGCTGAAGAGCTGGTTCCAAAAGACCTGAATTAAGTAAGTATGTAGATGTCTGGAGCATAAGTTATAACCATGAGATATAGTATGTATGATCTCTAGAATACACTGCCATGTTTATGACTTAGTGGTGCTCATTAAATAATTACGCCTACTATGGACCGGCCATATTATGTGAAAAGATTAAAACAGCACTAAATGGAAAATCTTAACAACTGAACCAGCTGGAATAAGAACAAAAGGGAGACCTCGTTTGCGATGAGGCTCAGTAGATGGAGACGTAAGAAAAAGTGAAGCATTCAATTTTAAAATTTTGACCAACGATAGAGATGTCTTGAGGTGGAAGCTTGAGACGGTCAAGTCACGACTACAACTGTAACGACCAATGATGATGACTAGTAGCTATTTTTGAAAATCAAAAGATCTCTTCGGAGATAACGTTTTAAGAAGCTCAAAGGGATTAAACGTGAATCGAGTAGCGTTTTAAGGGCTATCCGGGCCAATAACTTTTAGCATGGATAAAGAATTAGGGATAAGTTTCTTATAAGTTCATTATGTCCGGAGGGAACTACTTTTGAGACGATGAAATATGTAAAGCGTGCCACCTTGATAAAAAAATTCCCGGAATTATCACTGTGTAGCGATCTCGGGTGACTGATTTAATGTTTTTTTTTTTCTTAAATTGCCACATATTTCATGTACATTCTATAAAATTTTCAGGTTGAGCTTGACTTTTGTAAAATTGACGCAGTATTGAGTTTATCTGCGATTGTGCGTTTTCGATATTTCCCAGTGGCAGCCCATCGACATCGAAAAACGACGAGTGAATCAAAGAATAGTAAACGTCAAATTGACCATTAGATACGGAATGACCAACATCCAACATCGAATTTCACCCTGCGAGTTTCGCGTGTTCGGTAGACGCGTATTCGGTAAACGCGTGACAGCAACCGAGATGAGGTCAACAAAAATGTGTCTGATGTCCATACCCCAACGGATTATAAAAAATATTTCGAGGATTGGATCAAGCGCAGGCATAAGTGTATTGCAGTCGATGGGGAATACTTTGAAGGGGAGAATTTCGATTTTGATGAATAATCGTGTATTTTCTGAAGATATTCCGGCAACTTTTTGATTAAGGTGGTGTGAATAAATTCTTGAAAAAAATTGTTACTCTTACTCCTTCAATACATTTTTTGAAACTCATAAATCACATCATAAATTGAGAAAAAAATTTTGTTTATATAAAATACAAACCGCAACCACTGTGCGCTGGCTAACGGTATGTTGTTGACTTTAACGGTAAGTCTTGGACTTTGTCTGCTTTTGTTCTGCTTTCTGCCGTTGCTTGCTTCGATGGCGCTGCTGTAGCTTCGCTTATTGTTGTTGTTATTGTTGTTGTTGTTTTCAGCTTGTTATGTAGCACGCTGATTGCTTTTTCATTGCATTTCCACAGAGCTGCCCCAACGTCCGTCCGTCCCCTCGTTGGTAGCAACAACAACAACAACAACAAACAGAGTACTGTACTCCGCCTCTGTTCATGTTGTCATTTTCGTTGCAAAGTTTTCTTTGCTGCTTCATTTTCTGGTTTTTCTTGTTTTTTTTGAGGGGTTGGGGAGGCGGGTAGTCGGTTTTGGGCACGTGCAGCGCTACCTGCGCGGCATTTTCCACTTCAATGGCTGAAAGAGAGAATACGGCGCCCCACGTACGGCCCGGAAAACATATCGTCAGCAATTAAGCGCGCATTCAAAGCTCTGCCAATGCGCTGCTTTATAGCCGGGCGGATTTTTTTTCATTCATTTACTTTTTTTGCGAATTTATTGGTATTTCTGGGGCTTGTTGCCGGGATTTGAGGGGCTTGGGCGTCTGTCAGCCGCTTAAAATCAAAATGCGATTTATCCGCTTTGCTTATTTTTTTTTTGCAATATTTTTGTTGTTGTTGTTGTAAAACTCACAAGATTTTCAGCTTAAATTTTTGGCAATTCTTTCATATTTTCACATGCCACCATTTATCATTCAACGCCATTGTTGCAGCTGTCTTTGTTAGCCCTTTGCTAGTTTATGACAGACCCCAAAAAATACAATATATATATATATATGTATGTTACATAGATCTAACACATACTCAAGCAACTTAGACAAAGTCCTGGATGAAAGATATTGCTTTAAACTTTATCGACACACACGCCTGCTGTCATAAATGGCCGTCATCTGACTGTCTGTCGATTTGCTATACGCCATTTGCCATTTGCTATTTGGAGTTTTCGTAAACGTTTTACAAATTGATTTATGTGCTTAACATGATGCTGCTGCTGCTGTTCTATAGGCCCTTGCCATACGGCAGACCCACTCTAGAGATCCCCGCCTCTTTCGATGCCTCAACTTACAATTAGATTTCTCTGCAAAATCAACAGCAAAACTTTTGTTACCCAGCGACTCAGCCGGAGACCGGAGCGGTCTAAGCTATGCACTGTGGGACAAAGTTGTGTTTTATTGAGAAGAATTATTTTTTGAAGAGGCGACTTGTGAATGGTTTGACTTTTTCGAGAAATGTTTTTGAAATTGGCAAGCCGTAAGTTATTAAATGGAACACAGCATTCCATTCTACATTCTCTGGCATAACTGTGGAGGTGAGAAGTTGATGGTAATCAACGCAATGCACTTCGCAGAAAAGGCAGCCAACATCTAGAAAACCGGAAGTGGATAGTCAAAATTGTAAGTAGCCTTCTTTAATTGACTCCTGCAATGGTTAGGAAGCCCAAGACATACGCGGCCTACGTATAACCTCCGTTCATGTAAACTGCTTTGAGTCCCCCTATGAACTGGGTTTAAATCAAATAAGACCGCTGGAAGGCTAACAGTAGCATTTTACTTTCATTATTTTCAACCCCTAGTTAACAAGTAGGAGAATTTACTTAAACATATATTCTTAGGAATTTTTTTTTTTTTTTCCGAAAAGGGTACCTCACAGAGAGGTGGGGCACCAAAAGGTCTTTTGTACCATACCATAAGGTTAAAACAAAAGACTTTCGGCTTTCCCCATGAATAGCAGTAGGTCTTTTGTTGGTGTTGACCTGAGATGGAAGGGACTAATCCGTTCCTTTCCCATGTGACAGGCTCTGTCCCATACCAGCGCTGGGCAGTCACAGAGATTATGCCTGGTGGTTTCATCGTCTTCTAGACAGAGCCTGCACTCTGAAAAGTCCGAAAGGCCAATTTTCTGTAGATGATATCTAACAGTGTGGCGGCCAGATAGGTAAGCTACCAGGAGCTTTAGGTCCGCTCTGCCAAGACCTTTTGTTTTGATTGCATCCAGAGGTTTGACAAGCACTTTTCCTGACAAAGCCCCGGAAGGGAGAACCAGTATCTCCTATATTCTCCTGCGGCCCATTTGTTTATCAAGGTTTTGATCGTGGAGCGTTACCTTTCACTTCCGAGTGTTCAGTGCTATGATTTTTTGCCCAGGCCAAAAAAAATTGCAAAAATGCAGAAGTGCCCAACAAAGACTTACTCTAGCAAATTCTGTATTTTTGCTCAATAATCTATAATACTCTCTGTTTTTGCCCAAGCCAGACCCTTGACTTCAAAAAGGGTAGCAGCTTTACCCAAAACAGTGCAGAAATACCGATATGCTCAAAAAGGAAATGTAGCCCATGAAAATCTGCATTACTGCCCAAGCCGGACACATGATATAAAAATTTGGAATATATCAGCGCGTGTTTGGGCGTGTCAAGTTATAGGTAGCAAATTATTAATAGCGATCTTTGTCCTAAGTGTTATTCCAAAAATGAAAATAGGGCAAAAGTGCAGAAGTGTCCAATAAAGACATATTGCTCAAAAAAAATGTACACCATGAAAATCTGAATTTTTCTGTGATATGCCAGGAAACTACCGAAGAATTTCTAAAGTAGTAGCTCATGCTGCTAGTCTGACACTGCATTTCTACCCGACATCTATACAAATTGTTATCATTAAATAAAAAACATTGAAGAAGCTTTAAAATATCAAATTCTGAAGATAGTATCCAAACTCAACGATCACTTAAAATTACAATTAAAAAAATACAACTTTTGAGCTCTCCAAACGACTCTTGGACCAGTGTACAGCAGCAGCAGGACCATAAGCAGAAGCAGCAGACAGAACGTGGCAGGCACATCAATCATCGATAATGTCGATGAGTTTGCAGAGAGGAATAGGATTTGTGCGTATTTCAACTGAGGAGCACACACAGGATTGTTAGGCCCCTGTGTGCTGCTTTCCTTTGTCTACGTTCGCTTCTTGGCCTTGTTGGCTCTTTTTATTTTTATTAATAAAGCATTTGTTTTCCCATAATGAGCAACGACAGCCGCCTGTCAGGATTTGTGCCTGCCAAAGGCATAAAAATTTCAGCCTAGACGAAAACTGCTCCCGCGGGAGTGACTGCTTTGGAGCAGGGGTTGAGGCTGTCGGAAAAGGTCTAGAAGCTAGGACAACGCCCACGTGTTCGATTTATTTCTTGCCTATACCGTTGACAGGGGTGTATCAAAACAAAAAAACGAGAAAAAAATATGGCAAAACAAAAAAGTGGCAACACTTTGTCAACTTGTTATTAGCAATATTTTTTCAACGTTCGCTCACTCTCTCGGGGAGTGCCAGTTGAAAATGTCGCCATTGGCACTGTGAGACTTACGGCAGTCATTTTGTATTTGTCATGATTGATGAGTGCTTATAATTCTAATTTCGTTGCATACTTTAGGGCATTAGTTGACTTTCGCTGCGGCAGCCATTTTAGAAATTTGAACCCAGTTCGCGTTGTCACTCTAAAGCACTTGAATGTCATTACCTAGCAATGAGCCGGAAAATGATTTTGCGTCGCGTTTTTTGACGCTAATCAAATCAAAATTTTAACTTTTTGTTGCCTGTCTGGCCGGGTCTAATAGGGTTTTATAAAAATATTATCTTCCCAGTGCTTTAAGGGGTATTTTGAGGGGGGTTACATGTGCATATTTGCAAACAAAGTGGCACAAATTCAATAAAAATATTTACAAGCATTAACACGCGTTGAGCGCATAAATACAAACCCACAAACCAGCAAATATTCTCAAAAACAAAATGGCGCACAAGCATAAATAGTGGCACAACAGAGGGTTAAGTCGAGGGTTGACAGACGCTGTTGATGTGTTTGGATGTGTTGATGTGTCTCAGCTACTGTCAATAATGTTCCAATAAAAAATCGCAGCATCAAGAGAAATTTGCCACAGTTTGCAAATAAGTATGTGTGTATGTATGTGTCTATATATATGTGCTTGCCACAAGGGTAAAAAGCACGAACATACAAAGATGCCACAGAAAATATGGATGCACTGCAAGAAAAAGTGGGCTTGGTAGGACAATTTTGAGGTGATCCAAAAGGAACAGAAATTGGTTATTATTTAAGCAAATGTGGCGAGGGTATTCGCGAGTTTGCCAGAAGTCTTATATAAGCGAAGCTAAATCTTACGCAATTTTTTGTAGTGTCAGAAATATATTTCAGAAAGTTAAAACTCGAAGCTGATTCAGATATTGCAGCAAAGGATTTGTTAAAAAACTTTGAAATTGAGATTTCATAATTCTTCTGATGTTATAACAATTAAATTTATATTGAATGAATAACCATGATTTAACCATTCTACCAAAGAACTTATGAATATATTTAAAATTAAAACAAGCCCGCATACAGATTTCTGATTTTTAAAGAATTCTTTTATGCAAGAAATTTTGTTCAATTGTCTTATTACCTAAAATCATTTGGACAATATTTCTCTTCAACAATCAAGCATGATTAAATCTTTCTATGAAATAACATTTAAAGACGTTTAAGTTTGAGGCAAGCCCGCATGAAGATTTAAGATATTTGAAGATTTCTTTTATGCCAAAAATCGCTTCGATTCAATAATAAATCAGCAGCATTTGGACCAGATTTTTTTTAGAGAATCTAACATGGTTAATCCTTTCCACCAAGGCATTTTGTAAAGATATTTAAAAATAAGACAAAATTCGCATAAAGACGAGAGAGAGAATTCTTCTATGCAAAAATATGATATGACTCGTAACCCCAAAACACAAGATGTCTTTTTAAGAACCGCAACTGATGAAACCTTTCTAGCATAGATTTTTTAAAGATATTAGATATTAAGATAAACAACCAAGAAGAAGATTGAAGATTTCCATTATGCCAAAAATGTATATCAACCGACTCTTGGCCTACAGAATTTGGGCCAAGATAACTCTTTAAGAATCTAAGCTGACAAGACCTTTCCATCATGAGATCTTTTTAGGTATTTAAAACTAGAAATAAAGCAAAACCAGCATAAATTTGTAATTTGTGAATTATTACGAATTCTACAAAGAAACCTATAATTGGTCATCAAACATAAAAGTGACCCAAAGATGATCCTGATGAAAAAATAGATATGATTATGAAAAATTTTTCGATATGGTATCAAATTCTTTTGAAAGCATGTTGCTCAAAAAAGTAAATCATCTCCCTGATGAACTTGGGGTTAGCTTTAAAATTTGATGGATTTAGCTAGCAGTGGGATTTTGTGTTTTTGGAAGAACGGGTTTAAAAGTAACGTATTTTCAATATAAAGATGATATTTGTAGCAAACGTTAGGGTGAATGTAATGGGATATTATTATGAATCTAAGATTCTGTAAGCATAAGAGTCCAACAAGTAATTGGCATGGAGAGAACTAGAAAAGCAGTTCTTTTCTAGATTTCTTCTACAAAAATTACAAACAATTTTTATCTTGCGTTGAAAACAATTAATTGTAGCGATTTTTCCATTGGATTCAGCAATCATGATAATATTTCAATAATATTCCAATTATTAAAGTAGAAAATTTAGTTTTAATAAACTTCAAAAATACTTCTCACATTGAAAGAATTTAATATGAGTTAAAAATATCTATTTCCAAACTCCTTTTATAATACACGCATAATTTTTCTCTCAGTGCAGTTTATTCCCACAAGTAGGTGGTGGCGAACACCTTTGCTTTGGCAAATGGCATTTCGCCATGTGCGTCGCTCATAAAAATCGCAGCAATGCTTTTTGCCAATTTTTGACACTTTTTGCCAATTTTTATGCTGTCTCCCACACTAATGGCAAAAATATTATCACGCGCCATTTTGAAGGCAATTTCACGCATACGGGCGCTAATTTACGGTATTATAAGTGTCAGCTGGTGCAAAAAACATGTTTTATGCTCCACTATATACTATATATATACTACATACTCGTATATACTATGATGCTATGTACTTACAGCGCACACTGAGATAATATCCAATTGAAGAGTATTGAAAGTTGAGATGACGTGAGGTGCATTTGTACCAGCCGGAATGTTCGCGTCGGATGGAGGTAAAGTTGAGAAAACCATCGCCAGTTTGTGAGACCTGGGAAAAAGATAAAGAAGAAGAAGAGTTGAATAAGACTACTTTGCAGTAAACAATTTTTGGTAATTAAGCCAAGGTAAATAGTTGGTCCAAGAAACTGAAAACTTGCACGAAAATCCATTTAAAACTTGCTCCTTGCTGTTGTCACTCATCGGTGAAAAATCAGAAAATCAGAAAGCTGTCGGGCCTAAAGCCTGCAGCAGCATACAAGTTCTTCTTTGCACAATAAAAACTTCTCGACTTGAGTTTAGTTTACTTTACTTACCGGTGTGTCACCATCGTCCTTTTGCCAGCGCGGTGTGCTCGGAGGATTCGAGTCTACGTCACACTTTAGGCTAACCTCAATGCCCTCACGCAGCGGATAACCAAAGCCAGGTGTACGCGATATGGCAAAGGAGGGCGTGTCTGCAAAGGAGCAGTAGAGAGAGAGAGATATGTATTTTTGGTTAGTTATTTTTGGACTAGTCTTTGCAACTGTGACAAAATCTACAAAATAGTTTTTTAATTAAAAAATTACGCCACAAAAATAAAACGGCGTCAAGGCCCGAAAACTTTTATAATTAAACTAAATGCAAATGTGTTTGGCTTTTTGATGTTTCACTGCGGCTCAGTCGGCGGCAACTGTTTGTCCTTGTTGTCCTTGTCTGTTTTTTTTTGCTGGTGTTTTTCATGCCCCCCAGGAGTGCCCAAAAATAAAAACTTAAATAAAAATTTGCAAAGAACTTTGCACAATGCAGTTGAAATGAAAAGTAAATAACAACATTTTTAATGGAAGCAAATGAGAAGCTCTGCAATAAATAATTACACTTTGTTTACTCGGCAATGAGTGTTATATGAGTCCTGACTGCCAGGATCAGCAGGATGGCATTGTAGCTAAGTGCAGATTAACAGGATATGCAGTAAAGCTTTTAAGCACCGAAAAGAGTTAATCTTGTAAATAAATTCTTGTCATTTTCAACTAAATTACAAAATGCCTTATTTTGTACTGTCAGTATTTCGGCAATCGATAAGTCGATAAATCGATAAACCGATTGTCCTTTCTCTTTCCTTCATTATCTACTTCAAGCTTATTTTGTGGCTATGGAGTAGATGATAAATGATATGATATGATATGACGTTGCCGGGTTGAGAAAATGTCAACTCTGTCGCCACATTAAATTAAAATTAGTTAATTAACTAAATGCATACTAGTGCTCAAAAATGTAACACATAAGTTTGGCGTTGCCAGCTTGAGAAAGCATAATTGAACAGAGTTGCCACAGTGCAATAATGAATATTTGTTGATGACTTTATGGAAAAAGTAAAATTTTTAGGCCGATTTTCTATATTGAAAGATCTCAAAGCTGGCAAGTATGTTTGAGTAAGTGTTAAACAGCAGAGTTGCCACATTAAATTAATTTAAATACTTCTGCCCAAAGCAGAAACGGTGACAAGTATGTTTGGATTTCCTAGCTTGAGAAACTGGAATATAACAGAGTTGCCACATTGCAACAGCAAATCAGAAATCTTGTTAATTTTTGCGAAAAAAAAGATTTTTTATTTAATTTCCTTTTCTAAAAGGTCTCAAAGATGACGTTTCTAGCTGTAGAAAATGTCAGAGTTGCCACATTAAAATAAAATTAGTGCTTCAAAAATAATAAAAAAATTTTTATGACTTGCGAAAAAATGAATTCTTCAGTCGATTTTCCAAACTGAAAGATCTTACGGCAGAGTTGCCACATTTAATATTTGCAAATACTTTTGAAAATATTCAAAAAATTTAATAAAACAGAGCTGCCATATAGCAGTAAAAAAGTTTTTATTTTGTTATTTTGAGCTTATAAGCAAATCTTTATATCTAATTTCCAATTCTAAGGTAAGGTAAGGTAAGGTTACACTAGCTGGCCACACAAGAGAGTGCAGCTTAGCATAGACCTTTTGGTCCTTAGCTGTGCCAGGTTGGAGGTTATTAAACGAAGTAATGGTCGGTTAAAAATTTGACTTTTTTGGCGAAATTAAGTAGACGGTAAACTTGCAGCCTGGCCACCTCTTCTAAACCGACAAAGGTAGCCAGACGATGTCTAGAGATGGCTATTCCTATTCTAAGAGGTTGCAAAGATGGGTGTTTTTTTTGAAACTACCATCTGGAACAATTCTTTTTATTAATCTTTTTTATCTGTGAATCTTCTCGATGTGCGAACTAACAATATGTTTACAAATCTCAATAAATGAAATATTCTTAAGTGGGGTGGACGATCCCTAAAGCGGAGCCGAAATCTGCAGAATTAGATCTTAAGCAAGGTTTTTTAGATGCGAAGACTGTCTTTTGCAGAACTTTGACGCGTTTTGGACTACTTCATTTTGAACGGGTGGTTCTTGAGAAATAGTTTTGCGAAAGAGTTGAAACAATACATTAATGACTTTACATAAATAAACTTTTTTTAGCTTATCTTTTGTTCGGAAAGGTCTTAATCATGGCAACAATGTTTGGCGTTGCCACGTAAAAAAAGTCATCTTTTAGAGTTTTTCCAATAAATTAATGCAAATATATCTACTTAAAACGGTTAAGATGGCAAGCTTGCCATGACGTTGCCAGCTTATAAAAATGTCATACGACAGTGTTGCCACATATCAATAACGAATATGCTAAAGTCATTGTCAGACGATTTTTTGCATTAAATTTTATAGGAAAAGTGGAAGATGTCTGCACTACGTATCAAATAAGTTTTTACATATTTATTTTCTAACATAAGAAAAAATTATTAAAGAATCAAAATGTGGATTTCATTTGTTTTTTTTTGGCTATTTTTTTTAAATTAAGGTGCCCTATGCTCCACTAAGAGAGAAGAGAAACCACAATAAAATATTCAAATACATAATCCAAAATGGGCGCCCAAGCTAATTTATATGGTGGGCTAGATAAGCCCCATAGTCCTGATGTAGATGTACCGAATATGAAAGCGTTCAAATATATTTACAAAAGTAAGAAATGAATCTTTGGCAGAGCGAAGTAGCTTCGAAACAACGAATTCTTAATAAAGCCGACCCACAAGCGCGAAGTTGTTGGCTATGCTTAAATAGAAGTCTTATCCACTTAAACCAGTGGATGTAGACACGAAAATTTCTCTGCAGCTCAAAAGGAGTACTAATCTCATGCTATACTGAAGAATATGGCCAAAGAAGGCAAACATAGTAGAAAACCCAATTGCAGAACACCCAGCTAATCCAATATTAGTTTCACATGACCAAACCCACAATTTAATTTACTTAAAACATTTTATACTAGCATCTAATCTGATTTTAGATTTCTCATCAACTAATATATAAAATGCATTTCTTTTTTAATTACTCTACCATCAAAAGTAAGTTAACATTTAAAAGAACAAAAAATGATTCGCGTAAAGTCATCATCTTCAAGAAAGTCAATTAACATTTTGCACAGCAGAAGATGCGCGTAGGGTCATCATCCTCCCCTCCTTCAATCGCAATGGCTTGAGTTCAAAGATATCACCTAAAGGCTTGCTATTCTCATACTGTAATGCAAGATGTTGCCAAAGACGGCAAACAAATTGATTGTAGAAAACGAGCTTCGCATTAATTTGGAAATGAAAAACGATCCAAAAATGACACCGATGAGACCAATACGAGCCGCTAATCCAAATCACTTTCTCATAACCAAACCCCATATTGAATCAACTAAAAAATAAATTGCATTTCTTTTTTTTTTATTATGTACTCTACAATTAAAAAGTAAATTAACATTTTTTACAACAAAAGATGATGCGCGTAAAGTCGTCATCTTCAACAAAGACTCCCCCGCCTCAAATTAAAATTTTTTAAGTTTGAAAATATCACCATTTTCAACCATATTTTCGCACATCTGATCGCATAGCTCTTTTATATCCTTTGGCAATTCAAATTTATGCGAACTTAAGAATTTGGCTGGCGTATCGTTCAACGGTTCATAAATACCGGCTTTTTCGGCAGTCATCAACATGTCGTCTTCTCGCAACATTCTAAACTTATTGGACCCCAGAGCGCCGTATTTAGTTGTCTTCTTGAGACAAGACTTCAATGGTTTAGGTTTTGCCTTAGGCTGAACAGCTGCATAGTTTCTAACTGGATTTTCATTATAAAAAGGAAGACGTTCAAGTTCTTTGAGTTTTTGAGTCAGTTCTTCAACTTTTTCGAAGTCATTCGCTGTCCTAGCCTCATCACGGTCAAAGAGCAAACAAACCTTCTTATAAGCAGTATTGCGATATTCTTTGCCCTTGGCTTTTTTATTTTGCACCAGACGTTCTACATCTGCATCGGTGTATATGTAATCGGTAGTTTCCTTAATCTGCTTTTCCTTCTGCTCTATATCAGCCAAGCTGGGTAAGCATACTTTATCACCTGCACAGGACGCCTTCCAGAAGTCAAACTCCTTCTGCGTAGTTGGGCCGTTTGATATATATGCCATAGTAAAATCACGTTTATTAGAACCAATCTCGAGTAGCATTTTGTAATTGGTATTTTTGGAGCCCAATTTATATTCACAGCCGGTTTGTTGAAGTTCTACGACCTTGGCAATGCGATAAACCGGCTCATTGTTATACTGGCCAATACTAATGCGCACAAAGCTGTTCAGAAAAGTTTTTTCAAAATCTGGTTTATCTAGAAGACGTTCTACAAGATTGCGTGTAACGATGATTCTTTTAATATCGTTATTGGTAATGGGAACAGGAACGGGTTTTGGTTCAGACTTTACGCTGTCATCATCGTCACTGTTGTCACTGGCTTCCGATTCCGTCTCGGAATAGATATCCGGAACCTTGATTGTGGTTTTGGGTTTCCGAAAATTCAGCTCATTTGCAACCGAAGACTCGGTATATTTTTTTTTTTTACGAGAAGAAGTACCCACATCTCGCGTCATTTTGCGTTTACGTTTCGAAATCAACCGTTCTAAGGCTATGGAACGTTTATTGGAACGTTTTTGCATTTCCAAATGAATGCGACGCTCGTTTTCAGCTCCGGGCTTTCTTGAAGGTTCCTCCTCTTCATCGCTCTCATCGCTCCCGTCGCTCGCATTGCTCTCATCAGTGTCTTTTTTGGATCGTTTTTGCACTTCCAAACAAATACGACGCTCGTTTTCAGCTCCGCGCTTTCTAGAAGGCCCTTTTTTATCGCTCTCATCGCTCGCGTCGCCCTTATCGGTGTCTTTTTTCAATCGTTTTTGCATTTCTACATGAATGCGACGGTCCTTTTCAGCTCCGGGCTTTCTTGAAGGTTCCTCCTCTTCATCGCTCTCATCGCTCCCGTCGCTTGCATTGCTCTCATCGGTGTCATTGTTGGATCGCTTGTCCATTTCCAAATGAATGGGACGCTCCTTTTCAGCTCCGGGCTTTCTTGAAGGTTCCTCCTCTTTATCACTCTCATCACTCCCGTCGCTCGTATTGCTTTCATCGGTGCCTTTTTTGGATTGTTTTTGAATTTCCAAATGAATGCGACGCTCGTTTTCAGCTCCGGGCTTTCTTGAAGGTTCCTCCTCTTCATCGCTCTCATCGCTCCCGTCGCTCGCATTGCTCTCATCAGTGTCTTTTTTGGATCGTTTTTGCACTTCCAAACAAATACGACGCTCGTTTTCAGCTCCGCGCTTTCTAGAAGGCCCTTTTTTATCGCTCTCATCGCTCGCGTCGCCCTTATCGGTGTCTTTTTTCAATCGTTTTTGCATTTCTACATGAATGCGACGGTCCTTTTCAGCTCCGGGCTTTCTTGAAGGTTCCTCCTCTTCATCGCTCTCATCGCTCCCGTCGCTTGCATTGCTCTCATCGGTGTCATTGTTGGATCGCTTGTCCATTTCCAAATGAATGGGACGCTCCTTTTCAGCTCCTGGCTTTCTTGAAGGTTCCTCCTCTTCATCGCTCTCATCGCTCCCGTCGCTTGCATTGCTCTCATCAGTGTCTTTTTTGGATCTTTTTTGCACTTCCAAACAAATACGACGCTCGTTTTCAGCTCCGCGCTTTCTAGAAGGCCCTTTTTTATCGCTCTCATCGCTCGCGTCGCCCTTATCGGTGTCTTTTTTCAATCGTTTTTGCATTTCTACATGAATGCGACGGTCCTTTTCAGCTCCGGGCTTTCTTGAAGGTTCCTCCTCTTCATCGCTCTCATCGCTCCCGTCGCTTGCATTGCTCTCATCGGCGTCATTGTTGGATCGCTTGTCCATTTCCAAATGAATGGGACGCTCGTTTTCAGCTCCGGGCTTTCTTGAAGGTTCCTCCTCTTTATCACTCTCATCACTCCCGTCGCTCGTATTGCTTTCATCGGTGCCTTTTTTGGATTGTTTTTGAATTTCCAAATGAATGCGACGCTCGTTTTCAGCTCCGGGCTTTCTTGAAGGTTCCTCCTCTTCATCGCTCTCATCGCTCCCGTCGCTCGCATTGCTCTCATCAGTGTCTTTTTTGGATCGTTTTTGCACTTCCAAACGAATACGACGCTCGTTTTCAGCTCCGCGCTTTCTAGAAGGCCCTTTTTTATCGCTCTCATCGCTCGCGTCGCCCTTATCGGTGTCTTTTTTCAATCGTTTTTGCATTTCTACATGAATGCGACGGTCCTTTTCAGCTCCGGGCTTTCTTGAAGGTTCCTCCTCTTCATCGCTCTCATCGCTCCCGTCGCTTGCATTGCTCTCATCGGTGTCATTGTTGGATCGCTTGTCCATTTCCAAATGAATGGGACGCTCCTTTTCAGCTCCTGGCTTTCTTGAAGGTTCCTCCTGATCATCGCTCTCATCGCTCCCGTCGCTTGCATTGCTCTCATCAGTGTCTTTTTTGGATCTTTTTTGCACTTCCAAACAAATACGACGCTCGTTTTCAGCTCCGCGCTTTCTAGAAGGCCCTTTTTTATCGCTCTCATCGCTCCCGTCGCCCTTATCGGTGTCTTTTTTCAATCGTTTTTGCATTTCTACATGAATGCGACGGTCCTTTTCAGCTCCGGGCTTTCGTGAAGGTTCCTCCTCTTCATCGCTCTCATCGCTCCCGTCGCTTGCATTGCTCTCATCGGTGTCATTGTTGGATCGCTTGTGCGTTTCCAAAGAAATGCGACGCTTATTTTCAACTGCGGGCTTTCTTGAAGGCTCTTCCCTTTTATCGCTTTCATTGCTTTCGTCG
Source organism: Chymomyza amoena (assembly GCA_037043745.1). NCBI lineage: Eukaryota > Metazoa > Arthropoda > Insecta > Diptera > Drosophilidae > Chymomyza > Chymomyza amoena. The sequence continues at coordinate 213,355 of JBAMAX010004560.1, forward strand.
CTCCCGTCGCTCGCATTGCTCTCATCGGTGTCATTGTTGGATCGTTTGTGCATTTCCAATTGAATGCGAGGCTTGTTTTCATCTCCGGGCTTTCTTGAAGGCTCTTCATCTCTATCGCTTTCATCGCTCCAGTCGCTCGCATTGCTGTCATCGGTGTCATTATTGGATCGGTTTTGCATTTCCAAATGCATGCGACGCATGTTTGCAGCACCTGCCTTTCGTGAAGGCGCCTCCTCTTTATCGCTGTCTTCACTCCCGTCGCTCCAATCGCTGCTTTCGCTCACATTGCTCTCATCGGTGTCTGCAACAATGTGTTTCGGAATAGCCTTAGGAATGTTATCGTAATCATCATCCGAAATTTCGCCATCTTCTTTTGCGATGACTTTAGGAATTCTTGACACTCGTTTTTTCAAACTATATTTCACCATTTTAAATTATTTTTTATTTATTTTTTATTTTAGACTTGTCGACACAAATACCAAAAGCGAAATGAATTTGTTGGAAAGATATTGTAGGCAGGAAAATATTTTTCGTTTGACATTTGGTGCAAGGCAAACTATGTGAGTAATAAGGTGAAAATTAAGGGCATATAGTAGGCTTTTTATGCCTGCATTGTAAAGGCAGTACCAGCTCGAAACTACTTCATGCTTTTAATCTTGTGTAGTTAATCGATAGTTTTTCAGCAGCTATCGATTTAGTTTTGTGCTGCGTAAGCGTTTCATTTAAAGATCATGCGGCTTAAATCATTTGATAAGAAGTACTTCTCTCTTTTCCGTTGATAAAGCTTCTTATTTTTTGACTCCATAAGATCCTTTTCCAGCTTAGTTAGAGCGTTCTTCATTCGGAATTGCCCATTTTCATTATTAGTTGACCATGGAATCATCATCTCACCATTTTCTATAGTATATGCCAGACAGGTGCGGATTCAAAGTAAAGGGCTTTCCTAACCCCCTGTTGAATTATTTTTAAAGTTTTTTTTATTTATTGTAAAAAAAGTGAAGAATCAGTATATCAATTTTATACCATAACAACACTTGGAAGGTACATCAACAGCCAAACCCCATAACGCCCTATGAGGATTTAAAAAAATTATATTTTTTTGTTTAAGATGTGTGAAAAGGTGATACATAATAATTTTTAAGTATAGTGGGTTATTTTCGCAAATTTTTTTTGATGAGGACTCTTTAATGAAATGTTCCTTCTGCTGTTAATTTTTAGCGCGTCATCACGGCATCTCTTGCCCTTAGATCTGGCTACCTTATTTCTTTTTTATCATCTGCTTCACCTTCATTGTCTTTAATGTTCTTTTTGAGACATTAAAGGTTATTCTAAAGTGGGTGATTTTTTCGAAGTTTTACTGCATTGAAAAATTCTCATCACGTCATCTCTTGCCTTCAGACCTTGCTACCCATTTTCATGTCCATTATCTGCGTCATCTTTATCATCATCTTCATTGTCCCCAATGTTATTTTTGACACACTTAAGGTTATTGTAAAGTGGGTGATTTTTTCGAAGCTTCACATTCTAAGATATGACTGCATTTTAGCATTTACCGTGAAAAATTCTCATCACGTCATCTCTTGCCTTTAGACCTTGCTACCCTTTTTCATGTCCATCATCTGCATCATCTTTATCATCATCTTCATTGTCTCCAATGTTGTTTTTGAGATACTTAAGGTTATTCTAAGGTGGGTGAGAGATGCCTGCATTTTAGCATTTATCGTAGGTAATCCTGCTAAATAAGATTTAAATAGCCTTTAAGGGCTTGCTTATAAAGAGATTACCGCACTGCTTTAAAAAAATACGGCTAAAAAGGACTCTATATAGAGAAAATAAGTAGAAACTTTAAATGCCTTTTTAGACACCAATCTGCGTTACATGATGGATAACACTTCCAAATCTATTAAATAATAGTAAAATGAATTAATTTAACATCTAGTTTTTAGATGCTTTCCTAAGACTTAATAGTCTTATACAAGCAAATATAGGGTGTTTTTTTTTAAAGTTACTTAAAAATCTTGCTTAAAAACAATCCGCATTACTCAATTTTAAAGCTCTCTTAAAAAGTAAATCTACTTTAAATGACAAAGGCACAACTTAAAATTTCAAAACTGACTATTCACTGACTTTAATCGCCTTTGACTAAACGATTTTCGCAATTTATCTGTCATAAGCGATTATGCCAGAAACTCCATTTATAAAGTTCCCATACATAAATAGACTAGCAATTACTTGTGCTCTTTACTTGCACATATATTTACTACCATTTTCAATCAACTTAAACTGTCATTAAATGCCAGTATAACATGTTCCATTTAAATTCAGTCTCAATTGTCAATCAAATATCCATTCGATGTCATTTCACAAAAGCCATAGACGACGTTAGGAGCGCCCCCTAGCTCCAAACAATCGATATGAAACAAAACAAAAACATGTACATAGTAGTATGTAAATATGTAATATTGTATTTTGTATGCCCTTCGATTATCACACCCTGCATGCCTTCTACATATTCATAGGCATAGATCAAATGTTTTTAATTAGTATTACTTTTGGTTGTCATTCAAAACAAAAAAGAAAATCGACAAAAATATATGCATATATGTGCTACAAAATGTTGCACATAGATTTCTATCATTTTGCAATACTGTTTTTTTGTTGCACAATATTTTTTGTGTATCTTTTGTTGTTGGCTTTTGTGGCTAATGCAATTTGATTAGGTGTGGGCTAGAGGGCGCCAGCAGTATCTTGCAATGAAATTTGTTTGTCGCTTGTTTGCCCAAACTATTCAATAGAGGTCGCTCCACTCGTCGTTGTCTACTGTCTGCACTCACACACGCTCAAACACTCAAAAACATTTGCATATATATGAATGTGCTGCCTACATATGTATGAGAATCAGTGCCGCAGGGTGATGAGTGTTGTATAACGTACGTATACGATGTATTGTATGCCTTTTATACGGCTGGTCAATGCCGGACGTATATTTGTCTGTCTGACGACTGGGGCACGTCTATCAGTTTGTTTGTGCCACAAAAAAAAGGGGGCATGCCAACAAACAAGCAAATACATATTAAATTTTAAAATTCTTTTTCTCCCCTCAATGATTGGTGTCCTTGATTTGGCTGTCAACTGTCTGCATAAAAATGAGAAATTAAAAGCTGCAACAAATACAAAAACAAAAACACTTGGCTTTAAGGTGTGTGGTGTGTGGCATGTCCTTTCATGTGTGTGCATTTTAATTTATACAGAAGAACAACAACAATAACAATGGCGGCATAGCTCCGTTTGCCATTTGCTTTGTTGTAAAATGTTGCGGTTATGCTCGTCATCTCGTCAGCTCTTTGGCTTTAGATCTTGCTACCCTTTTTCATATCCATCATCTGCATCATCTTCATCATCATCTTTATTGTCTCCAATGTTATTTTTGTTATTGTTGAGGCATTTGTGCTGTTGTTATTGCGGTTTTTCCAATTTTCATAGTTACACACACACGTTGAAAATCCCTAACGGCTTTTCTATATTTTCCAATCAGTTTTCATGACTTTTTCTCTCTCTACCTTTGCATTTGTCATGGCATTATGCGGCTTGACGGGCATTAATAAAGCAAATAACTGTAGCACTTTGTTTTGTGGCCACCAGAGCACACACCAACACACACAGACGCATCTACCATGTGCGCCAATTAGTTGGAACCCCTCTAATTGCTGGCCCTCTATTGGCATTGGCATTGGCAACACGCTTCAGCGTCGTCTCCTACTTCCCAACTACACCACCACCTCTGCCATCGGTAGCGCCATTTTTATTTACACACACTATTGTGTGCCACCATGTTGGTTTGTGCCTCTGTGCCCCAATGGCGGCTGTTGTGGGCTGCTGTGTTTATTGTGACGTAGATGGTATTCTTTGCATTTGCTTTAACAATGAGACAGAGTCAACATATTTGGCGATCCATTCAAACGTATACCAAAAACTTTGGCTTCACTAATTGTGTGCTCATTGTTTGGATTGATGAGTAGGGATTAGCAGAGAATGAGTGCAACAAGAGATGATGAAGTGGGAAACTGCCATGACTCAAGTCGATGAGGTTGAAATAAGCATTGAACATTGGCAGCTAAGTTAGGAGATGTCTTTAATGGCTTTTGTGCGAAATCTTTGGACTGGTATTTGGAAAACTTGCAGCTTCTCAAGGATGTTAAACATTATTTTTGCCAGTTCAGAATTGGCAGCTCTTGGCAGATAGGTTAAGACGTCTTTAAAGCCTTTTGTGCGAAATCTTTAGACTGGTATTTGGAAGAACTACTGAAATTCTCAAAACCATAAACAATTATATATCCTTAGTCATATTCTGCGTCATCTTTCCAAATAATCCTTCTTCTATTAAACAGTATCGTCTCTTATTATCGTGGTTTTATTATGATATCATTTTTAATTGAAATTAGTAGGGCATTTAACTTCGTAAGCCATAATCTTCTTCTACTTAAGCTTTCGCGCTTGGGATTTTCGACTTATCTTTTACAATAGATCTCATCCTACTTTACTAGTTATTTTAATCAAAAGTTATAAGGATCCCGTCAGAAGTACCTCAAGTTAAGGAACCGTAGCCAAATTACGTGACCCGTTCAGGGGAAATGGGGAAAGGTTCTTGAAAATACTACGATTGGCCACTCGACCTGGGCTGGGGTTCTACGTCTACGTAGTCAAGGATATTCGGTAAGGAAATGGCCTTTTTACTTATTGGTTAAATTGATTCGGTTCAAAAGCAATTCGCTCGTTAACTGAGAGAGTTCGCCCTTTAATGTTGCCTTCCTTAAGCAACCGTAGAACGAAACTGCTGTTGGTCTTGTCTTCTTTCTAACTTTTAATAAAGTTGGAACAGATGCGATTAGCAAGAATGTTCCTAGCTGTGACTTTTGCTGAAGCAGCAAAGACGAGGAAGAGGTCGAATCATTAGAGCACTGCTTCTGTTCCTGTCTGGCTCTTAGTAGACGTAGGAAAAAGCACCTAGGAAATTATTGCCTTGATAACCTAGCGGAGCTAGAGTTTATATGTCCGAGGAGGACTACACGCTACATCGCAGTAACGGAATGGAAGTTCCTTTAGCGAGTGTATCTTAGAAGATAGATTTAAAAAGATATCACTGCGGTCAGGGGCGTAGCGAGACCTCATCCTTTTTTTATCTTTTTTATTGTAAAACTGGGCTCTATTCAGACAGCAAAGTTTTTTGGTTCTTTTGCTGCAGTATGTCGGCCAAGTTTGCCCCGAGATTCTACACATGTGCGATGTCCGATTCCACGTTTTATTTGCACAGAAAGCAAACAATTTCGTAGTCTCAGTTTACAGCTGGCCATAGGTATACCCAGGCCCTCCTTGTCTTGAAGGAGGTTGCTGGAAGTTCCTTGCCTAGCCAGTTCATCCGCAATTCAATGTCCCTCAAAGTCCCTATGTCCTGGAACCCATATGAGGTGAATTGAAAACTGCTTAGCCATCTCCCCTAAAGACAAGCGGCGGGTATTTACTGAATTTATACACGAAGTCATCGAAACTAGGGACTTAATAGCCGCTTGGCTGTCCGAATAGATACAAATGTTCTTATTTTGAACTTGAAGGTTTCTTGTTGTTATTAAAGCCTCCCGGATTGCAGTGACCTCTGCCTGAAAAACACTGCAGTGGTCCCGGAGTCGAAAAGCAGTTCTAATGTTAAAATCTTCAACGTAGACGCCACCACCTACACTATCGCCTAGTTTGGAACCGTCCATGTATACCTTTATTTATGGGTCTAACAATGGCAGTGTACAGCCAGTGGACCATGTTTGGGGACATGCCACATTTAAGTCCAATGGCTTCCTTACAAGTATATAAAGCGATCGTGGTCTTTTTTCTTCGAACTTCTGTGTTTAGGTTCCAGTCAAGTTTGCTGTCTAGTACTAACTCGAGGTATCTGGCTGAACCGCTAAATGGTAAGGTCGTACCATTAAGCTTGGAACTTATGAGAGAAGGATGTTTATACTTCGTGGTAAAGAGCATTTACCGTCTATTAAAAACCTTGCAAAAATTAAGTATATTCTTGATGCTATCATTCTCAAAGCCTTTTTCTAAAGCGTCGCAATACTTTGATCACTAAGTCAGTGCATCGCAATTTCTAAAAGTATTCTCTAATTAGCCTTATCGAAAAACATTCATGTAGCGCGCATACTCATTTTATTTTCTTTATATAATTTTTCTGCACTTTTCATTTGTATAATTTCACCTTTGCTTTTTCTTCTTTAATTCTGAGTTGGCTGCAGCTGCAGCAGCTTCCTGCCGTGTGTCCTTTGTACGGCCCTGAAAATCCCCCTCATGTTAACTTTAGCAATTTAACTTTTTAATCAACATTTGCTTTGGGTTTTCACTTTTATGCTCGTCGTCTCTCGCGCTCTCGTGCTGGCTCTCTGACGCTCTGGCTATGTGTTAATTAAACAAGCTGGCAACGCCAATTGCGAACATGGGGCCAGGGGGTAAATGAGGGTCCAAGTGACTCAGTGAAAGAGTGTTGAATATATGCTGTGTATTTGGCTTTTATTAAAAACTTTTTTATATAAGTATATTTTGCTTGTTAGCATATACAACACTGACCGAGTGAATGAATGAATGAATGAATGAGTGAGTCAGTGAGTGAGTGCATGAATGACAAACTAATATGCTGCACTTGCCACATGTGGCAACAACTTAATGACACTTTAATGACAGCCAACTTGGCCTTAGCTTGCTGGTTGCTTTCACTTAAGCCTAAAACTATGCTACAATTTCTAAACTCTCAACTCTATGATGTAGACTAGTCTAAGGTGACGTTGCTACTTACATTGCACATCCAGCAGCAGTGAGGCATTTTGTCGTATCTTCAACGTGGGATGCTCCATAACGCAAAGGATGCGCGCATTGTGATGCGCTCGGTAGACGGCGGCCAGACGTGCCTCACTCTTGGCACCGCTATTTATCTTGTAGGCATTCTTATCCTGCAACGACAGACAGTGTTGGAAAATGCTGTAGTATAAGTAAGTATGTAAGGGCAAATTAGTTTAAATGACAGGCCAGACATTCGCTTTAATTAGTTGCCAGCTAGTCTGTTATCAGTGCTGCTGGCTCGTTTGGCGTCATTAATATAAATGAAATCAGCGTCCAGGACATAGACTGGACATGCAAATTTGTTGACAGCAGCATCCCCCCGCCTTCTGGCACCCGCTGCCAGTTTATGTCTTGGCACAGTTTTCAATCAATCATGGCGGTTGGCGGCTGTTCGGGGGGCGTCTAAGCAAAACACGCAAATTTGTGGCATTTAGGGTCTATGACAGGCAAACACACAGCACTTTCTTCGATGTATTTGGCAGACAGGACACTACGGCGTAGTTTATGCAACGTTTGACCAGAATGTCTGCTTTTCATTATGCTCCAGTGCAGGACAAACAAATTTGGCGTAACCGCAAGAAGCAGCCAGGCGACAGTACGGTCAGTTGTCCGGTCATATCAGTAGTACCATTTGGTCGGTCTGTCGGTCGGTCGCTCGGTTTGTCCTTGTGTGTTGTTGCTGTAGCTGTCCTATCTCCCCTGCACCCGCAGCTGTTGAAGACGTCAACCGTATTAACCACACTAATGTGTTTGTTGTGTGTCTCTCTGTGTGTGCGTAGTTTGTGGTTTCATATGGTTTGCATTAAAATGACAAAACAATATGTCAAAGTGTCGGCACAGTGCATCGTATACATGTGTGTAAGCTTACATGCCTGCCTCTGTGACGTCACACTTAATTTGTTTAATCAAGAGAGAGAGAGAGAGAGAAAGAGCGGTGAGCGCGCGCGCTTTTAGCCTTACCTTCTCGCTTTTGATCTCCTCCAGTTCGAGCACGTCGGCGGATACTTTTTGTGCATGTCTATCGACGCCAGGACTGAGCAGCACCTCCCAGGTCAACACCGGCTTAGGATTGCCACCCTCGCTGACACAGGCCAAATTTAGTTCGGAGTTTTCCTTGACTGGTACAAATATATTGCCCGCATCCAAACGACGTGAATCGATGAGCAGATAAGGCGGCTTGGGGCGATCTAAATGGGGAGAATAACAAGAGAGATGGAGGATTAGGGCTAGTTAAAGTTTGAAGACTGGGTTATTTATGCTTATATTGTAGACTATAAGGAGTAAAGTTGAACACCTAGAAGGAATCAAATATGAACCCATAATCTTGCGTATTCAAAATGTAACAGGAAATATTTTTAGAATTACGAAATTTATCAAAGTATTTATTTGTATTGGATTTTTAATTGTACTTTATTTAGTATTAACCTTCAATCTGTCCTTTATATTACCCGTCCTGGAGACACTCTCTACCCAGTAGTTTATTTTGTATGACAAAAATTAAGTTTGAAATTCATCTGGGGAACGGACCCACGGACAGGCCAAGGGTTAAGGTCATCATAGAAAGGTATGAAACTCGTACCCGGTAGTGTAAATGGGAAAAATAAAACAATAATTAAATTTGAAATTCATCTGGGACACTGACAAAAGGACAGGCCCAGGCTTAATGCCGTCATAGAAAGGTAAGAAACACTTGAAACTTGGTCGTCGGCATGTATAAAAAATAGAAAATTTACAGTTGAACTAAATTGCATCGCTTAATTATTATTTATTATTATTAAAAATGAAATTCGGTAAAAACCATTTTTCAACTATTCAATTTCCTAAAATATCGGAGCTTTACAATTTTCAAGGTTAAGAAAGGTCAAATTCATCTACTTTGTAAAAACCGTACCTCTAAAATACTCTAAGTAAAAGTTCGCCAAAGTAGAGTTTTTTCCTCCAAAAATTTAGCTATGCTTTGCTTTAGAAGATATTTAATCTAGTAAGGGATCTTCTAAATAGAACATAAAACTCTATTAAAACCCTATTTACAGCTGGTTTCTTCTGTTTTAAGAGTCTGGAGATTTTTTATAATATAATGTGTGTAACAGATAGAAGGAGTCGTCGGCGACCCTTCAAAGTTACCTGAAGAATGATCAGGGTGGCTATGAACGCCTAGATCTCAGAGATGGTAAGAGGCAATCAAACTTTAAGATTAGATCCTTTACCATTCCATAAAAGACAAGTTAATTTTTTTTTTGTAACGAGGCTATATTATTTAGCTCCCGTAGGGGTGATTCTGACGACTTCGTTTCATATGGATACCCCTTTTTTTATGAAGATATCTTGACCAAATTTGGCTTTCGGAAGTTTTTAAGAGTTTCCCAGGACTGTACAAAATTAGATCTATTGCCTATATCATATATCCCTTATTGGACAGATTGATCGGAAATAAGTGTTTGGCGCAAAATTCGACTCTTTTTGTTTGTTTATAAAAATATCGTAAATTTGAACCACCATAGCAACTGTATTATATTGTGAGGAGGCTAATTGCAAGTATTCCTCTTCAAAAAAAAAAGATTTTTACCAAATAAAAATAATAATAATCCTCCAAATACCGATTCTTTGCAAGCATTTCCAGCCGAACTAAAGAAAACTGTCGTGTAGCAGTAAAAAAAACTGCTCAAAAATAATGTCCTGATCCCCTAAAATGTAAAAAAAGACTTAAATCTCCTCTTATACTAATACGACGCCTAAATCTCTCTCAACAGATTTCCACTCTTTAAACTCCAAACTTTGAGCGTAAACATGTTAAGCTTAACTTGACGATTATTTTGAAACTATTTTTAAAAGCGCATTAAAAGATGTAGGACAGTGGACTTAGTGTATACTATTGTCGGCATATCTCGTTCTTCTGCACACAAAAGTCTTAACGCGCACTCAACTGTACTTTCTAATAAGCAAAGTTTTTTGGCACGTTAAGCCGCCCGCCCACTCAAAGACCAACGCCTGCCGAGCCTGGGCGATGAGCACGAGAAGAAGCACTCACGACGTGCTGGGCTCATCGCCACGTTGTCATTGAAGCTGCTGTTGTTGTCCGCCAAAGCTAATTCCACAAATGTAACGAGCTTTTTAATATTCCTCGAAAAACTTTTGCACATACCCAGTACGACCAGCTTGACAGGACGAGCATTTTCCGTATAACGTCGTGTATTCTCCGCCTCACACTGCCACTTGCCATCGTCCTCGAGCATGACATTGGTGATGGTTAGCGCGCCATTAGCCTCCTTGATAAAACGATAGTCTGTGGCGCGTAAGGTGCGGTCCATGGCATGCACCACCTGGAAGAAAAAAAAAACCAAGAGAGAGAGAGGTGAGTTTAGAATCGAAAACTTGGTTATAACATAAAAACTAACTGACAGTTGAGATGTGACAACACAGTAAGCCCTCGCATTTGCCGCTCCAAAAAGCCCCAAGCCTCAAGTGGCAAGTGGCAAATTATGCAAAAACGCTTTAAACTTTTAATGCGGCAGAAGAAAACAAATATTCATGCCAAGTGTTCCAGGACCAACCAAGTGCTCTTTGGAAAACTCCGAGAACCAACAAACCAACCGCTGTGCGGTGCATTAAATGTAAATAAATTTTATAATAAATGCTGCAACTGCAAGCGGCAGCACTGTGACTGTGTGACGTCACACGGCCATATGAAACAATTGCTTTTAATGTTTTAATATGCACACATTTATTTACACTTGGTGTTACAGCTGGCTTTTTATTACATTTACAGACCCAAACACACATCCAGACCCAATAACAATAATGACAATTATCGCAACCCCGTATCCCCCTCTGCACACTTTAATGTGGCAACAATGAAGTACCACACACTGCTTAAAGCAGTAAAAAATACTGCAAATAGTTGGCAGCATAAATAGTTTGGGGTTATTCCAACGTCCGAGCTTAATGTTAACTTGAATTTATGTGTAAATTCAAATGTTGTGCAAAAATATGAAAATAATTAAATGCCATTTGTGCTTAATGCATTTAACTGGCAATTAAAATTGGTACTGACTGTATATGAGGCCTTATAGAGGGCTTTACAGCAGCATTGTGTATCATTATTATACACAAAACTGGTTTTATTTTTATTTACGACAGAGTACAGAGACGTATTGTTCAATTTAAGAGCTTAACATAAATATTTTGTACTTTTATATTATTGCTTAATTTAATATTTCTTTCTTTCTCATGAGGATGCGTTGTGAGAAATAGTTGACTGTACTTTAATATTTGGTATTAACAGAAGGCCGTTTTTCAGGCTTAATTGGATGATATAGGTGGGAGAAGGAGATAAGTGAGAGAGTTTTTTTGGCTCCGATTCTCTATATTGATAAAAAATTTCTCGGAATCTTTAACCTATGGCGGTGGCACAATCAGTCACCCAATTCGACTAAATTTGTAAGAACATCTTGGTAAAAACGGCATGAATTCCATTTAACAACCACCGAAATCACTTGATTTGGTTCCCTGAGACGGCTCATATTCGGCCGACTCAAAAATCCAAGCCGTGGAACGCTTTAAAGCACCCGAGATAAGGTCATTGAAAAATAGAAGATGACAAAAGAGCGGTGCAGTCTATAGGAATTAATTTGAGGGGGCTTTCTTTTTTTTTCCTAAAAGGGTTCCTCACAGAGAGGTGGGCCCTGCGACCAAAAGGTCTATTGTACCATACCCTTATTGACCTGAGATGAAATAGACTAATCCGATCCTTTCCCAAGTGACAGGATCTATCCCGTACCAGCGCTGGACAGTCAAAGAGAATATTTCTTGTGGTTTCATCGTCTTCTAGACAGAGCCTGCACTCTGAAGAGTCCGATAGGCCAATTTTCTGTAGATGGAATCTAACAGTGTGGTGGCCAGATAGGTAAGCTACCAGGAGCTTTAGGTCCGCTCTGCCAAGACCTTTGTCTTGATCGCATTCAAATGTTTGACAAGCACTTTTGCTTGATGAAGCCCCGGAAGGGAGAATCAATATCTCCTATATTCTCCTGCGGACCAATTGTTTATCATGGTTTTGATTGTGGACCAAACAATACCACAAAACGGCTCAGAAAATGTAGTCAGGGTGAAGATACCCTGTCGTGTTACCATCCACTTCCGAGTGTCAGGCGGACAGGGTTTGGAGGTAGTTGTGGCATTTTTTAACCATCCTGGAGGAGATGCTGCAAGATGACAATGCCCTAATAGCAGCTAGGCTATCTGAAAAAATGCATATGTATGTTGGCTCCTCTAATTCCCTTGAGAAGGATACTAAGGACGCAGATTTCTATGGCATGAATCTCCGCTTGAAAGACGCTGGGCCAGATGCCCATTGCGGTAGATATTCTGGTGTTGGGTCCAACGATTCCAACAGCTACACCCTGCTTAGATTTGCACCCATCCGTGAACCATTGTTGCCACCGGGGGTTTCCGCAGGGGCTGACATCAGCCCAAAAGAGATCTAAATTTCTTGTTATGAAAAAGTTCCGTGATCATAAGATTCAACGATTCCAACACCTACACCCTGCTTAGATTTGGACCCATCCATGAACCATTGTTGCCAACGGGGGTTTCCACAGGGGCTACCGTCGGCCCAAGTCTCCCGACTTGGGAGAAGAGATCTAAATTTCTTGTTATGAAAAAGTTCTGTGATCATTAGATGTAATATAGAGCAGATCGATACATCAGGAAAGGAATATATAAGTGCGACATGACCAGTTCCACTTGCTAAGAGTCCTGTGATCTGCATACGTAGTAGACTCTGCATGGCCGAATTTTTGATGAAAATGTGCAGTGGTGTGAGTCCAAGGACTGACTTCATGACAGCTGTCGGACATGAACGCATCGCTCCCGAGAGAGATATGCTTACTAGTCCTTGAAATTGAACCTGCGTCACCTTCTAATAGTTGGTTCATATCAATACACTCAGCATTTTTACTTTAGTCTAATACATTGATCAAAAATTTCCCGAAATCATTACGGTTTGGCGATGGCACCCTCAGTCAACCAATTCGACTTAATTTCTAAGAACATCTTGGTAAAAACGTAATGAATTACATTTAACAACCACCGAAATCACTTGATTTGGTTCCCTGTGAGGGTTCATATTCGGTCGACTCAAAAATTTAAACCGTGGAATGCGTTAAAGCACCCGAGATGAGGTCATGGAAAAATAAAAGATGGAATAAAAGCGTTGCAGTCGATGGAAAATACTTGGAAGGGAATAAAAAAATTATTTTTGGATGTCGTAAATGTTCCCCAAAGCTTCACATATAAAAAACTATAGTGGCTGAAAATTCGAGGAGTTCTAGCCATTGTTTGATCTAATAATTACGAAAAATATTAATATGAATATAATATCACAATATCGTATATCACTATATTACATGGTTTTTTTTACACATAAATATTTTTTACGCAAATGTTGTTTAAGTCATTTCGGTCAATTGAGTTCAAAATTTGAATATTATTTTTTTTCAACAATTTATGCTGCTTAACTTTATCAGAAAAACATTTAAAATGTAATAAATTTAGACCTAGAGCAAGATATTTAGTTTGTTACAATTTATTGTTAGGCTTAATCAAAAATAATTTCATTAAACATTTAAATACCGATAATCCTTTCGAAAAAAAAAACGCAGCTTATTTTACAACAAAAGTCATTTAAAACCAATGATAACCTTTATTTAATTTATGCAATTTTATATAAATGCAGGGAGCAAATTTTATGAGAACATAAAACTTAATTTATTTATTTTAAATGCAACATTCTAAAATGCATTCAAATAAATTTTACCACAGACAACATTATACATAGTCCCGCTCTCTGCCTCTGCCCCCATAATTGAGCGTGAATTCTATTAGAAAATTAATGGAAATCATAAATAAATTTTCTAAAAATTAAAATAATGTGTTTAATTGTAGTTACATAAAATATATATTTATACATATATATATATGTATGTATAAAATGTATATGGTTGGCAGCAAAATAATGCATAAATAGTTTTTCATGTCAAAAATGGGCATATCAGAGCTTAAACATACATAGATATACTATCATGCAGATATACACAGACTGACAGGGAGATATAAAGGGTGTTTCAATGTCTATGGACGAACTTTGATGGCTAATAGTTACACTAGTCTACACAATAAAAGAACCTTCGTAAAAAGAGTGTTTTTTAAAATAATTTGGTGTCGAGAAAACGAAAATAGCAACCTTTTTTTTTTCTTCAGCTCCGTTTTCGAGATATTTGCAAAAAACATGTTTTGGGGGTCTTGTTTTAGTTTTTTGTTAATATATCATGTATAAAATTTTGTATCGATTTGAAAAGGATTAGAAATATCTTTTTTTGTATTTGGAAATAGTCTAAAATATAACGTTCTTCATCGAGGAGCTAGATATAGTTGCAAATTATTATGTAAACAAATTTTTCCATAAAGTTGATAAAAGTATTGTATTATCCCCATTAAATTCAGAAACTTCAATAAATTGGATGAAAATAAACTCATAATGGTTTTTTTTTTTCAAATAAACTTTATATGGATTTTTGTAAGACGGTAAGGCTTATTCTTATTAAGGAAAGGCGTAATTGTCTGAGTCAAAAGATTTTTTTTTTTCGGACTAAGGATGGGGATTGATCTGGATGGCATGTGGTTCTAATAATCATACAGAAGGAGTTCCTGCAAGTCGAACTCCCAAAGTGCTTTTTTTTGAAAGCATGATGTGGAATAGCCAACAAGATGTAGTGTCCTTAGGTCCTCAGACTGTAGTAAATTAATGGTAATAGCCCTATGCCTATGGAAACTTAGAAAAAAAATAAATAGCGAAAATAAAAATTTTAAAACTAATAGAAATTATAGAAACAAACCCCGACTATTGAGAATAAATCCTGAAATATGTTAGCTCTCTGATAAAGTCTGCTAAGCCAGCGAGGGGCCATTTAAATTTTATTAAAATTTGCTCATAGTGTTTATCTCATACTCAGAACTTGTAAAAAAAATGTTTTCCCTAGATATGTGAAAGAATATATTGTATGATAATATTGCCGCCCCTATTTCCTTTTAAAAATTGAACACAATTTCAAAATGATTCAAATCTGTAAAAGAGAAAAGTATATGCGTTTGAAAGCTAGTACGCAGCAGCCTGAAACGCTTCCGAACAAAAACTGCAACGTTTTTTTTTCAAAATTTTAGCAATATTCGCAATACCAAAAAGGGGTGTGATTTTTGGGCGAAGCGCATATTCTGGTATTTATTTCGACGCGGTAATTCTTAAACTGCTATTAGAGTTGTTTCCACAGGTTTTAGTTAAACCCTTAACCCAAAGAAACACTCAACAACAATTTGTTCGAGGCCGATTATTCAGCGATGCTTTTTATATGTTTTTGAAGTCACCAAATCTAAATCAGAGTTTAGAAACAATCCCCCAGAGCGTCCGATTTTAGCAATAACTTTCAAAGTAGCTGATTTTTTGGTGATTTTGGGATTTTATTAGAGCCGTACTGAGGTAGGCTTTTTGGAGCTATGAAATCGTCCTAAGATATCCCGAACACAGAACCGCGTTGTAGATTTGTAATCCAACTTGAGGTAGGCCATATGTAAGAAATTCGACCTTGCTTCATGCCCTCAACCTGGAAACCGTTGAACTCTAGATAAATCAACAAGCTATTCGGTACAATAATAGACTCAACAGGAACCATTATAGGCTGGAAAATAGTCTTCCTTATGAAAATTCAATAAAAAGCTAAAAAAAAAATTAGTTTTAAAAATCAGTTCTAAAAATCAGATTTAAGAAGATTTGATGTCATTGTCTACCTAAAGATGACTGGTAATGTATTTGTTTTTCTCAGTAAATTTACACGTATAAAATAAGACTTTTTCAATACTTTTTTTTTTAAGTGGGAGATCACGTTGTAATTTTAAAATAAAAAAAATCTAATTAAGCAAATATAAATAAAAAAATTTTAAAAAAAATAAAAGTAGCTTTTTTTAAATACAATTAATTTTTTTTATTAATTTAATATTTTATATAACATGGAAAAAAATGCGAGTCAATATAATTATTCGTTTACGAGATATCACTTGTCTAAAAATGAAAAATCCAAATTTCAGTTATGGATAAATTATCGGAATTTTGCAATAAGATTTGCAGTGGTTGACGAACTAGTGGCTCCACCAAGTGATCCACTTCACTTATTTTTTGCCAATATATTTTGATTATTTGCTTTAAAGAGTCTCTTCTTGTTCGAAAGAATTTTGGACTGCTGCGTACTGGCCCTAAAACAATTTCTGCCATTTTTTACTCTATATAGATTGTAAGAATTGAAGGCTTTTGCTATTAGTGAGGCCATAAATCTTAAGAAACGAATCTTAACTTCACGCCAAAAGATCCTCCGCTATATTTTATATACAAAACTGTCTATCGAAATTTAAAGTTAAGTTACGCCTACAGTCAGACCCTGTATAACTATCAAACACATACAGACACAACCTGCCACAAATATTCGCATAAATTGCATTAGCTGATAACAACACTGAGTCCCGCCTCGAATTATGCAAAGTTATGCAACACAATCAAAAAAAAAAAAAAAAAAGAGTAAGAATTATACAACATTCATGTGGCAGCCAAACATTTGGCAACATGTAAACGGAGCGCCTTAATATATGCAACAATTTATGCGCCTCACACAGATACAAACGCACACACACAGCTACACAAAACTGAAATACAAAACGAGTTGGCAAACAACAACAATAACAAGAGCGAAAAATCATAATTACACGCGATCCAGCGAGCGATTTGCGCGTTAATTTAATGCGGCATGCAACGCATTCCATGGAAAAGCTCCAGCTACACGCCGCCTCCGACCCCCACTGCCCAAACCCCACCCCGCAGAACTTACACAGTCCGCTTAGTTTTCACAGACCGCATGGTTCTCACAATGCATGTTGGCCATGTTGCAGGCTTTCCTACCAAACTGCAGGCCAAAACAATCGAGCGTGTAATCCGCATTGTTGTTGTTCACTCTTGTTGTTGTAGCTGTTGCTGCTGTTGTTATTGTTTTTGCCCGTTGGCTTTGGCCATGGGCCGCTTGTCCGGCTGGTGCTGTAAACAAGGATTTGCCTCGCTCATTTAACGCTTTTGTCTAGCGGCCATGTTGCCAAAAATGCCGCTCAGACAGATGATGATGATGGCGATGGAAATGGCAATGGCGCTGGCGCCCACCTTCAGCAGCCAGGTGGCGCTGCTGCCTTAGCTGAGAAACAGCCAAATGGTCAAAACGCTGTCAAAGCTCAGGCAACTCCAAACGGCCAAACTCCAGCATTTTAGCCCATAAATTTCCAAATGAATGCGCCGCTGCACACAAATCCAGTCAAATGCATTGCGGCCAACGACGAATATTGCCTGGTTAATAAATTTGCAGCAATGGCCGCAATTGTTAGCGGCTGCGGCAAATGGCCGACGGAAGTTCACACACACACACGCAAGCTTTCTCTCTCTCTCTCATAAAAGAGTATGAAAGGAAGCGCACAATATGCATATAAATATTTGCTCTCTGTTTTTAAAAATACAAGCAAATATCATAACCAGTCTTGAAAATGGCAACAACACGCAACGGAAACGGAAATGCAGCAGAAAAATATTGCAATTTTTTTCATTTTTATTTTGTGTGTTTTGACTGGTTTTTATTTTTTATTTGTGCTATACACTGTACGAGGGTATATTCAGTTAGAAAGGAAGAATGAGGGAAAGTAGAAGGTGATGCAAAAGCAGCTACGTCATAGATGTCTTTAAGATGCAAATTTTGTATGGTGGCTGTATGAAGTAGAGGAGCAATTTTGATCGAACTACACGCAAATGTGTTGAAAACAATTTTTTTAACGTATATAATATAGGTGGATAGTGGACTATGCCGATTCTGTAGCATAGCGAAAAAAACTTCTTCGCACATATTATGTGAATGTATGGCAATCGCCGGTAAAAGAAACAAGCTCCTGGGCATGTACGTTCTCCCACCAGAGACCGTTGCTACTATAAGTCCGAATAAGGGGGTAAAGGGGGTCCAATAGATCCACCTGGGTCGCAGTACATTTATCCCAACAATAATAATAAATATAGGTGAGCAGCTGAAGCTTTGCATTTGCAGGGAGCTCTATTCATCAAGAGTTGAATCGTCTACTGTTTTCATGTACACAATATTGGATCATAACTTTATTCGTATCGGCTGATTGCCAATAAAATAAATATATAAACAAATTTTAAATATCTTCACCTAATTTATATCAGATGTTGTTTTGTTGTGGAATACAAATCTATGTAAAGTTTGATCAAAATTGGTTCACTATTTCATATAACTGCCATACAAAATTTAACCGGATTTTTGTACAGTTGAGCTCGTTCCCTTCATTGCGTCACCTTGCAAAATCTATTGCATCATGGCTTTGTTTTTCTCTCTAGCTGTCAATATGTGCGACTGTCAGGATTATAAAGTATTCACTGAGACGCATGGAAATTTAAGTTCTTTTTTTAGAAAACTCTAAAAAGACGTCCGCTGGATAAAAATACACAATGGATGAAACTTTCAGAGATTGACCTTGATCTAAGGCTTTAACCGAGTTTTCGTATTTGTAAGTAAAGGGCCTGAACACTGTCTACAATGTTTGGATTCTAGATCAGTTCCCAAGTATCTTGCACCATCACTGAATGTCAGTGTTGAAGCATTAATTCTGGGTGGAGATAGTTTTGGGATGTTATACCTTCTCTATTATACCTGCCGACCTATATAAAAAGTGCAACCTGGAGCTCATGGCCAACACTATCAAGCCAAGGAAATGGAGATGGAAGGATGCGAAGGAAGTTTGCCGTCAAGCTCTTGATTTGACTCACCAAGGGAGCCGCAAAAGGGGCCGCCCTAAGACAACATGGAGGATGTTGCTACAAGAAGAGGTCGATAAATGCGGAAAATCATGGAACAAGCTAAAATTGCTAGCCAAAAACTGAACCAGGTGGAAGTGCTTACCGGAGATAAAGGAATTGATGATGATGATGATACCTTCTCGAAAAGAGGGCTCCGTTTTTAAAGACTTAACGTTTAACCTGATTTTGAGTGACCAAAGTGACAGTTCTTTTAGTTAGTCCCTTAAGACCACATCGTCGGCATATGCAACAACCTCCTTCTATGCGATACAGCATCGTGAGGACTACTACGTTCCATAGAAGATGTGATAGTGGAGTGCCTCTGCTTAAGTATCAACAAACAGACGATAAACCGAGTGAAGAGATTGTAGTATCATATGTTTTATTATTCTCACTAACCGGTCATCCACCTTCAGGTACAGCAGTGCACTGGTTTTTGCCTTTGGGTCAAAGTTATTGAAGGCTCCTTCTATATCTGCCAGATTGTATTCCTTGTTATGCATGGATTTATCTTTGTTGGTAGCAACGGAGTGGAGTGAAGTTTCTGTTGATCTGCCCTTACAGTAAGCGTGTTGCGACTTTGATAATAGCCTTGGATCGATCGAAGTTCCGAGGTATATCCCTATAAACCTTTCGATGGTTTTTAATAAGAATGATGACAAGGTTATGGGTCTGGGATTTTACAGACTGTGTGTGAAGCTTTGCCCACCTTGGGTATAAAAACAACTCTGAACGTTAGGCAAGAAGATGGAACTAGGCGTAACGCAATAATGTTGGTAAATATGGCTTTAAGTCACCGGAACACCAGGCCCCCCACATGCTGCAACTGGGCTGGTATTAGATTTATAGGGGCCGATGCTTTTAATAGCCCATCTAATGTAGGATGGCCTGGCTCCAGTCGCCAATAAAATCATCTATCAAACAAGACTTAATTGGAGGTTGTATGTTAATTGGATCAAGCTCAATGTTCGTTTAAAGTTTGAAATCGTGTGTTATGTTTTTCGGATAATTTGCAAATATCTTAAAACAAATAGTTCGTTAAATAATATCAATTATCTACAAAAAATATCCTCCATCAATTTTCTACGATTAATAGTTTTCCAGCAATCATTTTTCAAAATTCAAATTCCCCCAAAATAATTAATCCAGCCAAGATATAGAAGCTATAGTCATATACTAAAATATGCAAGATTTGAGAAACAATGGGAGGATATAGCTATAGGAGAAATAGTGAATAAATGAAAGACACTTTTACAAAAAATATAGTATAATCCTTCCCCATATGCATTTAAATGGCACAAAATCGGGTGAAAATCAAAAAAAGTGTAGGGTATGTTATAATCGGTATGTTCCGTTTTTTTTACTCCATAACAACAACGGTATTAAAGTTGTCATATATTTTTTGGACTACTAAGCCCTGCTATAATCCGGCATGCATTTTTCGGTTAAGCGCTTAGCTTGTTAAGTGACGATAGATGGCGCTAGTTCAATGTTCATAAGCTTATTACCATTTTTAATTATTAAACACTAGAGTTATTGATATTCAAATTAAATAAAAAATATTTTGTCTATTGCAGGTAAATTCATTGTGCAATTGTGCAGAATTTTTATTGAGTCCTTGATGTCCTTTTTATCTAATCTGGTAAGCAAAAAAAAGATTACAAATCTTAAAAAGTATGAAATTTTTTCCAATTTTTCTGACTAGTTGGTAGTGCCTTACACTGTTAACTATTAACTACCTCTTAGAATAAGCAAACTGTATTGAATGCAAGTAGGTCATAACTTGCAGTTTGATTCAGATAAGCATTTCGAGAAGCTTCTCTACTGTTTTCAGTAGGAATGATGTTAAACTGATTGGGCTTATCTATTGGCCTATTGCCAGATTTGAGGATAAAGACTACCCGTAGTCTCCTCCAAGAGTGAGAAATGTATCTCAAATTAAAACTTGCTTTAAACAGACGAATCATTGGGTTCAGGATTAAATCCAGACTTTTCTGAAGAAGGGCTGAAAAAATTTCATCGCCACCAGGTGCCCAGAAAGATTCAAAGGAGCCAATGGCCTATCTGACTTTGTCGATAACAAATAAAGTGCCAGATATTCTCCCCCTCTCACCTTCCCTGCCCAAGGAAGTTAAGTTAGGCTCTATCCAATCTGAGAGTTGGGCTTCTCCGTTGCGGATTAAATAGTGTGGAAATTGACTTTTAAATTGTTTTCATATTCAAAAAAATCTACCTAAAACTGTCAGCTAGCTAGTTACTTTTAGTCCACTCTGCACAAAAGTCGCCCTACACTACCTCTACCCCAACTCACTTCTTTCAATCATTTCTAACTTTTATTAATTAAAAGAATTGCAATCATCTCAATCCCAACAGCAATCCCGAAATTTAACATCCACACATCTTACGCTTTGATTGATCATAATCAGTGAACTCGTTAACCCAACCCCAACCTTCCTCCCCTCAACTGCTTCCAACTCATTTAATTCTGCTTATTTTCTCATCAAAGTCTGTCAAAGCTTCCAAGCTGGTTATTCCAGAAGTTGCATTATGCAACATAATAGAAAAATGGCTACTTTCGTATATTGTACTCTCTCATATGTATATAGTATATATCTACAGCTTGGAATTGCAAAAATCTTGTCAGCAGACATTACTCGCTGACTGTCGCTGTTGCAGCTTCCGCTGCTGCTGCTGCATCCTTCGCTGCCTTCGATGTTGCCATCTTTCAGAGCTGCTGCTGCAGCCGGCCCAAAGCTACTAACTTGAAATTGCTTTCGGCAAATATATTAGCCTCTTGATAATTTTCAACAATAAATTCTTTTGCGCAAACACACACACACAGAGGGGTGTAGGGAAGGGGGGCAGCCACTCAAACCAGCTCCATAGTTAGATAGCTGGGGGACTTGGTTGGTTGCATTGTATGGCGGGAACAACAAAAGTCGCTCATGTTGCAAGCTGTCAGTGCAACACTTGTCGCATGTCATTGCCTCAGTTGCAGTTGTACCAATGTATACAAGTAAAGCGCAGTCTAGCAAGGAATGTGTTCCAAAAGGATACAAGCAGCAGCAGGAGCTGGAGCAGGAGCAAGAGTGTTCCTAAGATAGCGCATAAGACAAAGTCGCTCAAATGCAATTGCGTTTGCAAATGTCGCTTCAACGGATTCTTGAGGAGCGGAAATTGAAGCTGCGACAGCGAACATCCAGAAGACAACAGACAACATTCAGTGATAATAATAAAATATGTTTACCCAGACCACTAGTCGCACTTTACAACACTGAAAAAATACACTTGGTTTAAGGAAGCGTGATTATGGCATGAAAAATGGGATAGAATCAAAAATGTTGAAAGTGGACTGGCTAGAAGATGGGGCTTATGCAATTTTGGAGGATGTAGAAACGGGAGAAGAGTGTTTAAGAGTTGTCAAGAAAGAAGAGAGGTCGAAAATGCCCAAATTCGAAAAATATAGATTGCTGGGAAAATATGGAAGGTATGTCTTCATGTCACACATTTATATCGATAAGTTCATTTCCTAAGACTTTTTACAGAGCTTAATTTTCAATTAGCTTTATTTGTGTTCTTTTTCTGAATTCGATAACATATTCGCTTTTATATACAATAATATTATTAAATTGCATTTATTATAGCTTATAATATAATAAATGATTTTACCCCCAACTCTCCAAAGTTTTATTTACTTCCCAAGACTATTCCCGAAGAAAGTTACAGCTCGACAGAGATTTATTTTAAATCGGTTTAGAACTTCGGTATTTCTTCTTTTATTCCTATAACTCCTTGTGGAGCATAGGGCCTCTTGGTATTTATAGCCAAATATAATGAAGACCCATTAAAACAACCTATAGTCACCGCATGTAGACACATTTAACATAAAACGCCTTAAAATCTAAAATATGTGAAATTTAAGAAAATACCGTTTATGTATAATCAGGGGTTCTGACGATAGTGGGAGTTTTTCTTGGTACAATTTACAGTATCCTGTTCTTTTAGTCTCTGAGATCCTACTGTTAGTAAGAAAAGACAGACGGATACATACCCCGTTGATACATCGACTGGACTGTTCAAGCTGATCAAGAATGAATATACTTTATAGACTCCGTCACATCTCCACATTGTCCTCTGATCTTGACATTTTTGCTTTTATTTTCTTCGAAAAAGTCGTATTTTAACGCAAAAATTATAAAAGTTACACAAAAGTAGACGATACGTCATATCGACGTGCAATGCATCAGTTACCGCTGGGATACACGACTAAGCACAAAGAGAGTGGAAAGTTTTTTCAGTTATGATCGTGAGGGAGAGAGAGAGAGTAAAAAGTTAAAACATCTTGCAGACGAACGTTATCGTTGGTGGGATAAAAATAATTATACGGCTTTCTGCATTAAATTGAACGATTTTCAAATGTTTTAGGTGAAGAAATTTTTGAAAATCAATATGATTGTCCTCTGATCTTGGCTTTTTGTTATTATCATTTTCAAAAAAGGTACATTTTTCTACAAAAATTATGAAAAGTTACACAAAAATTAACCATACGTCTTGACGACGAGCAGTTCTCAAGTCATTGCTACGAAGCACGACTAAACACATATAGAGTCGAAAGTTGATACTGTAACGATCATGAGGGAGAGGTAAAAGTTCAAGCGTTTACGTCTTGCAGACGAACGTTATCTTTAGAGGGATAAAAATGGTTTTCGGGGTTTTTTTGGGAAAACCTTTAGTTGTAGAAAATCAGTGATGTGAAGTAGCCAAGTACTGTAAGAAATTAAATCTGAATCGATTGGCTCTATTATATAACCCTCAAAGGACTAACCCGTAAAAATGGTTTTCGTTCATATAACGAGAGGGTAGGTTGATGAGTTAGTGGATGCTAGAAGTTGCGACTGAGTATAATAAGCTGAAGTCCAGATAGAATTGGGAAAGAAGATGTGATCCCATGGCTTGTCTCCCTAGCCCCTTTTAAACCTTTCATCATCTACTTAAAAATCATAACTGCCCTCGTCGGCCCATCCGTAGGAGTCGGCCAACCGTTGGAGTCGGCTTTTTGATTATAAGTTACTTTATCGTTTTTTTTTTTTTTATGTAAGATATCACAAACAGTTTGGAGTTCGATTGAATTCGGAGTACATATTTATTTGCTTGTTGTGGTGTGTCTTTATAGCTCGGTGTTAGAGGGGGGATTAACTAGTTCGGACATCACCTGGCTGCTTACTGAATTATTTCGAAGATGAACTTTGAATCAGAAATTCGTTAAAAAAGGTTATAGTTGAAATCCTAAATATCAACATAAATGTTCTCTGGAAGCCGCATTAAATTCTAAATGTCCACAATTGTATTTCAAAAGAATATCGTAAATTATTGTAACATAATTTTAATTAGCTGGGCAGTAATCTTCATAATATTATATTAAAACAAGTTGGTTAGGGCAGATTTGCCAGGCTGCTCAGAGTTTTGCAAGAGACCGGGTGTATTGCCGAGGCAGTGATAGATCTTCGATGCTTTTTAGCCTTTTATTTGATGTATAAATTGAATTGGTAGAAGTCCCCAAAAGCTGAGCTCTTTATTAATAAAGCTAAGGCAAGTTCACATTAAAATCTAACTAAATCTTTAAGGCATAAAAACTCAAAATCCAATTAAATTTTTTTTTTTTAACATTTTCACACCTTTTATTTTATCCTACTGCCAAGTGTATTATTTTTTTCCTGAAAAGCACTCGAAACCACAAAAATGTAATCACATTAAGTTTTTATTTTATTTTTTCACCAACAATATGATACAGAAAAGTGCATAAGCTGTTCGGCTTATCTTTGCCACAATTTATCTGTGTTTTTAATACCATTCAGCCATGTTGCCTGCCACTGCCCCTGCCACAAGCCATACCTATGCTACATATAGTATATATATATATATATGGTACATAGTACATGCCACACATTGTTGGCGCATCATTGTTGTAATTGCAGCCATGTTGCCGCACGGCTCCATGTGCCCCAACTCGGCTGAAGCTGCTGCTTCTGCTGCTTCTTCATCTTATTCATTCGCATGGCTTTTGTTTTAACACAACTAATACAATTGCACCATGGGGAAATGTGCAACGAGCAGCAGCGTTGATTTTATTTGCCAACACTGGCTGCTGCTGCTGCCACACAGAATATGTATTAGCCCACACTGCTTGGGCAAGCAGTTGGCCCCAACCCCAACTCACAATTGTGCCTGACTTAATAAACTTGTCAAATGTACAAAGTAAGCGGCGTGTTAGCAACTTATAATCAAAAAGCCGACTCCTACGGCTGGGACGAGGGTAGGCTGACAAGTTTGTAGGTAGATGATGAAAGGTTTGAAAGGGGCTAGGTAGACAAGACATCGGATCACATCTACTTTCCCAATTCCATCTGGACTTCAGCTTATTATACTCAGTCGCAACTTCTAACATCTGCTAACTCATCAACCTACCCTCTCGTTATATTGCATATATGCGTTTTGGGATTTGGTCGCTGCTTGAGTGATTAATTTCTTGGCTTGATGTGATTTACTTTGCTGCAGTTACACCACACAGCAGCTTGCCCCATGTTGCAGCTTGTCTCTTAAAAGCTTGCCTCGTCTTTGATTTGCTGCACTGCGCTGCCAAGTAATTGACTAATGAAAGCTTAGCGCGGCTTTTGACGGGGCCAACAAAATTTATGGTCTCTGTGGCAAATAGTAAAGCCACACCGAAACTTGCCACAACGAAGCCAGCCAATTACAGCTGCCTAGAACTTTTCGCTTGCAACAACTAGTTGCAAGTTGCAAGTGTGTTGACCTTAAACCTGAGCTGTTTGCTGATAGCGAGGAAACACTACACATACAATATAACTAGGGAAAAAGGAAAAATCCAGAACAATGGGCTATAAATAAGTTGCAGCTGCCAGAGATTGTGCATGGTGTAGCATGCCACAAAGTATGCAACGCCTTGGAGAGAAGATGCAACCATAAAAACGCCATATCACTTGGTAGCGCCTTGTTGTTATTTTTTATTGTTGTTGCTGTTGTTGTTGTGTCTGGGGCAAGTGAAAATTGTGAGTAAAACTTAAAACCACATGGTTTATGTCTGTCGGCAATTGTCGCGCCAAGTCTGAGGTCTAGACCGTGGCTCCCTCCATACTTAGCCGTAACGTCACTCCGTCCCGCCTCACTCGTCCCCGCCTTTGCCACCATAGACAACATATTCCACAAAACATAAAGCCAACAAATTACAGCCGACGACAAGAAGACAAGACAAAAGCTAGCACAAATAATATAAAACAAAAACAAAGATAAACTTTAAGGTGCAGCAGACAAGTGGAAGAACCGTTGACAATAAGTGTTGAACAATTTTTTGAAACGTTTGCAACATTGTTGTCAGTGGTGGATATTAAAATCGATTTAGAGAGAGGGGGTAAGGAGCGAAAATTATTGTCCATTTTATGCATTGTGCATTGCATAACTACGAGTAGTACATTTTGTGTGACGTCAATAGTTTATTTTTCGAAAATTAGAAAAAAAAAGTCTTGGTTTCTGCAAAACCCTAAAAACTATTCACTCCTGTACCTTGTAAAACGTAAATTAGGGAATCGAGAATTCAATCTTGAAATTTTATGGAATTATATTTTTATCTTTAGGCTTGTCTGCGGAAATATCCGACCAAGAGTTGAATAGTCTATTTAAAATGTTGGTTAAAAGACTATTGACAGAATTTAGGAAATCTGAATTTTAATACCTTAACAATGGTCTATGGTTGGATTAGATAGAACGCATCAGTAAGATTCTTAAGGTCACAAGCTGTCGTAAAATATATTTATTATCAGAATCCAAAAATGATACGGAACGAAATTTCTTTCGATTATACTTTTAAAGGTTGAATGTTAAATTTTGTCTCTAATAGACCTCTTAAATCTACCTTTACCTTTTGCAAGATGGAAAATCGAGAATTCACACACTAAATTTCTTTAAATTCGATTTTTATCTATCCTGCGGGAATAACCTATCAAAAGTGGAATTGTCTTTTTATTTCTTCATGTCATGGCTTTCGAAAGATGAACTTCTTGGGAATTTTCAACGCTGTGATATGATTATCTTGTTACGGTATCGGAGTAAGTTAATTTAAAAACCAAACGTCGAGTAGACCTCTTAAATCTTAATTTATCTTTTAAAAATTTAGATGGAGGATCGAGAGTTCAATCATTCGATTTCTTTAAAATAGATTTTTTAGCTATTGGGCTTGTCAGCGGGAATACTCTTCGAAAGACTGATATAATCTTTATGTTTCCTGACCCATGAGGTCAGTGATGGTGGTTTGGATTGATGACGTTCTTTTTTACAATATCTTGATATATGTTTATCTTGGTTAAGGTATTTCAAGTTCCTTCAAAACCAAAGTATTAACCTTCATATTTATTCACATCATCCCATGACGGAGCTCTTGACAATATTCGATTCTCAAAACGGCTCTTCTTGGTTATGGAAGGCAGTATATGGGGCCAGAAAAAATTTTCGTGAACGTGTGCTGCGTCACAAGAACTTATTGGACAAAGCCAAACTCGCATGATCTACTATGAATTCTATGAGATATAAGTCTTGATCTCCTTTTATTTGGGTCAGGTTATATTCTGCCTTCTATCCTAACTTTTTGGAATGGTATTTGTAAAAATTTGCCAGTACATCGGTTTCGAGCTTAAATTCATTTGATTAAGTAGTTAGAATTTATCAGATATCGCTAATTTCTTATTATAATTATAATTCTTTTTTTATATACAGAGTTTAAAACAAAACAAATAAAATATTTTGTTTGGTTTTGAGATTAATCCTATTAGATTAAGTAATAATACTAATAATGTATCGAAATATCGATAACTCAATATTTAGGTTAACTTTATTTTGACAAGATATTTCTCTAAAAAATATACAATTTCTAAATATTTTTTTAACCAAAAAAAATTTTTTGACCGACTTGGAAGCTTATCTCCGATTTAGTAACTAAATAATGTATGATATCGATAAATGATTATTAAGGTGCACTTTACTTTATCTCTTAAACTAATTAAGATTATTAAATTTTCAAATTTAAATAAAAATACAACCTTAAAATATTTTTTTTATAAAAAAATTGGTGGTTTTTATAAGCAAAATTAAGTACCGAAAAAATTTTGTATTTATCGGCTTAGAGATTAGCCCTATTCGAGTAAATAATTAGATAATTTATCGAAAGATCCTAAATTAGTTAGTTTTTTATATTTATTAACTAAAAAAATAATGAATACAAAAAATATTTTTGAAAAATTAATTTTAAAATTTCCTTCTTTTTCTAAGAAATATTAATGACCGAAATAAGTGCATATTTTTATGATGGATCAACATTAGTTTTTTTCTTCAAAATAATGATTATTTTTTAAAATATCGATAGCTAAATTTTAAGATTTTTCTTTTATATGACATAGCACGTTAATGGATGTGATGAAGGAAACTTTTTTTTTTAATTCCTATTTATTTGAAATTTTTTTAATATTATAATATATATTTGATTATTGAAATTTATTTTTCAAACTATCGATAACTGAATTTTTGGACTTTTCTTTGAGAAGACATAACTTGTTAATATTAAAAGTTATTTGAATTTTTCATTTCCAATGAAAGATTAAATTTTGAATTAGAAGAATAATAAGATTTCTTATGAAGCTTTTGTTTTTATTTCTAAAATTTAAGAACCAAAAATCATCAGTTTAAAAAGCAATTAAATCAAGAATTTCAAATATAAATAGATTGATATGGCAACCTGCCCATATGGCTACCTTAGTTTATAAGATTTTTAAAAAGCCTTGAGTAGTACATTAATTTTTTGAAATTCATTAATCGTTTTGGAAAGTTGCACCGCATTGCTCAGAGATATAAACTTTTCAATATAGTTCGAATTTTAAAGAGAGCATAGCGGCTAGTGTTACCATATTTCTCCATCACACACTTAAAGCCACTTTTGCCCCCTTGTCAACGCCTCTGACATTGTTGAAGATATAAGATGACGGAATTTGATAGTCTTCAAATAAGCTGCCAATAGCTGACAATGTCGAATTTTACGCTAAATAAAACGAGCTGCATTCCACAAGACTGCGCATCAGTTTGTGGCAGCTGGCAGCAGCGACAGAGTTGCAACAAGCAGTGCCCTTTGAGAGAGGTAGAGTGGAAGTGTGACGTAAGCAGAAACGCTTGAAGGTAAAATTCCACATAGAAGACTAGATATAACAGCAATTTGAGCTGTTGACAAGCAATTTGGTGGTTTGATTTGCGCTCTGTTGGCTGCAACAAGAAATAGTTGATAAAATAAAATAAAATATAATGCAACCGAAAAAATATGCCACTTCAAACACTGTGCAACATACGCATCAATGGCTTTGCAACAGACCAATTGACCAAGCAGCACTTTGCAGCAAAGTTAACAGCCACAGCTATGGCAACAACAACAACAACAACAACAACAACAGCTGCAACAACTGACTACAAACTGAAATCAACAACAATGTTTGCATGTGCAACCAACAAGTATGCAACACTTTTTTTATATTTTTATTTTTTTTGGTAGCAGACACACCTGGCCAAGTCAAACCAGCCATGGGCGGCACATGGCCAACTCAGTTGCACTTTAACTGCAAGCCAAGCCAAGCCAAGCCGCAGACCAACAACACACACAACACACAGTCACGTACACAAAACCAGCTACAACTAACATTTGTGAGTGTTTTTGTAGCACTGTGTGAGTGAGTGTGTGTGTAGTATCTGTGTGAGTGTGCGTATTGGTCTGTGTGAGTGTGCTTTAGTTGCAACTATTATTTGCCCATCAACAGCTTGGCCTGCCCACTCGGCGTTGTTTTTTATGAGCCACATTGTATGTGTACGTTGCACAACTACAAATACACTGCAAGAAAAAAGTTGTACATAAATATGTACAAAATTTTAATTGAAACAAACTTTTTGTGCGATTTGACTTTTTTTTACACTTTTCTAGCTGTTATATATGGTTTAAAACTTTTGTTAGGACACCTTGACTTTTTTTTTTAAATTTTCCTGAATTTATCATGGTTAGCTATTTATAAAGTTATCCCTATCTTTTTTTTAACTTGTCTGATTGTAAATTTGCTGATAATTTGACAGATTGTAAATACAAACTTTAGGAAAAAACAAAATCCAAGCGATTGCTACATTTTGCGATCAAAAATTTCTTTCAGTGTAGCTGCCGCAACTAGCAACTGCAATCAACAGACAGTCGTTGAGAGCGCGCCCTAAAGCTGGCTACATTTTTTAGCACTCTCGCAATTTAACAAATGCTGCTGTTTGCCAGGTACCACTGCTCTACTCGGAGTCCGAACCTGAGAGAGAGAGCCGGAGCTGGTGCCGGAGCAGTAGCCGGAGCAATAGCCACAGCCGTAATGTTATATCCCGGACTGTGGGCTACAAAAACTCAACTACGGCTGTGTGTGTAGTTGTTGGCCAAAGCTGTTATAATTGCATTACGCCAAAAGGTAGACTACACTTTTTTACACAACCTCTGTGCTGGAGTATTTACCTTGCGTTCTCGCACTAACAATTACAACTCAATAACTTTGTAAGCCGTAGTCAACTTTGGCGCCATGTTTGTTAATTTTACAGCTGCTTGCTGGCATAGCTGTAAATAAATACATTTTGCATTTTTTTTTTCGGCCATTTCCGATGTAGAATTTTACTCGTTAGTGGATAATCTGACAACATTTTGTCTACAAATTATGCAAAAAGTTCTAATTACTTGTATCTTTAGATCTTTATAAGAAGAAATGGGTACAACTGCTTAAAACTGCTTTAAACTGCTTTTGACATCAGCAACTATCAAATAATAACGATTATCCTATTTGCATTATATGGCAGTTAAACGACAAATAAGCGACTCGCAAAAAGCACTATAAAAAATGAAAATAGAAAAGAAAAGATAAAAACGGACGCACTCGAGACGCAGACTAACAAAGCAGTTGGACTTAAGGACAAAGACAGACTTGGACAGACGCAGACAAGTTGCTTGGGGGCGTGGATGCTACAACAAATGCTAAGGACAAACATCGTCCGGGTGACACTTGGCGCTACAAAATATTAAAATGAGCCGACTCAAGTGGAAAAGCAGCTTTGCAGCGTCCGACCCGGACCCGGACCCAGACCCGGTCGCGGACCTGGCCAGCAGAACTTTAGATATTAAATGCCGCGTGCGGAATGCAATTAAAGTCAAAAGCTGCAAAACAAGTTGGCAGCACTGACAGCCGGCTGGCCAAGTGAAAAACTTAAGTTGACAGTTTGCTAGACAGCTCTAGACACTGGACTTACCTGTCCATTTTTGTACCACATGCTCGTGGCTATGTCCAGATCCACCTCGCACATTAGACGTATTTCGGTATGCTGCTCTGCATATACCACGGACATCTCCTCAGCCTCTAGCAGCGGTCGCAGCGGCAGCACACGTGGCTCTAGCGGCTCATCATCATCATCCTCGCTAGCATCGCGATTCTTGGCTGCAAATAAATCACGCGTCGATGTGCCGCTATCAAATTCCTCCACATCATCTATAATGATGACAGGCTCCTTGGGCTTGGGCTTGAGATCTTCCGGTGCCAAATGCACTGTAGATCTGGCACGTTTTGTCTTGGCCGTAGTGAACAACCCCTGGGACTCGCTGGCCTTGACTGTCACCGCAGCTGTCACGCTATTTGTGGTGGCCATGGCGGCCAATGCGGTGGTGGCCGTGGCCGTGGCCGCTGCAGCAGCTGCGGCTTCCAGTTCCTCCTCGGTCTCACGACGCAGCCGGCGCTTATTGTGCAACGTGTACAAAGCCTCCTTGTGCAGGCTCAAGCGATGCGCCTGATGTGCACGGCGAGCCTTCATTTGGGCACGCCATTTGGCAGCCTTTGTTTTGGCTTTGGCGCAGTTTTTGGCACATTTCTGAGGCACATGGGAGTGACCCAGGGAGGAGACTTCCCGCTCAACGTGTCCATGGTCAACTGTGATGTGCTGCAGCTGAGGCTGCTCTGCTGCTCTGTGCGCGGCAGCAGCGTCGATATCGATTGCCGCAGCTGGATGTGTGTTGTGTATTTGTGGCGCCTGCTGCTCTGATATGCTGCGCCATTTTGTATTTAAGGATTCGGCGGGCGTCTTTTGTGACTTGCTGTTGATATTTTGTGGCTGTGTGTAGGTGGTACCTGGAAGAGAAAAAGATATGTTTGATTTAAAAAGAGATCATTAAAAAAATGAGTTCAATTTTAATATATAGCACGACCTTTGGCCCACCAATATCATGTTCAAATGCAACACTGCGTTTGTGGCTGACACTTTTAGTAGCAGCTACGCAATATATGCCACATATTATTGCCTAAAAGGCTGCAACGTATTTGTCAGTTCATTTAATTTGCATCAGCTGTCGTTTAAAAATGTTTAAATAAAGCAGATTTCAACGAAATTCCATTGCTATCGAATGTTAACCCCATTGATGACTTTTCATTTAAAGCGCTAGCCAAATCCTTGTTGAATGTTGCAGTTGCAGTTGCATGCAATCTAGAGCAGGAGTATCAATTACATTGCATTGTCTCGTGTAAATTCAATAAACACATACGCTTACAAGTCTCATACATATATTTATGGCATTTGGTCGGGAGGTATGAGCTCCCTTTTTTGTTTGTTGCATGTTGCATGCTGCACATGCAAATAACGCCTAGTCCGTAGTACGACTAATGCCCAAAATGCCTAGGACTAATGCCGGGGACACGCCTATGTGAGAAAGCAAACGAACGAAGCCCAAGCCCTAGCTGGAAATGTTTTTGCATACACGCAAATCCTTGACTAATCCATTGCCATCCAAAGCAATTTTCATGCCTAACTTTTGCTTTTGGTCCTTGTTGCCTTGTTGCAAATATCCAAGCTTGTTGTTACTGCCCCAGCTCTATGCCACACTGCTGTTGTTGTTGATAAATTTACACAAGTGTATGACAAGCTTTCAAATGGTAATTAATATTCATCTGAGACGGGCTATCAAAAGACAATGCAAAGCACTCAGACGCACATACATCCAGATACAAGCAAACACACAGATACACACACACACATGGCGGACTAAGTCAAATGTAGCCGCTAGCTAGGTGCTGTCTCTGCGGTTAGATGACAAAAGCAGCAACTGCTAAAGATACTCTCTTTGAGTGGAGTGGAGAGCGGAGTGGAGAGTGGAGCGGAGTGGAGTGTAGTCTATAGCGACGACCATCAGAGGCATTGTCATTGTCTGTTTTGAGCTTTTGACTCCAGCCCTTTTTGCGTTAAGACCGCTCTCTCTCTTCTCCAGTCTCCCGCTCTCTCGCAACACGCCTTTCTATGTTTGCAGCTAAATTAAAGTTGTCATTTTTCAAGTGAACGCACAAAAGTATGCAATGCGCCTAATAAATTGGCAGTAGAGACTCGGAGAGAGTCCAGCTTATAGGCATAACTTTGGGTGTGGCTGCCATGATGGTTGTTAGTGTCTCAGCCAAGTCATTTGCGCAGTGTCGCTATTGTTTGACTCTCTGCCTGTGTGTGTGTGTGTTGCGACTTACACGCATGACACATAAACATACAAAGACAAAACAAACAACGTCAACGCATCAGGGGAAGCAGCAAGGCTAAAATGTTTTCACAACAGCTTAAAAGTATGCTACACTTTTTGCCAGCCTCTGCCAAATGCATATAAGATGGCGTGTGCGTCTGTGTATATGTGTGTGTGTGTGGGCGTGCGTTTGTTTGCATATGCATGCATGTGTGTGTCTATGTTTTTAGAGCCTCTACATGCATAGCGTTAAAGGGTATATTAAATGCTGCGTAATCTATGAATTTTTGCACTGCTTTAGTAAAAGATGAAAAAAAATTGTTAAATTTTTGTTACATGGAAAATGCTCATAAATTTGTGACGTCATCAGCAGCACTGCGTATTTAATTGTTTTAAGAGTCAGTAAGACGCATTCAAAATCTTTATATAATTTCAGAAATGATAGATTGTTAGCTTTTGTGATTCACACTAGACGGAAGAAAGTGATTTATAGCTGAAAAACAATGAAGTTTAAAGTTCGAGTGACTTTCTCTCTTTAAGACATGCTGCACAATCCAACTAAAGAGCATTTTATAGTCGTTGCAACCCAAGCCAAGCTTAAGCAATTTCTGTTTGTAGTTTGTTTGCTTGTTTTCTTGTAGTTGTTTGTGCTGTAACTTAACTTGTAAATGAAGATTGCGCCGGAAATTGCACAAAACTAGCAGCGTCTTCGCTAGATGGCGTATTTGTGCGCTGCTGCTGCCTACATATGCGTATCAGTGTGTGTGTGTGTGTGACTATCTGAGCGTGTGTTTGTGCAAATTTAATGAAGCACCCACCCACAGGCAAACACTTGACTAGGTGGCATCACTAACACATGCTCATGCATTTGCATCTGCAAATTTTGTGGCATCCTCAAAATGTGTTGCATACGCTGCGGCGCATAAATTGCCAGCAAGCCTTTTGCGGTTGCATGCTGCTTGGCTTTTGGATGGCAAAATATTGTTTAGCACTTAATAAAATTGTTAGTTTTAGACTAAATTGTTTAATGTCTTGAAGCAGCCAAAACAAGTCAGCCAAGTCAAGCAGCTTTAAGTAGCTAAAATGGAAGTCATACTCTTTAAATAATCTCAGGCAGCAAAATGTATCCTTAAGTGGGTTTGGGAGCTATTGAGTATAACGCTGGGAATTATTTTTAGTGCACTTGATTTAATATAATGCAGGACAAGAGCTGAAGTTGTACTTTAGAAATTTCGTGGAGCAATGATTGTTTTTGCTAGAATACAAAGATTTCAACTTAAGAAGCCTAAAATTCTGGGAATTTAAACTTAAGCTCATTTTAGACCAAAAATTACGGCGAGTCTCTTTCACCCGCCATGAGTCTTACCTATTTAAGAGTACTTATCAAAGAGCTTTGCAAAGTGTGACGTCACAGTGAAGCAAAATTGATAGCAATGTAATATATTTGTATTATTTCAGTAGCTACATCCTTTGAGGTCTGTTTAAACTTGCGAAAGATGAAAAACAATTTTTTTTAAACTCCATTTATTCTAGACTCTTTAAAGAGCCTATTAAAAGCTTAAAGCAGATAACCCAGAGAAAAATGTTCGATCACATTTTTAAGAATCCAAGAACCCTATTAAGTTATACTAAATTTGAATTCGTCATGATTATTTAACAAAAGCTCAGCAAAAAGCTAGTTCAGTCTTCCTGTAGAAATCACTAAATAACGATTCTTCTGATAAAAATTTATCGTGAATCATATAGCACCTCATCATCTTCTTCTTATGTGGCCATAGCAACCCGATTACCGGATTACGGCCTGCCTTAAAACATATCTCCAGACGCCTCTGCATTGCGAGCGCCTTCTCCAGTTGGCCACACCGAGCGAAGACAGGGCCCCTTCCACTTGGTCTTTCCAACGCCAACACGGTCGTCCTCTCCGCCGACGGCCGCTGACTACCGTATCGAACACACGTCTAGCTGGAGCATCCTAGTCCATCCTAACGTCCATGTCGTTGAAGAGCCCATACAGCTCCTGGTTGGTACGGATGCGGTAGTCATCGCCAACTCGAATAGGACAAAAGATCTTGCGCAGTACTTTCCTCTCGAAAACTCCCAAGGCAGCTGCATCAGTAAGCGACACGGTCCAGGCTTCCGCGCCGTAAAGAAGCACTGAAAGGATGAGTGCCTTGTAGAGTGTTAGTTTTGTCGCCTGAGAGAGGTCTCTACTACTCAATTGCCTATTGAGATCGAAATAGCAACTGTTGGCAAGAGTGATTCTGCGCTTGATCTCCAGGCTGACATCGTTGTCGGTGGTAACGGCGGTGCCAAAGTAGATGAATTCCTTGACAACATCGAAAGTATAGCTGTTGGCCGTAATCTGGGACCCAAGCCGCCGCACGTCCCTACTTGTCGACAGCATATACTTCGTTTTGCCCTCATTTACCGCCAGACCCATTTTCGCAGACTCCCGTTTGATAGCACTGAAGGCCGCGGTGACATCTCGCTTGGTATGTCATTGCGATGCACGCCTGCCTTGCGCAGAACGCTCTCCATGACGAAGTTGAAGAGGTCGCATGATAAGGGGTCGCTTTGTCTGAAACCTCGCACGGTATCAAAAGGCTGGAAGAGGTCCTTTCCTACCTTGACGGAGCTGCAGGAATTGCTCAACGTCATTCTGCAAAGCCTTATCAGCTTCGCAGGGATACCGAGCTCAGACATTGCGGCATATACGCGATCCCTTATTGGGCTATCGAAAGCTGCTTTGTAGTCGACGAACAGGTGGTGAGTGTCGACTTGATGTTCGTGGGTCTTTTCTAGGATTTGGGTAGTGTGAATATCTGATCGGCGGTGGACTTGCCAGGTCTGAAGCCGCACTGATAAGGTCCAATCAGTGCCTTGGCGAGTGGCTTCAGTCTTTCACACAGTACGCTCGTAAGGGCCTTATATGCGATAGGGAGAAGGCTTATACCCCTGTAGTTGGCGCAGATAGTGGGGTCTCCCTTTTTCAGGACAGGACAGAAGGCACTGAGTTTCCAATCACTGGGCATCGCTTCTTCCAGCCATATTCTGCAAATGAGCCGGTACATGCACCCAACCAGCAGGTAGGCCATCAGGGCCGGCGACTTTGTTGTTTTTGAGTCGCTGTATTGCGACCCTGACCTTGTCATGGTTGGGCGGCGGGATCTCCACGCCGTCGTCGTCGATTAGTGCCGGTTCGCTTACTTCTCTAGTGGCGGAATTGGTGCCGCAATAGCACCTAATCATCTCCTTTAGTTAAACCATTTTGCAGATAATTTTTTAAAAACT
Source organism: Chymomyza amoena (assembly GCA_037043745.1). Taxonomy (NCBI): domain Eukaryota; kingdom Metazoa; phylum Arthropoda; class Insecta; order Diptera; family Drosophilidae; genus Chymomyza; species Chymomyza amoena. The sequence goes on from JBAMAX010004560.1 coordinate 250,071, forward strand.
TTTCTGCGAAGACCATCAGACCAAAATTTCCCAGTATCCATCAAGTCAAATAAAATTCAAAAAAATTTCTCTTCATCTTTCCATCTGCTCATTCATGTCGCTTTTTATTTCAACAAACTTTAAACTCAATATATGCATTTTTTTTATTTACACATTTTTTAATAATGACTCTTTATAATTTATTTATTTTATGCAATAGCGAAAAAACAAAATAAAAAAAAATCAATTCATTTGCAATTATTGCAATAATTTTTGCAAATTTCATGTCATTTCATATTTTTATTGTAATATTTATTTTTTTATTTAACATTTCATATTTTTTTTAAAAGCTCGGCACTAAATGGCAATTGTGAGGGGCAAAAAATGTTGAAACGCTGAAACACGGTTTATTTTTTTTTTTGTTTTTTTGTCGAGCTACGCCAATAAATATGCAAAAGAGTGCGCTTTTTTATTAACTGTTTGCCGTGGGCAAAAGGGCGTGGCAGCAATCAAGCGCTGACATAATTATATGTCACTGATTACAGCCTGCCAATTGACTGACAGTGAGTACAGACATATACATACACATACGTACCTATATATACATATATAGGCTAGGGTTGGGCAGAGGGGCGTATGAGATCGAAGCGGGTAAAAGAAAAAAATCGAGGTAGTCTCGTTTAACTGTAAATTTAATCGATTTCCTTTTTTTTATGTGTGTCCAATATATACGCATACATATACAAGGGTACATACTTATACATATACACGCAGCATATACGTATACAAACAAGGCTTGTCTATGTGTGTGTTTTTTATACCCTATCAATATAGGCTAGGGTATTGTAGAAATATGGCATATTAGTTGAAGGCAGAGCAGGATGTGGCAGAAGTTAGATGCTTCCCACAAAAAGTTTTATAATCGCTTGGCTAAAGGTCCTTCCTAGTTCCTAGTTCTAAAAGATCATCTTTGAAATCATTATTATAAGAAATCATGTCTTATTTTTGGTATTGAAAATTTGTTGACTTTTTCTTAAAATACACATCCACTAAGGTTTTAAAGAACCCATAAATCATTTAAATATTATAGTATCGAGAACATTGATATATTTTGCCAACTGTGTCAAATTCTCGTTAAATGTTATTGCTTAATTTAAAGCACAAGTATTCTTCGGCACTCAAGGATGCTTAGATATCCTCCAAAAACCAAGATAGTTATCAATCTGGCGTGGATCCTGGATTTTGAAGGTGTATGAATATGTTAGAGCTCTTACAAAGCTGGCAAATTTCCAAGTTTCTATGTATATATTTCTAGTACCTTCGGACATGGCAGCATTCTGAAGGGTCAAGAGACTAGCAAATCAACAGATTACATAACACCAGTACTGGACTTCAAGAAGATGTTCGACGTCAGATTCCCGACGAGAAAGAAGTGGGACATGAACTGGGTAATGAGAGCAGACGCAGCTGCAATCTATACTGACGGATCCAAGATGGATCGCGTTGTAGGAGCAGGGGTCTACTCGGACGAACTCGAAGTATCTCTCTCCTATCGCCTAGACAGCAGAAACAGCAACTTCCAGGCGGAAGTCTTTGGCATCAGAGAAGCATGTAAGGTGTTGAATAATCATCCGAGTCAGCTGGCGGAGGTGTGTATATTCTCCGACAGTCAAGGAGCTTTGCTGGCGATCAAATCCCCAACCGTGAACTCAGAAATCATCAGACAATGCAAAGAAAATCTCAATGCCCTTGCAAGCAGAATCAACATCGCTCTCGTATGAGTTCCCGGACATAGGAACGTATACGGGAATGAAAAAGCTGATGAACTGGCGAGAAAAGGAGCATCAGATGGCGAAGCAGCGGAGGTAGCTGTCAAATACCTCCTCAGCGCTATCAAGAGAGAACTTGCCGAAGCTGTGACCCGGAAAACACAGAAGAGAAAGTTAATCATTATTTATGTGAGTGCCCACGATTGGGGTCCTTACGCCACAGAGCACTAGGAAGTTTCGCGTTAGGAAGCCTACGTGACTTGGCAGAAAAGAACATAGACGACATCAGCAGGTTTATTAACGGATCGAGATGGTTTGAGTAAACAGCAGTGGTTCCCATAAGTGGTTTTACAAAATGGCGCATTAGCGCTAATTGAGTTTGAATATGTTGTCACTCAAAACGGCACCCAAACCAACCAACCAATGTATATATATTTTGAGATCGCAAGATCAGAGCTAACCTCCAAAAACTTCGCAAAAAATTTATTTCGCTTCATGCCTTCATAGTCCACTTCGAATTGAATATACCTATACCAAAGATCTCAAGGCTGTAAACCTATTTTTCCAACTTTATACATATTTTTTGAAGTCGTAAAAAATCAAAGATTACCTTCAAAATACTCAGAAAAAATATTTTTCGCTTTATGGCTTTCCACGATAGTTTCTATCCGGCGTGGAGTCCAGGATTTGGTTATAGTCTACTTCGAAGTGTATATACATATATCAGAGCTCTTAAAAAAAGCTGCCAACCTATATTTCCAACTATCCATAGATTTTCTGAGGTCGCGAAATATCAGAGATAACCTCACAAAAAGCTCGGAAAACAAATATATTTCACTTCACGATAGTTACTATCAAGTAAAGAATTTAGTTATAGTCAGATATATTTCAGACCTCTGAAAAAATCTCTCAACCTATTTTTTCGAACTTTTTATACCATTTTTGAAGTGATGAAAATCTAATTTTATCTCAGAGATAACTATCAAAAAAGTTTCTATCAAATCAAGGATGTGGTAATAGTCACATATGTTATGTATATCAGAGCTCTCAAAAAGCTGTCAACCTATTTTTCTAATTTTTTATCTATAAATTTTTTGAAGCCGCAGCATCTGAGTCTTAGTTTCAATAAGTTCTAGCACGTCAGATGGGATATTATGTTATGTCAAAACCCTGACGTTTTGGGTTCATTTAATCCGAATCAGAAATCAAAGAAAGCCCAGCTGGTCAGGATCCTTGATATCCTCCAAGAAATGACGTTATTGAGGCTTTGCAATGGTACTGTGTAATTTTTTGGACCTCAGATTTGTGTTAAGCGATCCGAGAAAATTATTCTTTACTTTGAATCCGAATTCGATTTTCTTTTGTTTTTCGATATGTTTGGCTATATTTTTTCATTTTTTGGAGTCCCTGAATTCAAATCCCAGATCAAGAAACTCCAGTATGTTTGGTTTCACTTTCAAAGTGCTTCGTTTTATGGGTTTTTATGTTATACTATTTTGGATACTGGGATTTTTCGGACTTAGGATTCAGATTCAAGGCACAAAATCCAAAAGGTGATCTTGAGAAAAATTATTATTTGGTTGTTTTTTATATTTTTTCGAATCGCTGAATTCATATTGCAGATCAAAAAATTCCATATAGTCAGATTCTTAGCAATAACCTTTACAATGCTTCATTTTATGGGTTTTTTGATGATATTTTAAGTCTTTTTGCTGGGATTTTTTTGGACTAGGGATTCGAATTCAGATTCAGCGTCACAAAATCCAAAAGGTGACTTTGATTGAAATTTTTATTTTGGAGTTCTTTTTTTATATTTTTTTTGGGAATTGCGGAATTTTTTTAATATTTTGGAATGGCTGAATTCATTTTCAGATCAAAAAATTCATATCGTCAGATTTTTAGCAATAAGCTCTACAATGCTTCGTTTTATGGGTTTTTTTATGATATTTTGAAGTCTTTTTGCTGGAATTTTTTGGACTAGGGATTCGGATTCAGATTCATCGCCACAAAATCCAATAGGTGATTCTGATTGAAACTTATTATTTTGTAGTTCTTTTTTTATATTTTTTGGGAATTGCGGAATTCAATTTCCCGATCAAAGAACTGCAATATATCAGGTTTCAGCTATAACCTCCAAGCTGCTTCGTTTTATGGATTTTTTGTGGTACTTTCAGAACGCTTTGGAGCTGGAATTTTTTAAACTTAGGATTTGGGTTCCGATTCACCGGCACGAAATCCAAAAGGTTGCCCCGTTTAAAATTTTTTTGAGATTCTTTTTATTTTGGGATCGCTGAACTTAAAACCCACATCAAAAAACTCCAGTAAGTCAAGTTTCGGTTTTTTTAACAATTTTCAGAATTTTTGGATGCTGGGATTTTTTGGAATTGGAAATCGGATTCAGATTTATCGGCACAAAGTCCCTAAGGTTACTCCTTCAAAAATGTTTATTAAGGTGTTCTTATTTCCAGCGAAGGAAATAAATTTAATACTTTATAATAATCAAACCACCATCATATAAATCGTTTACAGAGCATTTTAGTTTCGGCTACTGCCGCCTCAATTTCCCATTTTTTTCTACGCACAAATATGCAAATGACATGCAGTTGGGTTTCACTTTTTTTTTCGCCACATATCCTACAAAATGGCGCCTCACTTCCTACGCACTTCAACCGTTTTTTAATTATGTCAACAATAATTTAATGCACTTGTATCAGTCAATCTTTGTGTGTGTTCTGCTCTATAAAAATATTACTTTATGCAAATGTCATGCTAATAAAAGTGCGCACTCTTAAAAAAAAATATTTATATAGATATAAAAATAATATTGTTGCATATTTAAATACAAATAAAATTGTATTTATTTTATATAAAAATGCATGCACAACGATAATATTTGCCAAAGCAAAGTAAAAACTTGTATAGCCAAAAAATCGGATGTATCTCAATTGGAGCATTTTTTATAACTTAAAATTTAATATATTTTGCGTAACATTATTTGCAGTTGAAATATTTACTTTAATTTAATATTTGCTGTAATAAAATGATGTGAAATTATTTTTGTGAGATATTTGTCTGCAAAGGCTTGAAAGAGTTATGAAGCATATCAATAGCAGTTATAAAAATATCAGAAAATGTTAAATTATATATGAATAAAATATTAAAACTAAAATGGGCTCAAGGGAAATTAATGAAATATTTTGTAAGTTTAGAAATCGATTAAAATTCATTAGTAATTTCGAAAGCATTTATAGTTTTTTATTTTTGCTCTAAGAATATCGCGTTATGGCATAAGAAAGAGTATATTTTACTTAGAATAAAAAATAAATATAAATTCATGAATAAATAATTTTTAAAAAATATTCAAATTATGAAATAAATTAAATAAAAAATTATAAGATCATCGTATTCTGGCATAGGAAAGATGTTCTTCTACTTAGAATAAAAAATAAATATATTTCAATACATAAATAAATAATTTAAAAAAAAATTATATGCAATAAATTAAATAAAAAAATTATAAACACATCGCATAATGGCATAGGAAAAATTTTCGTTTACTTAGAATAAAAAATAAATATATTTAAATATATGACTAAATAATTAAAAAAAAAGATTAAAAAATATGCAATAAATCAAATAAAAAAATATAAGAAAATGGCATTATTGCACAGGAAAGATGTTCTTTTACTTAGAATAAAAAATAAATATACATATATAAATACATGACTAAATAATTAAAAAAAAAATTAAAAATTATACATGATAGAAAGATGTTCTTATACTCTAGAATAAAAAATAAATATATACAAATACATGAATAAACAAATAAAAATAAATTTTTAGGTTTGCAATGAATTTAATAAAAAATATATGCTCAAAAATTATAAAATAAATAATAATAAAAAAAGTATGCAATAATTTAAATAAAAAATAAATTCTCAAAAGTGTCATATCTGAGTCATACAGGGGTGGATTGATAAGTTTCCGGCCTGAACATGAAAAACAACTTTTAAGAATTTTTTTTTTATTTCTCAACATAATCTCCTCCTGATACATTTCTCATAGCGGTGTTCTAGTCTAGTAATGCCATCTCTATAGACTGATTCGTCAAGCTCTTTAAAATACCCATTTACAGCTTCGATTACTTCTTCATTGTCCGCAAATCTCTTACGCCAAGCCATTTTTTGAGGTTAGGAAACAGATAATAGTCACTCGGGGCTAGGTCTGGAAAGTAGGGAGGTTGCGGCATCAATTCAAACTTCAGATCGTTGGTTTTACGACATTGCAACGATTGACTTGTGCGCTGGTGCGTTATCGTGATGAAACAAGATTCTTTTCTTCGCCAGATGAGGTCGTTTAATTTTCACCTCGTGGCTCAAACGTTGCAATAAGTCTGCGTAGTATTGACCAGTGATAGTTTTACCCTTTTCGAGGTAATTAATGTATATAATACCTCTTGCATCCCAAAAAACAGTAGCCATAGCCTTGTTCGCTGAAAAAATTGTTTTTGCCTTCTTTGAGTTGGTTCCCCTGGTCCACTGTTTAGACTGTTCTTTGGTTTCAGAAGTGTAGTGGTGGAAAATTCGCTTGGATTACGCTTATACAACGTCAAATTGGCGGTAGAAATGTTTTTTCGAATCAATTTTTGGTCGACTGTTAGAAAACGCGGCACCCATCTTGCACAGAGCTTTTCCATATGCAAATGTTGGTGCAAAATATTTTGCACACGTTAATATGACATCTTACAGGTCTCAACTATCTTACGCACTTTTAATCTGCGGTTTTCCAGCACTATTTGATGGATTTTTTCGATCATATCTGGAGTTGTCACCTCAACAGGGCGTCCTGAGCGAGGCTCATCAGAGGTGCTCACACGACCTTTTTTAAATTCGGAAACCCACTGCTAATGGTTGAATATGATGGGGAGGATGTCCCCAGTGTTGAGTCCATCTCTTTTTTAATTTCCTTCGGCTTTAACCCCTTCAAATAGAAGTATTTGATGACAGCACGATTTTCCAGCTTTTCCATTTTCAAGAAAACACAGAGGCGTCTTGTTCAGTGTGCTCTCAAATCTAAACTAACATGGCGATCGGGCTGAAACTATAGCTACAAGCTATCTAAGAATGGTACTATAGAACGCCACCTCAAGGTAGGCCTAGTGGCGCCATCTCTTGGTCAGGCCGGAAACTTATCAATCCACACTCGTATTTAAAAATCCATTAGTATATAATAAATTTTCTGTATTTTTTAAGTGTTTAAAATTTAATAATAAAAAATTTGCAATATTTTAAATAAAAAATAAATTCTCAAAAAATGTCATAACTACGCAAATTAAAAAAATTAATATATAAACAAATTTCCATAAACTTTTATTCAGAATTATGTCGTTTTTAAAAATGTCGTGTTAGGCTCTTGAATAAAATTTCCCTCTTTCCTTTTGTGGTATACTACGTTATATTTTCAAGAAATTGCATTGCATCATTATTACAGTAAGTTTTTAAAAATTTCCTATTTGGTGCTTTAATAAAAATTCCCTAAAATTTCCCTATGTGGTATATCACATCACATTTTCAATCAATTGCAATATAACCAAATTTCTGTTTTTTTTTTTTAAACAATTATAGTCTTAATATTAAAACCAAGAAAAATCTCTTGAAATACATTGGATAGATCTTTTTATCGTAAAAGCTTTCGAAAACGTTTTTGGCCATTACAGTTTTACAGTTTCCCTACATTTATTTCTATTGTTAGCTACAGTCGGGCTCCTCCCTCTTACTTCTGGCTTCATATTCATCTTCTATGCTTACTTCCTCTTCCACGTCGTGCGTTCATTCATCTTACACACACATCCATACACACACACACCCATACACATAAGCACTTACATACATATATGAATAAACAAACAGCCTTATGTACATATCTAAATCACAGCCTTAGAACAAACAATAACCATTAGGGTAACTTACATACCGCCCGGACTGTCAACGCTCTACGCCTATGCCCACCTCCCCGCCCCCTCTTTTACTCCCTCACTCAACCATTCTTTGTACTTGCTTTCATCACTCTCTCCCACTCTCTCTCTGTCTTTCTCTTGTTTCCCCTGCTTTGTGGCATGCAATAGCAAACAATGCAACTTGGTACTGGAGCAGGGCATGCGTTGATTAGGTTAATGTCCTCAAGGCACAGTTCTACTACTCCGAGCGACTATTCCGACTATACCGAGTACTTCGACTACTACGACTACGACTACTTCGAATACTCCGAAAACTAGCAGCAGAAGTCTCTGCGCGCTGCGCTGCCCACAATCTACTTTGCTGTTATGCAGTAACTGACTACGCACAGTGGTCGAAATTGCATTTTTTTTTGTAATTTTTTTTTATAATAAAATATAAATTAAATTGAAAATTTGCATGCATTTTTGCAACTTCTCAAATTAAAGAAACCGGGAAGCAGATTAGACTGTGCTGTCTAGTCAGAGTCTTATCTTTAGCTCCACCCTGTGTGTAAATTGGAAATAAATTTTTTGTAATTTTTTTTCAATTAATGTTTTTAAATAGGTTAAGTGTATAATCGCTTCAGTTGGTTTTTAGAATTTTTTTGCAATCTTGTGTATCAAAATCCAATCCTTGCACACTTTTTGAAGTCATAATATTATAACCTTTTGGAGTGCATTTGGATCGGCGACTCACGTGGAATAAGCATATAAAATCAAAGCATATGCAGCTTAAAATTAAAACCAAAAGAATGTATTGGCTTCTAGGTCCGCGATCGCAGCTTAGTTTGGAGAATAAAATTCGGCTTTACAAAGCAGTACTCAAGCCGGTCTGGACGTATGCAATGCAGCTCTGGGGGACGGCGAGCAATTCAAATATCGAAATCCTGCAAAGATATCAATCTATAACTCTAAGAAACATTGCAGGCGCTCCTTGGTACGTAACCAACAAAGAAATTCACAAAGATTTGAATGTTCCTTTCGTAAAAGACGAAATATTAAAATCATCGAGAAGATATTTTGAGAGACTCTCAAATCATGAAAACTCGCTGGCAATTAATCTTCTAGATAATAGTTTGGACGTTAGACGTCTGAAGAGATATCATGTTCTGGATCTTCCAGATAGATTTTTATAATATATAGAGTTTAGTAAATAATACGTAAAAAGTAATATGTATTAAATAACATAATGAATTATATACAATTTAAGTATATTGGTGTTGCTCACTGGAGCATAACCAACCCCGTTATATTTATAATATAAGCAAATTTGTTAAATGTCAATATGACAGATCGCAAATAAAAATAATACTCAAAAAAAAAATAATATTATAACCAAGTAGAAAAAATTATTAGAACCTGAACTCTTAAAAATTTTTATATTAGAAATCAGTTTAACTATAAATATTATAAAATAAAACCGTGAAGTAAATAATTTAAATTAAAATTTTGTTTAATTTTTTTGATTCCAGATCCGGTCAGTTCTCATAAGAGCATTCTCGAACAATTGGGTGAGTTTATGAAATCCTTTTAAATTTCAGGAAAATAATCTTTTATAAATTGCGTCTGGATCTAGTCCGAGTCTGTACCTCATTTGTTTTCTATGTGTAAAGCGAAAATATCTTTCTTTTTTTTTGTGTGGTTTCCAGAGACAGTCAGTTTCACAAAGGAATTCTCGGAAGAGTTTCTATAATCTTTTCAAATTTCAGTAGTAGTGGAGTTAAAGGGGCCTGTCCTAGATCTAAGCTTGCTGATCCATTATGAATCTGTTTCTGAATCTCTACTTTTTCGCTGAAATGAACCTAAGGAATATTTATTGTTTATTTTGCAATTTTATGTTTATTTTTAATGCACAGCTATTCTCCTGATAGTTATGTATTTTGTTTAACTATATATTTTATAGCTAGGTTGACGATCTTTATAAAGAGTGAAAAATTGCATGTTTTTTTAAATAATAGTGAAGCAAAACATGAACAACACTCAAGATCTTTATTTCATCAGAGAGGAAAAGTTCCAATAAAAAAGTTTTCATATGGTCTTTTTATTTTCCGGGATTCGTAGAAAAGCAACCTTAAAAGTGGTTGCTAAGTAAATTCACAAATCAATCATTATATAAATTCTTTTATTTATTCAAATCAATATTTTTTTTAATATATAAAATTTAAATATATATAAAAATTGAATTTTTTTGAGAACCATTGTCGTTACGTTATGAGACTATTTTTTAGGTACAGTGGACTGAATTATGCTTTAAATAACGATAAGTTATAGCACAAAACTGACGTAATCGATTTGGAAGGTTCTTCTGAAATCGTGAAAACGTTAAATTAGAGTGAATTATTCAATACAAAACTATTATTGATTTTTAATAAAATAACAAGTCTACAATATATTTCAAAAATAGTTATAAAAATGAAAAATAATGCATTTAATTTTTCAGAAAATTCAGAAGAAAAATATTGTGTATATAAAAATTCAAAAAATTAAAAAAAATTGAATTTATTCGAAAAGACATGTCGTTACGTATGAAATACTTTTTAAGTACTGTGAAATGAATATGCTTTAAATAATCGATTTAAATGGTTCTTCTGAAATCGTGAAAACGTTAAATATAACTAAACTGTTCAATGCTAAATTATCTATTGATTTTTAACTTGGAATAGTCCACAATCTGCTTAAAAAATAGTAATTCAAATTTTTTAAATCGCTTATTATTTCAGTATATCTTTTTTTATATTAGTTGGCTACAACTCTATTTTAGGAACATCTTGTTTTAATAATAACACTGTCCTACAGAATTGAAAATTCAAAGAACTTTTCAAATGACCTAGTGTGCTTTGGTCTTGACGAGAGATCATGAAGTATTTTTCAAAATTGTCATGAGACCCCAAAATCGAAGATTATTATCTCTTGAAACGTTTTCGTGGCACACGATCTTACTTCCACTATAATGAACGTCATTTTACAATAAATTGTTCGATTGCTTTACGGTTTTGGAAAGAAGAAGATTCAAGCTTTAAGATGATATACATTTGTTTATTTATTATATTTACATTGCCTAAGTGCTCTAAAAAATTTCAAAACGCCAAATTTTAACAAAATCGGTTGACTATATCATATAGCTCCCATAGGAATTATCGGTCAAAAAATCGATTTTTTAACAAAATTTGTTGTATTTCGTTTGTTTTCTAAAATATTGCGACCAAATTTGGCACTTGTAAGTTTTTTATTGTTCTGTAAGTATTATACCACAATTTGGTTACGATATCTTCATGAACAAACGAATTATCCATCTAAAACATTTCTGTTTGTCGATGACTGAATTTTCTTGTTTACAATAAGCGTCGTAACTTAAGCATTTATCGATCGATTTTAATGAATCAAAACTTTTCTTACTTGGAATTAATATTTCTTTAAGATTAAACTGTACAAAAGTACAAGAAGTTTTAACTAAATGTTATATAAAAATGACTTCAAAGTGTGAAAATCTGCTAAAAAAAGAGTGTAAATCTTAGATAACTTTTAAAAAATCTCGTAGTTGCTTTGTATGAAGTATAAACAAATGTATATCATCTTAAAGCTTGAATCTTCTTCTTTCCAAAACCGTAAAGCAATCGAAAATCGGTTGAAAAATGGCGACGTTGAGATAGTGGGAGTGATCGCAGTACCCGAAAAACGGTTTTTAAGCGATAACTTCCGATTTTGGGGGTGTTAGACAATTTTGAAAAACGCTATCGTGATCTACTCGTCAAGACCTACAACGTACACTAGGTCACTTGAAAAGTTCTTTTTCACTGTTGGACAGTGTAATTGTAATAATTTAAAAAATGTTAATAAAATTTTTTTTAAGACGTATCGAATCGATTTGATTAAAAAAAATAAAACGAATATTGTTGAATGTATTTTTTTTTTAAATGTAGAAACAAATTTTTGTTATGTCAAAAGATCGCCAAAATTATACTACATTTTTGTAATATATTATGGATTACATATTTTTCTTTATGATGAAAAAACTTTAACTAAATGCTGAAATTTAAATAAAAATGTTTGAAGTAACACTCATTACGAAAAAATAAATAAAAATCCATTACCTTATCCATCTAGACTTTTTATGCCCAAAAACTAGATTTCAGACCACTGTGCAATGGCAACTGCTGACTGCCCTGAGCCGCTTAGTAAGTGTGCATGTGCGCTTGTATTTGTGAATATCTGTGTGTGCCTTTCTCTATGTATGGTATGCACCTGCTGCACCTGGCTGCTGCTGCTGCTGTTGCTGCCTCTGCTGCTGACTTGCATTGTTGTTGGAGTTGCACACCGTGACGTCGTCGTCGTGACGTCGTCGACAACGTCGCCAACTTTGCCAACCGCCACTTAATGCAAGCGCAAGCCAAGCAAGCATTCACTGGATATTGCAGTGGGCTGGCTCTCTTTGGGGAACTGGAGCCCAGGTCAAAGTGATGGTGGAGAGGGGGGTCTTGGCGACTCGAAACTGTGCTGCACTTTGGCAGGCATGCCGTGTGGCTTTTGTGGCAAAGACTGCGTGGCACCAACAAACAGCAGCAGCAGCAGTAACCACAACAACAACAACAGCAGCAACAACAAGTTGTGCGCGTTTTAGGCATTTTTGCACTCATGCCGGCCACAGACCGCAACCTACAATGCGTTGCCCTTTTACCCTCTTACCCAAATACAAACAACTTGAGCCAGGAGCCAGGAGCTGGCACTGTAACTATTTAAGTTAAAAGCCTTTTAATCGATTCTAAATGACTGCAAAATTATTGTGTTAATTTGCATCGCCCTGGCAATAGTTGATACACTATAACTATATACAACTAGTAACGTAACTAGTTGGGCTGGCATTGCGCATACGTCATGTGTGCCATAATTTTAGCCAACATATGTTGACAGTGGAAATTTTCAGCTGTGGTTGCAGTGAATTAGAAATGCATTATTGTGAACCAATATTGATATTTGTGTGGATACCAGTGTCATTATTATTATGGCATACACCAGCACACATACATACACATATATAGTATATATGTATATAGGTTTGTAATTGTAGTGATTATGTGTGGCGTGAGTTGTATAACTGGTTGAGTAAATAGAAATATTGATTCAGGTAAATTGGTGATGGCAAGTGGTTTTATATTTTAATGCGCTATAAGTTGGGATGTTTTTGACAGGAGTAGGAGGACTAACCAAGAGTGGAAATTTGATCTATTTGAAACGAATTACTCATATTGAGAATATAGGTTAAGTCAGGTTGTGGTTCCCTCTCGCGCCTTGCTACCTTGTCGTGGTGAGGGGCTCATTAGGGGCTATGAATTCAAGAGCGATTGCCGGCGGTAACATAGCTATAAGTAGGGCCACCCATGCCGGAAAAGGTCGAGGAAGAGTCCTGAAGCTAAGAACAGTCCACAACAAATCGTGATGCCTTTTTGGCAGCTAAATTGTCATCAGGTAAGCGTCTGTTTCCCCATATCAGGGGCAGCTTCTAACAAAAGAATCTTTGAACCCATCACTCATTGATTCTCATCAAATGATGTCAAAATAATATGGAACAAAACAATAATGGAAACATGTCTCCAAAGGGTACCCAACAATTATTGGTCAATCCCCCTGCTACGGCAACCAGCACAGAGGATTTGGAGGTGCTAATTTCACGATTATAATAGCAACACGATGAATGTAGTCAAGAGGCTTTATGCTCCACTTAGGAGTCCAGAATTCGATTAGTAGTAGTATTTAGGTTGTGGAAAAAAAAATCGGCCTAAAAATTCAGTAAATTTGGGGCTAGATTGGACTGTTCTGATACCGCGCGTATCTCTTTTTAAACCCTTTCTTCAGTAAAGTATTTTTCAGCAGAATTCTAGATTATTGCTGCGGAATAGCTTGCAATCATTCTCGGCCAGATAGGATCTATGCAGCTCCCCTAGGTTGTGCAGGACATAATATCCCAGGTGATTTTTCCTGCGTTTACACTGACCTTTATAGGAATAGAAGAATTGCTCTACTGATTCTACCACTTCTTCGCTTATTATATACGTTTTCTCCAAAACGTAAACTTTTGGGCAGAATTGATGAAGAAAGATGATAACCGTCTCATTTTCACAAATCTTGAATATGTAAAAGACATTTCTTCTGAAAACGTCATGATGAGAAAGATTCGATTATTTTCTTCCCAAATTGTTTTGCAATTGCGTTAATTTCTTGAAAAAGTAAAAAACCATTTTTTTTTTGTATAGGACAAGCTTCTGAAAAAATTTTGCACAAAATGTTAATATGGTGAGAAAAAGATTATCTTCTCTTCTAAACAAATCTTTTTCTATTTCTGCCCAAAATATTGATATCGTGAGAAGATTATCTGTTAAAGTCAGATTTTTTTGAAAGATGGAAAATTTTTAAAAAGTTCAGCGTAACATGTTGATATTTTGATCATCTTTTTTTAACAAGTCTTTTAGCAACTTCTTGATTGGATCTATGCAAAGAAAATCTTTTTTTTTTCTGTTTTTACAAATCTATTCACTATTTCTTGATTGATATTGCTGTGAAGATATTCTTACTAAAGTACAATTTTTTTTTTTTCAAAGTTAAAATCTATGTAAACCAGTGTTGCCTTATAGATTGTTATCATGAGAAAATTATTAATTTCTTTTCTCACAAATCTTTTCGCAATTGCTAAAATTCTCGAAAAATTTAAAATCAATTTTTTTCAAATCTGAAAACTTCTGAAAAAGACGTGCATAAAATTTTAATTTGAAGAGAAAAAGATAATCTTCTTTTTTCACAAATCTTTTCTTTATTTTTGGATTCTATTGGAATCTTCTTCGTGGGAGGATTATCTGTCAAAGATTTTTTTTTTTAAATATGAAAGCTTTTTAAAAAAATTTGTTCTACATGTTGATATCTTGAGTCTTTTTGCAATTTCTTGATAAGATGATGATCTGCTAAACCAAATCTTTTTTTTCTTTTTTTTAAAAATCTATCCACAAAATCTTGATCTTACAAAGAACTTTTTTTTTAAGTTGAAATCTTTGTAACTCATTAGTTGCTAAAAATATTGATATCATCTGAATATTATGAGTTTACTTTTTTTTTCAAATATATGCGCAGATTCCGGAATTCTTATGTAATGTGTATTTTATGTATCTTATGTATTTATGTAATGAGACGATGATCTGGCAAAGCAATTTTTTTTTAAAGATGAAAGCCATGCCCAACATTAATGAGAATAATTGAGTTTTTTTACAAATCTTTTTCGCAAATATTTTTGCAGTTTCTGGAATATGCAAAAGAATTTTTTTATATATATACAAATCTTCTGAAAAGGTTGCAACATGCTGATATTATATGTTAGATGAATATTTTCACAGATTTATTTTCGCAATTCTTAGATTTCTTGAGCAAAGCTAATTTCGTTAGAATGATGATCAGGCAAAGTAATTTTTTTATTCAATGTTGAAAGATACATAAAACACTGGTGCTTAACATATTAATATAATGAGAAAATGATTAACTTATTTTTTCACAAATCTTTTCGTAATTTTTTGATTTCTATCATCATATTATTATATTATTATCATATTATTATACAATATTGATATTGTGAGAAGATAACAGATTAACAGATATGTCAGAACATAGTCTATTTTTTGAAAGATGA
This sequence comes from Chymomyza amoena, assembly GCA_037043745.1. NCBI lineage: Eukaryota > Metazoa > Arthropoda > Insecta > Diptera > Drosophilidae > Chymomyza > Chymomyza amoena. The sequence goes on from JBAMAX010004560.1 coordinate 265,480, forward strand.
CAATGTAATGCCCTACATATTTGTATCAGAGTTCAACGCCAAAAAACTCATTTTTAAATGGAATTTTTACATCAAAGCAATCCCCTCTTTCAAAGCTATATCTCAAGAACGATTACCTGTAGAAAATTATCCAATATAACAATTTTGTAGGGAGCTTTACGCCATAAATTTACTTAGGACATTAGGAACCTTTGTAAAATTAGAGTAAAATGTTATTTGAAAAAAAAAAACGATTTTTGAGACCTTTGACGATAAATATCTGGAGACGGGGTCATGATACTCTTTGTTATTCTTAAAGTTTGATCTAAGAATGTCAAAACGATTAGTCAAGTTTGAGCTTATTATCTTTTAATTCCGAAGAGTTTTGCTTATCTGTCATTTTTCGAGGTACTTTTTATTATGGCGAACATGGGAGGTCCTATTCCATAGCTAAGCATATCTTCTACCACTCTACGAGTCACAAACTTCTTTCTCAGTGAATTTATACGCATAAAGTCCCATTAACACTTTTTTTTTTAATGTGGGAGATCACTTTTAAATTTGAATATTAGAAACTATAAAAATTATAAAAAAACTAAAAACAATCGTCAAAATATATTCGATATATATATTTTATCTGCTATGGCAAAAAAAATAGCGTCAATATCATTATTCGTTTAGGAAAAGAAATTTTAAATATAAGTCTTAAAACCAAAAAAATGGCGGACGTAAAGTCGGGCGCGGACGACTTTAGGATACCCTGTACCACTAGCTTGTAATAAAGTCCGATTTCTTCACAAAAAACCAAAAACAGAAGAATTTTTAAGCAAAAATTTTTTTTTTGACCGATCGTTCCTATGGGAGCTATATGATATAGTCAACCGATTTCAATAAAATTTGACACAGTGCTAAAATACCTTAAAAAAGATATGAACGCCAATGTTATTTCAAATATCTTTACAAACAAACAAAACACATCGAATTTTGTATAAAAAACGTGTTTTTGGACTGATTGGTCCTATGGGAGCTATATGATCTAGTCAAACGATTTGGATTAAATTTAGTACAGTGCTTAGGAACTATAAAATACTCACGAATGTCAAATTTGATCCCAATATCTTAACAAACAAACGAAACACAACAAATTTTGTTAAAAAATGGATTTTTTTGGAAGATCGGACCTATGGGAGCTATATGATATAGTCAACCGATTTTGTTCAAATTTGGCACATTGCTTAAGTGGTCTAAAAAATTTCCAAACGCCAAATCTGGTTACGATATCTTTATTAAAAAACGAAATATATCGAATTTTTCTTTAAAAAAGTTATTTTGGCCGATCGGTCCTATGGGAGCTATATGATATAGTCAACCGATTTTGATCAAATTTGGTACAGTGATTGGGAACTATAAAAAACTTTCGAATGCCAAATTTCGTTACGATATCTTCATAAACAAACGAATTATTTATCTAAAACGCTTTTTTTTGTCGAGGTCGTCTCAAACACCCCCATGGGAGCTATATAATTTATCCCCGATATCAAAAAAATAAAATAAACTTGCCTCCTATGGAATAATATGGGATCTAATGTGAAAGTTTGGTAACTCTAGCTCTTACCATCTCTGAGATCTAGGCGTTCACACGGACGGACAGACGGACGGACAGACGGACAGACGGACATGGGTATATCGACTTCTCTATTCACCCTGATCATATTTTAGGTAACTTTGGGGTGTCTCCGACGTCTCCTTCTATATGTTACATACATTTTCGGCTTGCACAAACTTAATATACCCTGTATACCATACGGTACAGGGTATAAAAACCCAATCTTCAGTTATCGATAAATCAATAAGTAATCGTAATTTTGCCGTAATTACTATTCACTAGTAGCTCTACTAAATATGTAAAATTCATCAAAATCTCAAGAAGTTAGGGAAAAAATTGACACATTTCTTTAATTTTCGATCATATAGTATATAAACCTTTTCTCATTAAAAAAAACATGACAAAAAGCTGCCGTTTTTGTTAAAGTCACTCAAAAAAGAAGCTATTTTTATGAGCGTTTACCAAAACAGTGTTGCAAAACACACAAAACTCAATTCCACTGCTTATACACAAACATTAACAACTAAAAAGCACTTTAAAGCTGCTTTTCATCAAGGTTAACATGACATTGTGACAGCATAGACAAAAAACGAAACCTAAAAGTATGCTACATTTTTTATTTTACGTTCTATTATGCATATTATGGTTAGGGCCAAGTTAGTAGCACGCATCAGAGCATTTAGCCATTAGTCCAAGCAAAAGCAAAAGCCAAAGCATTCACTTAATGTGTGTGGCAATTACCTGGACTCGTTGCTGCTCCATTTGCTGCTGTTGCATATAGCTACAGTTGGCATGTTGCACACACACGCACACACAATGCACACACAGATACAAATGTCAGCGTAGTGGCTGCAACAAACACATGGCGACAATGTCAGCGACATTTACACAATGTCAACTATAAAGTTGCCAGCTGGTAAATGAAGCACACACAGTTACTCACACCAACGCACATGCTCACACATGACTACCTACACAGATACACACACATGCATATTTAAGAGCGTACAGGTGAGCATCTATAACTGGGCCACCTTTGGCTGCTCTTCTCTGCTCTGCTCTGCTCCGCTCTGCTTTGCAATTGTGTCAAATTAATTGTCAACTGTTGTCTCTCATGGCAGTTTTGTTGTTGTTGTTGTTGCTCTCTCAGTGTTGCATTTGTTGTTGTTTGGTCCTCTCTCTACTGTTGTTGTTATTGTTGACTATGTGTGTGTTTTGTGCTGGTGTTCGTCTGTTTGATAAATTGCATTTAATGGCTGCCGCCAATTAAAAGCATTTTTGTGCACATTTTGTCATCCTTCCTTTGGTCTTTTGCTTCACCAGCAACCTGCCTTGCCGTTCTTTAGCTTCCTCCCTTTTCACAATCTTTCGCATAGCTCTCTATTTATGTAACTTCTTCAAAGAGTATATTTGGTTCATTGGAAGCTATGTAACAAACAGATATTTATAAATGATAGTAAATTCTTAGAACAAAGGACAATTGTTTATTTATATAATTAGAAAGTAGAAGTTAGTCCCAAATTACTCTCTTCTCCCTAGTCGGGAGACTTGGGATGATGGCAGCCCCTGTGGAAACCCCCGATGGCAACAATGGTTCACGGATGGGTCCAAAACTGAGCAGGGTGTAGGTGTTGGAATCGTTGGACCCAACACCAGAATCTCTACCGCAATGGACATTTGTCCCAGCGTCTTTTAAGCGGAGATTCATGTCATAGAGATCTGCGTCCTTAATATCCTTCTCAAGGGAACTAGGGTCGTAAAACATATGCATTTTTTCAGATAGCCAAGCTGCCATTAGGGCATTGTCTTCTTGGAGCATCTCCTCCAGGATGGTTAAAGAATGCTATAACTACCTCCAAACTCTGTCCGCCCGGAACAAAGTCGTGCTTTGTTGGATGCCTGGACACTCGGGAGTGGATGGTAACGCGATCGCTGACGATCTAGCACGACAGGTGCCTCGACCCAGACTACATCTCCTGCGACGTTTTGTGGTATTGGTTGGTCCACGATCAAAATCATGATAAACAAATGGGCCGCAGGAGAACATAGCAGATACTGGTTCTCCCTTCCGGGGCTTCGTCAAGCAAAAGTGCTTGTCAAACCTCTGGATGCAATCAAGACAAAGGGTCTTGGCATAGCGGACCTAAAGCTCCATGTAGCTTACCTATCTGGCCACCACACTGTTAGATATCATATACAGACAATTGGCCCATCGGACTCTTCAGAGTGCAGGCTCTGTCTAGAAGACGATGAAACCACCAGGCATATACTCTGTGACTGCCCAGCGCTGGTATGGGACAGAGCCTGTCACATGGGAAAGGAACGGATTAGTCCCTTCCATCTCAGGGCAACACCAACAAAAGACCTACTGCTATTCATGAGGAAAGCGGAAACTCTTTTGTTTTAACCTTAGGGTATGGTACAAAAGACCTTTTGATCGCAGTGCCCCACCTCTCTGTAAGGTACCCTTTTCGCAAAAAAAAAGAAAAAATCATATTCTCCCAACAATTGTATTTAAATCTTTTGCAAAAAAACTAGAAAAACAAAGTTTTAAACCAAAGCAAAGTTTATTAAAATTTCACCATATTTTATGTGTAAAAACTTAAGTTTTGATCCTACTAAAACCAGTTTTTTTTTCTTAAAAATTTCTAAAATTTTATTTCCATAAAAGGGTATAGAAAATTCCTCTATTCCGGATTTTTGCCCCATCTAACGTAGTTAATTTTTTAGAGCTTCCTGCAGTTGCTTTCAATTTGGCTGATGCCCGTAGCCCGTCGAAATTGAGCTCTGCTTTAAAAATGGCCACTTGTCCAAGCCACTGCCTGGACATGCTAAAGGAGCAATGCAGCCTGGCTAATAGAAATTGATAGCAATGCTCTGATTTGTCTCTCTATGCCTTCTTTTGGTCAAGTTAAGACCACGTGCCTAGCTCATATTTCTCACTTGAGGCAATGCCTAGACCACAAGGCGTGTAAAAAAAACCAAGTGATAAAAACATTACATTAAATAGATGATGTATATACTACGACTACCACTACCACCACATCTACTACTACATAAGAGTGAAGTCTTGTAATGAGCGGCAGGACCCACCCTATTCGCATTATTTATGTCGCTTTAGTGGCAGTTCCTGGACGGCCAGCGTGCGGTCATTAGGCGCTTGGCCAAAACTGTAGCATACTTAACAGCGCGGCACTCAGGCGTACTACGTGTCCAACTTGCAACGCGCTATGACGCTGTCCGCGTGACAGTCGCCCCTCCCCTCACACAGTATCCTTTCATCGCAGCCGCAAATTAAGTATACGCTCCCTTGCATTTGGGCCTTATTTGGCTGACTCCTAAAATTATGCTGCAGTTTCTTGCTGCCTTTTCCTAGACGTGCGCAAACAAATGCTGAGACAACAAACAGACAGCGAAATGCCCGCAGTGTCCTTCGTCTCCTTGTTTGTTTGCCCTCGACATTCCGCCATTGGTTTTTAGTCTAGAACTTTTGCTTTGACTTTTGAGTACACTGTGCAAAAAAAAAAGTACTAGACTGCATTTGTAGAAACTATTTGTTCAGTGGCTAATTACTTTAAAGCGCTTTGTCTTGCTCATTGAGCTAAATATTTCGGAAAATGTTTAATACACAGCAAAAAACTGTTTGCTGTATCGATATCGGGTGCAGTGATAAAGGAGTGATTTTGTAAAGAACGTAATCCGATTGTTAAAGTATATAATACTTTAAATAACGATTAGTTATTGCCGACGAATGATGTAGTAGATTTAAATGGATCAAAATTTCAGAATTGGCTGAAAACGTTAAAAAAGAGTGATCTGATCAGTAAGAGTGATTTTTAATATTTGACCAATTCATAAATCTACTTCAAAAAAAGTTCTTTAATTGGTTTTTTCAATTAAAAAAAACAAACAAATGAGTTTTCAATTTCAAGATGTTGTGAAATGCACTAGGGAAAAATAAAATAAAATGCTTTCTTCTATATATCCCAATTTTAATGGCAATACAAAACAACTTTGCTATAACGAATTCTTCGAATTTTTCTAAATTTTTTCTAAATTATCAAAATTTTTTTTATGATCTTTGCGTTTATACATTACATTAGAATAATTTTTTACTCAGTAAGAAAATAATTTTGTCTTACAAATTTCTTTTTATGTTTGGATATTTTTTTTAAAGTACCCTTCTTTTATGATCTTTGTTCACTATGTCTTAAAAATCTGTAATTTTGCAGGAATATTAGTCTGTCTAGGAATATAAAAAAAAACAAAATTTCTATATATCGCAATCTGATGGCAATACAGAAGAACTTCGCTATTACAAAATTTGTTGTAATAATTTTTTTCTATATTTCCATATTTTCAGGTTCTTCATGATCTTCATATAGAAAACATTTGAATGATATTTACTGAATAACAAGGTAAGTTTTCTCAAGTAATTTTTTATTTTCCATATTTCGATTTTTTTTAAAGCATACTTCTTTATGATCTTTTTTCACACTCTCTAAAAGATGGGAGATGCTCCAGGAACACTAGTCATTTGTTTTTTTTCGATATTTTTGTCGTACAGTCATACTTTCGTATAATGAACTCTTCGATATTAAATTCTTACTTTAAGATTCTTGTATATAACAAAAAAAAGTTTGTTTCTTCTCCACATTTTTACGCTACAGTCTTACTTCCGTTTAATAAACTCTTTAAACATAAATTCTTTCATATATTTTTATAATCTTTGTTTAAATAGCATTTGATTAATTTTTAGCTAAGTTCAAAAAAAAAATAAGTTTTTCTCTGAATTTTTGTGCTACAGTCGTACTTGCCTTTAATGAACTCCTACACTGCACTCGCCAGGAATAATAGCTATAATTTTCTCTCTGTATTTTTGTTTCACAGTTTAACTTCTGTATATTGATCTCTTCAAAAATAAATTTTTCTATATTTTTTTATGATCGTCGCATACAAAATATTTGAGTCTTTTTAAAAAGTAAAAAAAAATTTTTTTTCTGGATTCTTGTTGGAGTTCTTGTACAATAAATATTTTAATATTTTGAAAATTCGTTCAAGTACATGGCTTTTATGAGACAGATCATTACATTTCTAATGCATTAGAAATACAAGATTTTTATATCGCGTATTTTGTGGTACAGTCTTACTTCCATATAATGAACTCTTCTAAAATAAATTGTTTCTTTTTTTGAAGTTTTTTGAAGTACAGTGCATTGTTAATCTTTGCATATACCATATATATGATATGTTGGGCCTCATTTAAGTGACTTTTCACTAAGTTACAAAAATTAGTTTTCTCTCAAAATTTGTATGGTGCAGTCGTAGATCGTTATAAAGAACTCTTTTTAAAAAAATTTCTTATATTTCCACAATTTTGTTCAATTACATTTTCAAAAGATTTCGATTGCGCGACGAATTTGTCAGAAATATAAGATTTTTTTATCGCGAATGTCACAGTCTTACTTCCATATAATAAACTCTTCTTAATACATTTTTCAACCTTTTGAATTTTTTTCAAGTACTGCGCATATGTTTTATCGCATTTCCGAGACTTTTTACCGAGTTAAACCAATTTTTTTTTCCTTACAATGTGTTGAGTACTTATAAACTGCTCCTTTACATAAAATTAAAATATTTAGATTTTTTTCAATTACATTGTTAAAAGATTTGGATAAAAATACATTTTTTTTCTTCTCGCAATTTTGCGGTACAGTCTTACTTACTTATAATAAGCAACAAATTGTCCCAAATTTTTAATTTTTTTCATATTCTTATGTTCTGAGTTTGCTTTAACAAAAATGAATAAAAGAAATATTTTTTCCTATCTATTTTTTTGTACAAATTGGTTTTCTTTTAAGCAACCTCTATAAAGAATTATGTCATATTTTTAATTTTTTCAATAACACTGCTTTTACGATTTAAGCTTATGAATAGCAAAAATAAATTATTTATACAAAAATAAAGTGACCTTTAACTCTGTCAAAAAATTGATGATTGCACCAGGAACATAAGAAAAATCGTTTTATCGTGTTTTTGTGGTACAGTCTTACTTACCAATAATGTTCCTTTTACATTTTGAAAATTTTTTTTAAATACTTATGGGACAAAAGGTATAAAAGAAGTATTTTTTTTCGAATAATTTTAAAAACTAGTTTGTAGGTTTTCTTTTACTAAGCCTCTATAACGAATTTTTCCATGTTTCGATTTTGTTTTATATACGAGGTGTGTTCAGGTGTGTATTTTCGATTATCGATTTTTTTGTTTTGTTGTGTTGGTTCCCGAACATCTGTACCAAATTTCGAGTGAATGGCATTTTTTGATTGGTTGTGAGAGGCGTAAAGGTTATAAGTGTTTTGCGTGCTCGGCGATTTTTTGCTATCGAAAAATATGGATCAACGGATTTGCATGAAATTTTGTGTAAAAAAAAAATTAAGTGCTCCGTTACACTTGAAATGTTGACAGTAGCACACGGTGAAACTGTTCTCAGTAAAAACAATGTTTACAAGTGGTACAAACTCTTTCAAGATGGCCGGCAAGATGCCAATGACGAGCGTCGCTCTGGACGCCCAAGCACGTCAACAACTGATGAAAACGTTCAAGCAGTGAAGAAAATTGTTTTGGAAAATCGTCGAATCACTATCAGAGAAGTTGCTGAGGATGTCGCTATATCGCTTGGCTAGTGCCATGAAATTTTTTCTAACGTTTTGGGCATGAGACGTTTGTCAGCGAAGTTTGTTCCGAAATTGCTAAATTTTGACCAAAAGAACCGTCGCATTAGCATCGCTCAAGAGCTGTTGAATGACGTCAACGTCGACACAGATTTACTCAAAAGGGTCATAGCTGGTGACGAATCATTGATATATGGTTATGATATCGAAACCAAAGCCCAATCGTCCCAATGGAAGCGGCCAGAAGAGCCAAGACCGAAAAAAGCACGCCAAGTTCGATCAAATGTCAAAGTTTTGCTCACTGTTTTCTTCGATTACCATATTCACCGGATTTGGCCCCATGTGACTTTTTCTTGTTCCCACAAAAAAAGAGACCTATGAAAGGACGGAGATTTGCAACGATTGAAGAGATAAAGACTGCATCGCAGGAAGAGCTCAAGGCTATACCACAAAGTGCTTATGAGAAGTGATTTGAGGATTGGAAAAACCGTTGGCATAAGTGTATTGTATCTGAGGGGGACTACTTTGAAGGGGACAACATAAATATTGATGAATAAATAAATATTTTTTCTTAAAAATACAAAGTCACCTTATTTTTTGAACACGTATAGCAAAAATTTTTCTAGTAAAACTGTTTTATAAACTCCGTGTAGCAAATTTTCCTTCTACCAAAGCAATATGCCGTGCTAATTCTCTTTAAGGAGGCTTGACTGTATAGAAAGTCGTTTTATAAGCTATTATTCAGATATTTAATGATAAAATTAACAAAAAAAATACCGATCTGTTTTCATTAGTAATAGCCTATTTTTCTCAGTGCATAAAACCCAAAAGAAGAACGACCAAAAAGACAAGCTAGTGAAAGATAGCGAAGCGATAGAGAGAGCAGAGAGAGCGTAGAAGAAGAAGAGAGCGCCATGAAGACTTTCCTGCCAAAATAAAAGTATGTGCAGAGCACGTAAATAACTCCGACTAAGGCACGTGACCAAATTTCGATGGCAACTTTGTTGCCTCAGCATTTTCTCTATTTTTTTTTGTATTTTTTTTAAAGTCAACTCTGGTCACACTATCTATGCGTTGTTTTTGTTGTTGGTGTTTGTGGCTGCTGCTGCAGCTGCTTTTATAGTTGCATTCACATTGAATGGAACTTTTATCATGTTTTTATTTGTGGCGTTGCCTTTTTAATTTGTACACATTAAGCAGCAGAGAGGGCGTGGCAGGGCGTGGGTGGGATGCAAGCTGCATTTGCAACATTTTGTAGAAATATTTGTTTTATTTGTTGCTCTATTTTTTTGTTGTAGGTTTTTATTTGTTGTTTGCGTACGTTTTGGCCGCAGTTTACAGTCGCGACTTTATTTGCCGCAGTGCCCAAAATTAATGCAAATAAAGTGTGGCAAGTTGTGGGGGGTGAGTGTGGGGGTGGTTGCAACTGTTACTACTACATTGGCAATAAGTGTGCTAGTTGTAGTTGTTGTTGTTGGTCTTTTTTTTGTTCAGTCTGCAGCATAATTTATTTACTTTGCCGCTTTGACTTTGCTGCTTCTTCTTTTTGTTAGCCCCCTTTTTCAGGGACAGGACACCAAACAAGGAAATGTGCAATTAAAATGATAATTTTACACTGTACTGCGGCTACTGTGACCGCCTCGTTGAGTGCTCACTGTGCATTTCGCACGTACTGTGAATTATAACCTGCCGCATAAAAGTATGCTATAATTTTGCGCTTAAATGATGCGTGCTCTGTATAAAATGGGTAATGTTGGGGAGGGTGACCAGGAGGAGCTAGCCGGGTTACCCTGTTGCCCTCATCCGCTGTGGCTGTTTGTAGTTTTGTGGCCATGCCATACATTTTCCATTTTTTTTTTCCCATTTCCATTTGTCTCTCTCATTCTCTTTGACAGCAAAAGTTTATTGCATTCCTAGAGTTCGAGCATTTTTTTATGCGTTTTAATTAATTCGCCGACCAAAAACAAAACAAAGCGCAAAAGATAAAAAAAAAAGATGTCGAAACGGCAAATCTTATTAACTTTGGATAAGCACTCGACCCATCCATGGACCCCAACTCCAAGTCCCAACTCCCAGCGCCAAGTTCCACTCAACGCTCCACTCAATGCACACAAATCCAATAAGACAGCGAAAAGGGGAAACAAAACAAAAACAACAAAAAAAAAAAACCGTATTCAGCTTCAATAAAAATCAATAACCAAAGTAAAAGCGTCCGGACGGGACGTACAACCCTGTTACCAACAGATGAAGAAATAGCCGTAATGCTTGGCTTACTTATTACCTTCCAATTCATTAAACCTGCCGCCAAAACAACCAAATATCCATCCCAACTCAACGCACTGGCCACAGTTCTTTTTTTTTTTTCAGAGGACTCTATAGGCGGGGAGATTATATGTGTGCTTGTGTGTGTGTGTCCTTACGAATCAGTGAATCTTGGGTAGACTGGCGCTGGTCAAGTGTTGGCATGTTCAATATATTATTGTCTGTTTGTTTTGGGGCTTTGTATTTAAACGAGGCCTTGAAAAATGCCTGCAGGAGGGCTGAGGAAATGTGGCAAGTAATTCCGCAAATAATCTGTTCGGTAGCAAGCTCAGAAGTCAACGTTTTGGCATGTTTTGAAAACTTTTTTAATCGTCTGTAATCGTAAATATAAATTTCGGAAGTAAAAGTTTGAGGTATGTCAATCGTTGAACATAAGTGAGTTGGATCGCTTTTTAGATTGACCTACTCCGCTTAGAAAATTTGTATGTTGGTATGTGCTAAAGAGATGGAGTATTCAGATCAGGTCAAATATCTAAGTGTGGTCCAAGACAAACAATTCAACTGGAACTCCCACCTGGAACAAGTGCTCTCCAAAGCTTCTCGAGCCATGTGGGCCTGTAAAAAATTCTTTGTCAGCCCATGGGGCATTAGCCCTCAAATTATAGAATGGACATGCCGTATGATGAAGAAATGCAGCAAGCTTTAAAGACTAGTATGCATATCTCTACGGGGGCTATGCGTACCTGTCCGACAGCTGTCATGGAGTCAATCCTTGGACTCACACCACTGCACATTTTCATCAAAAAGTCAGCCATGCAAAGTCTACTACATATCCAGATCACATCTGAACTCCTACCAAGTGACACTGGTCATGCCGCACTTATATATTCACTTCCTGACATATCGATCTGCTCTATATCAGATCTTATGATCACGGAACTCTTTTATAATAAGAAATTTATATTTCTTCTCTCAAGTCGGCAGACTTGGGCTGATGGCAGCCTCTGTGGAAACCTCCGGTGGCAACCATGGTTCACGGATAGGTCCACAACTGAGCAAGGTGTAGATGCTGGAATCGTTACACCCAACACCAGAATCTCTACCGTAATAGGCATCTGGCCCAGCGTCTTTCAAGCGGAGATTCTTGCCATAGAGATCTGCGCCCTTAGTATCCTTCTCAAGGGATCTGGGGGAGCAGACATATGCATCTATTCATATAACCAAGCTGATATTAGGGCATTGTCATCCTGGAACATCTTCTCCAGGATGGTTGTTCCGCCCGGAACAAAGTCGTGTGCCTGGACACTCGGGAGTGGATAGTTACACGATCGCTGACGATCTAGCACGACGGGGTGCCTCCACCCAGACTTTATCTCCTGCGCCGTTTTATGGTATTGGTGGGTCCACAATCAAAAGCATGATAAACACATGGGCCGCAGGAGAACATAGAAGATACTGGTTCTCCCTTCCGGGGCTTCGTCAAGCAAAAGTGCTAGTCAAACCACTGGATGCGATCAAGACAAAAGGTCTTGGCAGAGTGGACCTAAAGCTCCTGGTAGCTTACCTATCTGGCCACCACACTGTTAGATATCATCTACAGAAAATTGGCCTATCGGACTCGTCAGAGTGCAGGCTTTGTCAAGAAGACGATGAAACCACCAGACATATTCTCTGTGACTGCCCATCGCTGGTATGGAACAGAGCCTGTCACATGGGAAAGGCACGGATTAGTCTCTTCCATCTTTGGTCATTACCAACAAAAGACCTATTCATGAGGAAAGCGGAAAGTTTTTTGTTTTAACTTAAGGGTATGGTACAAAAGACCTTTTGGTCGCAGTGCCCCCTTTAGGGAACACTTGCAGGAAAAAAAAACATCTTGATCAAATTTCTGGGATCTGGTTCGCATGAACTCGGGACTGGCTTCGATAAAAAAAAACATCTTGATCAAATTTCTGGGATCTGGTTCGCATGAACTCGGGACTGGATTCGATAAGTGATGTGATAAGTGGTAAGAAATATTTGGGTCGGAATTTAATTTAAGTTTTAAATTTCTATTTAATTATGCAATAGGTGACTTAAATAACTATTTTGGAGGATACCAACTCCACAGCAACCTCTCTCTGAATAAAAAGGCTATTTTGGAGGATATCCAAAGAACCCTCTCTCGAAAAAAAGAAGGCTGGTTTTTGTGCATCATTCCCTAGAGTTTATAAACTAGCTCGAAAATAGAGCGATAGTTCTTCGACTTTAGAATCCATTATAAATATTACATTCAAAATTACTCATAAGATAATCCTACTCTAAGGAGCTTAAAACGTATACAAGAGCCTCTTGGGAGCTTAGGACCTCTACATGAGTCTTTTGGGAGGTTAGGGCATGTACAAGTGTCTCAGGGAGCTTAGGACGTATGCAAGAGCCTCAGGGAAGCTTAGCGCCTCTACAAGAGTCTCCTCGGAGCTTATTACCTCTAAAAGAGACTCTTGGGAGCTTGGGGCCTTTACAAGAGTCTTTTGGGATCTTAGAGCCTCTACAAAAGCCTCTTGGAAGCTTAGAACGTATACAAGAGCCTCTTGGGAGCTTAGGACCTCTACATGAGTCTTTTGGGAGGTAAGGAGATGTTCAAGAGTCGCAGGGGACATATGTAAAATCCTCAGGGAAGCTTAGCGCCTCTACAAGAGTCTCTTCGGAGCTTAGGAACTCTCTTAGAGCATCTTGGGAGCTTAGGACCTCTATAAGAGCCTATCTTTTATTTTTTCTTTGGTTTTTTATTTCTATTATTAATAAAAAAAATCCTGAAAAATCAAATAAATTACAAGATTTATTGAGCCATACAAGTAAAAAGTAATTTTGCAATAGATAAAGTAAATATTTTAGCTGATTACGCTAAAATTTATTTCCTTTCAATTTTTATTTATTTACTTAAGGATCTCTTGCCAAAAAATACTTTTATATAGACAACAATACACACACACTCACACACTTTGCGGTCAGTGCTTTTTAGACAATAAAATGAAATAAAACACAATTTTATATAATTCAATAAATCACACGAGTTGGCTAAGCAAAGCATTCAGACATAATGCCAACTTTCAGGCCAAAGGCACTCAATCATTTTTACACGCAGCTGGCCTAAAGGCGTTCGAACCAGGATTCCAGGACGGAATCGGAGTGTGACTCGTACTGAACTTATCAGGCGTAAATAATCACAAACGTTGGCTAAATAATAAATACATATGCAACACACTGTTATTGTGTGTGTGTGTGTGTGTGTGTGTGTGTGTGTGTGTTTGTGTGTGCGTCACATACACTTAGAGTTTTGGTGTTTACTTTTGTATATAAATACATGAAAAATGATGGGAGAGACCCTCGCTCGAAAAACACGAAAATAAATATTAAATAATCATTTATTTTCGTAAAGGTTTTCCTTTTCTTTTATTTTATTTTTGTTTTCTTTTGCCCCCCCGCTCTCTTCTGTTTGTTTGTCTGACCTGACGAGGACGACGGCTGGTCAGTAATGTTGTTGTTGTTGTTTACCGTAATACGCTGCGTATGCGCGTTATTCTGTAAGTAAATGCCGCATTTCCTTTCACTTAACGCCTCAATAACGTTGACAACGTTGTTTGTATGAGTTGTTGTTGTTCTCGTTGTTGTTGTTGTTGTACGCATACACTGTTAAATATTTGTAGACAAAATGCATCTTTATGGCTGCCTCAAAGGGCAGGCAGGTTGGTGGTTGCCTTGGCAAAAATCCCACAGCTGCCACATTTTATAGCTTTATTAAAAGTTTTTGGTTTTACGAGCAGAGGTCAAAAGTAATTGAGACTCGGGGGGAAAGATGAATATATACAATTTTTTTAAGGTCACTTTGTTGTTTGCGTTATTGTATGGTAATGAGTGTGAGTGAAGGGAATAAAATTTATCACAATGCAATATGTACTCAAAAGCAAACAATGGATGGATATGCTCTCAGGAGTGTAGGTAAATTTTTAAATAAATTTTTCACTTTAATGCTGCAGGGATGACAAATTAGTTTAGTTAAGACGGCTTTAAATTTAATTTTATGAGAGCTAAATTTATATATGTAAATTAAATTATGTATAAATAAGGCTCAGTCTTATTGCCATCTCATACAAGATCCTGTCGAGCGTACTATGTGAAAGACTGAAGCCATATGCCAACACACTGATCGAACCTTATCAGTGCGGCTTCAGACCTGGTAAGTCCACCACAGACCAGATCTTCACGCTACGCCAAATCCTGGAAAAAATCCACGAAAAACAGATCGATACTCATCATCTCTTTATCGATTACAAAGCTGCGTTCGGTAGGCTGATAAGGGATCGGATATACACCACCATGTCTGAGTTCGGTATTCCTGCAAAGCTGATTCGTCTTGGCAGAATGACATTGCTGATGGTGCCAGCTCTGTCAAGATAGGAACAGACCTCTCCGAACCTTTCAATACTGTTGGAGGTTTCAGACAAGGCGACCCTCTATCATGCGACCTCTTTAATTTCGTGATGGAAGGGGTACTGCGGAAGATCGGTGTACATCGCAATGGCACTATTTTTTACAAGAGTGTCCAGCTTCTTGCATACGCGGATGATATCGATATCATCGGGCGTTGTAAGCGAGATGTTACTGCTGCATTTTCCGCTATCGAAAAGGAGTCAGCGAAAGTGGGTCTAGCGGTTAACGAGGGCAAGACGAAGTATATGCTGTCTACGAACAGGAACGCTCGGCGTCTGGGCTCCCATGTTGTAGCGGACCGCTATACTTTTGAAGTGGTCAAGGAATTCACGTACCTTGGCACCGCCGTTAACACTGAAAATGACATCGGCGGAGAATTAAATTTGCCAATAGGTGTTACTATGGTCTCAGTAAGCTGAGGTGCAGCAGAGACCTCTCTCCAGCGACAAAAGTAACACTCTACAAGACGCTCATCTTGCCCGTGCTCTTATACGGCGCAGAAGCATGGGTTATGTCACGGACATATGCAGCTGCTCTTGGGGTGTTTGAGAGGAAAATTCTACGCAAAATCTTCGGTCCCGTACGTTTTGAGGAAGGCTATCGCATACGGATGAACCACGAGCTGTACGACCTCTACGTCGACATGGATGTTGTACAGCGCATCACAACACAACGTCTGCGCTGGCTCGGCCATGTCGTACGTATGGATAATGATGCTTCAGCTAAAAAGGTAGTCGAAGCGAAAGCCGACGAAGGAAGACGGAGGGGACGACCACGACTCCGATGGAGAGATCAAGTGGAGGAGAAACTATCCTCCCTTAGTATTTCTAATTGGAGAAGGCGCGCGCAAAGCAGAGGCGCCTGGCGAGAGCTGCTGAGGTCGGCCGTAACCCGAGAGCGTGTTATAATGGCGATGATGATGATGATAAATAATCCTCATACAAAATTTTATTCGAGTCCGGTTTTTTGGAGTTATGTCGAAACCCTGACGTGCTGGGATTTTTTTGACCTCGGATTCGGATTCTGCGACCCCGAAAACCTATAGAAAACATGGTCTGACCTCCCGAAAAAATGTTTTTTTTTTTTGTGTGGTTGTGTAATTTTAAGAATTGAAATTATTAGAATATTTTTTTGTTTATCTATAAATTATTAGAGTCAGTGCTTTTGTTCCCCTAGATGCTTTAGGAATTTTTTCAGAAATTATTTATTAATTAAAATAATTAAAGTTAGCAAAAACCAAAATTATCAACAATATTTTTAAAACTATGTATAAAAATGATTCAAAAATGTATTTTAAAAAATATCATTTAATAAATTCTAACTGTCTTAAGTAGATCTACTTTCTACTTGCTACTAAAATTATCCTAATAAACTTTGCCATTTTTCTGCTTTTTGCAGCCCCTTTTGTTTTTAAAAAGCCCTACAAAAATTATACAACCGCTTATTTTAATTGTTGTCTTAAAAGTTTTATTGCTTAGTTGTTTTTAACAATTTTTAAATATTTTTATTTTAATCATGATGCAGAAAACTAAAAACAACAACAAATTGCAAAACATTTTTAGTTTGCCACTTGAAAAAACTTCGTAGACAGAAAGCTAAGCAAGTGAAACAAAGCTCAACCGCAAAACGAAAGTGTGTTAAAAGTTATGTCAAATTTACAAATTAGACTGCAGAAAATGGCTAAAAGAGAGAAAAGCGAAGAGAGCGAGAAAGAGAGAGAGAGAAAGAGAGAGAAGGAGAAGAAAGTAACGGTTTTGGGTTAGCTAACACGAAATGTTGGCAAAAGTAAAACATTTTCATAAACTAAGCGCATACATCAAACGGCAGGTAAAGCGCACACACATACAAACATACTCATATACACGCATACCTGTACATATAGACACACACACTTGTGCACGTAATTGAAGGCAAAACAATTAGTAGCAATTTACAGTTAGCTGTCTAAGTGTGTGGTGCGTAAGTATGTGTCTGTGTGTGTGTTGGCTTTTGTAACCAGGGCTGCAAAAGCAGCTTAAAGTCAAATTGTAGGAAAATTGAAGAAACATTTTAGGAAGCAAAGAGGGAAAACAAATTCAACAGGTTCTTTTATTTTTAAGCGGGAACCGTTCACTGAACTGGTTCACTTTGATTTGTGAAAGGGTTTACTTCGTATTTAAAAAAGGTGGGAACTTTACAGTCGTAAGATCACGACAATATTAATCACATGAGTTATTTCAACTTTTACTGGTTCTTTTAGACATTGGCTGAAAAGCAGTTTTAATTGTTCACGCTTAGGCTAAGCTTTCAGAGATTTAGAAAGACGGAAACAATTCTTCTATTTATTCAGTTGGAACCGTTCAAGGAACTGGTTCACTTTTATAGACAAAAGGCTGGATACTGCACAGACCACGACAATAAGAATCACTCGAGTTATTGTTATTTTTACAGGTTTTATACGATTCAATCGTTCTTTTGGACAATGGCTAAACAGTAGTATTAATTGTTTACGAGTAGGATAAATTTTGGGAGGTTTTTAAAGACGGAAACGAACTTTCGCTACTTACTTGAGCTCACATAAGTCTTTAAACAGATTTTTGGAACTGAATCCATTGATTTTATATAATTATAAGATAAGTTAGAAATTATTCATAAATTATAATGAAATTATAGTTATTATAACGAATGCCAAACAAAAGAATTCAAAAGAAGATGTTTACTCTAAGTCCAATAGGAGGAAAAAAAGAGGCCGACCAAGAAGAAGGTAGCTTGATCATCGAAGTAGACTTGGAAAGATAAGGCGAGAGAAAGAGAGAATAAACTGGAGGACGATTGTTGATGAAGCTTAAGTCCATCCCCGACAGTAAAGCTAAGAAGAAGCTATTGTAATATAGGGCTTCAGACTGGTTCTAGGGATGCTTGTCTATAGTCTGAAGGTGTCTATTAGCA
Source organism: Chymomyza amoena (assembly GCA_037043745.1). Lineage (NCBI taxonomy): Eukaryota > Metazoa > Arthropoda > Insecta > Diptera > Drosophilidae > Chymomyza > Chymomyza amoena. The sequence continues at coordinate 283,396 of JBAMAX010004560.1, forward strand.
ACCATTATTAACAGTGTTGGCCTCTGCAAAAATTTGCCTCTGGGATTGGGATTTTTAAGGGAGTTGCAGAGGCTGAGAAAAATTTCGGAGTGGCTTAGAAGATAAGCCATAATGGGGACTGTATGGAATGATCGACGGTGGTGATGTGTTGAGTTTAGTTGGTTTGCAAAGGATTATCGTGTTGGTGATATTGATTTTCATTCTTAGTGGTTTTTGATACATTTATTGGCATTCGGCTGAAGGCTTTTATCACTATTTCCACCATGTTGTGTCAAAAGACTTAACTTAAAATTATTCTCCTAATTTAATCATTTCTCCAAAAAAATTTTTTTTTACTTTTCGTACAACTTTATTCCAATAATACGAAATGGAAAAAAAATTTATAAATTTTTTAACTAGATAATAATAAATAAACTGGGGGGCTCCGCCACCATGCGTACTTTTGTCCAAGCCCCATACGATCTCTTTATTCAATTTAGATCATCCAGGCTATAATATTCTCTATACATTTCTTTGTATCTTTAATACTTCCAGGCACGAATACTATAGTCGTTCCACCCTGACTTTAAAATACCCCGTACTTGAAAACTTTCATCCTATTGCACCAAGGAAAGAACAAAATGTGACCAACAATATTGAAATAATGTCAAAAGTTATTCATATTCATGGGCTTTTTATCCCCACCTTTTATGATTCTAATGCCATTATATACAATCTTTATATTTTAATAACTCAGTAGAAAAGGTTAAATGAATTACATTTACTCTTTATTTTAAGAAAATTAAACTCGACATGTATTCGTAATGCATAAGATTTAGTGAATAAAGACTGAGTTGAAATTTTAATGCCAAGGGTTTTTATTGCTGCCTATAATTAACCCTTTCATGATATCTACATTAATATTTCTCATGAGTTTTCACCTGCATTATTTCAAGTTATCGAAGTGAAACTTAGATTGTGCATACCGTAAAAAGTATTGCCTTCACTTAGTGAAAAATATACCTCTACATATTGACGCATGCGAACACAATCGGTACCACGCTGATATTTTACTGCGGCTTTTGGCTTCTCGTGTGGTATCGATAGTGTTGGTATGGTTGAACATATCAAGAAACTCACATTGTACACACCGTATAAGGTGTGGTTATCATTTTGTTAAAATTTCTCCTCGATAAGTTCACCCATACGAACGCTATAGGTACCACACTGATTTTTTCCTACGGTTACTGGTTTCTAGTGTGGTACCAATTGCATTCGTATGCGAGTATATATCGAGGTGCAACTTACGTTGTGCATACCGTATGAGATGTGGCTATCACAGAATGTAAATTTAACTTCGATATGTTCACCCATACGAACACAATCGGTACCACACTGATTTTGTTGATAACTTATTTATATATTAGATTCAAACAGCCGGTTTTTACTGCGGTTTCTTGTTTCTAGGAAGTGTAAGTTAGTGAAATCAATAAATATAATCTATATGCAAATTGGTTTAGCATATAAAGATTTCTAAACATGAAATTCCTCAGTTAAAAACGCAACAAAAATTATAAACCTAATTTTTCCTCAAGCTAGCCATAAAAAACAATTACATCTACAAACGCAGCATGTTGTAGAGAACAATATAGCCGGATTCCATTATATCCTTTCCAGTACTTGAACTTATATGCATAAAATTGCGTTGAACCTGGCACAGCCGCTTATATGACTACACTGACGTTTTGACAGCCCTGGTTGAATTACAACTTAAAATATTTCGCACAAAACTGCGCACAAAAGTATGCAGCAGAAAATTGTTGCAATAACAAAACTGCCAGCCGAGAGACTATGGCTAAAAGAGAGTGTGTGGGAGTGCAGCATAGGTGACGAGCTGACTAAGTGCCAATGTGAAGAGAGAGAGTAAGTGAGTGTGTGTGTGTGTGTGTGCGCCAGTAAATGTGCACTGTGCTAGGCAACAGTTGTTGGCTGAGTCAAACCCAACTCAGCTGTAGCCCAGACCAGCCCCGCCTCGTCCAGCCCAAGGCAAGTTTTGACACACTTTGCATTGCATTGCAGCCGGTGACGTCAAAGTAAGTAGTGCAGTAAGTGGAGAACGATTGGAGAGGACTTTAAAGTTGGCTTTTTTTTTTTTTTTGGCAACATAAACAGCAATGGTAAAACATTTTAACGGCTGCTTCAGCATGCTCGTAATAAATTACCGTAATTTAGAAAACACTTAGTGCAGCATGCATATGTGTGAGTGTGTGTGTATCTGTATGAGTATCTGTGTGACATTAGCATACGTGAGCATATTTTTAAGCAGCCAAAGAAAAGCCAAGCTAGAGCATTAACACAAAGGCACAAAATGTCGTCGCAATTTCCGTTGCCAGCAAATGTCATGCAAATACAGTTATAGAAAACGCGTAACCCGCCAAGTCCTCCAGCCCCCTTCCGCACCAGAAAAAGAGCTGTCAAGGTTCGCAGCACTGTTGATTGGCTGCATAAGCTGGTTGTGGATGATGCAAGCAGCTCTCTGGCTTGTATAATATGTTGCCATGTTAATGGAAAAACCGTGCTGCATGTCGACGCCTTAGCGACATATGAAAAATATGTTAGTGTGGCCTACTTAAGGGCGTTAAGTGGCAGGGCACTAAATAAGCCAAATTCCCGAAGAGTCAAGACGGCAAGTTATCAAAGTTGCTAAGCGAGAGCGAGAGAGCGACTCAAGTGAACTCAAGCGCACAAGTAGCTGCAAGTTGCAAGTTGAAAAAAAGGGGCAAAAAAATAATCCTTGTCAATATACATAAAATTATTAGCAGCCAAGGCATACAGCATAGCCTGGCTCTAAAGTGGACCAAAAGGAGCGCTTAACTTGCCACATGGCGTATGCTTGATATTTGTGGTGCTCCCAACTTCAGGGTAAGAGCGCAATGCCAGTTAGAAGCAGCTTCAATGGCACTTTAAGTGCAACTGTTGCACATCAAACTGACATCAAAAAGTACAAAGATGATGGCAGACAGTGACAGATGAAGCAAGTGCTGGGAGAGTAAAAGGCAAAGACAGCAAGTGGACATGCCAAGAATGGTTAGAAGTAGTGCAACAAAATGGGAATAAAGTTGCCGAGTTGTTCAAACAACTTGCACCAAAAAAAAATGCAAGTTTGTGCTTGTGTGTGGGACTGGGACACTTGAAAACAAGCTCATCAAATGTGACAACAACAACAGCAACAATGACAACAATAAAAAACAGTTACAGCAACATCTAAAGCAGAGCAAGACTCGACCAAGCAACGGCTTGTATATGATGTCGTTGATGACATTGCTCCGACTCCTGCAGTTCATATCCGGACAAAGTTCTGTTCTGTTTGGCGTGTTCACTAGCCATTGTCAGGTTGTTAGACATCGTCGTTGTTGTTGTTGTTGTTGCTGCAGTTATTGTCATTTGAAGATGTTTCGATATCACCGTGATTTGATGTCTGCTGAAGGCAGCTAGAAATAACTATTACATTCTTTGAAATACACGTCTCGGACAATAGACTTGAAAACTATACATCTATAAATAAGTGGAACAAAGTGCATGACATGGAAATACAAAAACTTTAAAAAGCTGGTATAAAAAAATTTTTTATAGTTATAGAATTAGTATGTAACTGGTCTATTACTGCTATCATTAGTAATAAACATATTTATGAAACTATTGGTATTTGTGTAACTTTTGGTATTTGTAAAATAAGCGTATAATCTTTTTTAAAGCTAAAAGAACGATTTTTTGAGTTTTATATTCTTAACTCAGTCTAGATACCCATTTGAAACTCATTGGAACAGCAAAATAGGATAGTTAGATTATTAACTACTAATCTTCAACGTTTTCTTAAAGAGATGATATACAAGAAGAGTAAAGATGATGATTCAAATTTTCATATTTTGAATTTGAACCTCATTGGAACAACAAAATATATAATTATTTTGTTAACTACTTATCTTCAACGTCATCTTGAAGAGATGATATGTAAGACGAATAAAGATTATGATTCAAATATCGAATTCGGACCTAATTGGAACAAGAAAATAGGATAATTAGATTGTTAACTACTAATCTTCAACGTCATCTAAATGAGATGATATATGAGACATGTAAAGATGATGATTTGTTGATTTCCTACAGATTACAAATATATAAGAAGTGTAAAGATGATTTAAATTTCGAAATTTAAAAAAATGGAAATATATATAGACATTAATAATGATTTCCTAAAGATGAAACATAAAGATGATATCGGTAATGATGATTAAATTCCCCGTGAAGATAAGATAATAAGAGAGATCAATGTTCAAATTCGAGTCAAATGTTAAAGTACTACAATGTATTAATATAAAAAATATGATTACAAAAAAATACAAAATCGATCGCTCTTAAAATGTATTTGTGATAGGAACAACATTTCCATATCTTATCTACTCATCATAGAAAGACAAGGAAAGGGGAATAAGCTACAAGTCTTTATGAGATGATGAACTGAATATCTAGCAATAATCACATCTAAATCATATGCACTCCATTCAGAAGAGATGACCACTCCAAGTTTCAAAAGACATATTTTATTTATGAGAAGATTTTATCATCTTAAGATGATGAACACAATAATCAATTTAAGCGATGTCTGTGGAAAGCTTAAAAAAGAGACGACAACTTTATTGTCATTAGATAAAACTTGCGAAAAAATTTTCTATTGACCATAAAAAGAAGGTGATCAAGTGATCTTCCTTAGAAAAAAATATAATAACACGACAAGTGTTAAAATTTTTTATCATGTACTTGTTATGGAAAGCTAGTATAACGTATGACTTGTAGAAGATAATCAAAAAAACCTTGAGTGTAGAAGTTGTTTTCATATGTCGATTATTGGATAATTATCAGTTTTGACCATCAAGATGATGGTCCCAAGATCACTTAGGCACAATTTTTTAGTTCATCTACCATTTAAGTTGTGGTCCTTTGCTAATCTTTTAGTGATCGTCTATTATTTTATAAAAAAGATAATTACATTACTCAAAGTCAACTTTTTTGTTTTATCTCATTTCAACTTATCATCTATTGTGATGTACTGCAATGTTGATAATTTTTAGTTTTTGATTTTTGTTTATCTATTATCTATGTTATTGTCGTCAAAATCAACTTTTTTGTTTCATTTCATTTTCTTTAAAATCCTCAGGCGTTATGGGGTTTGGCTATTTTTTAGTTACCTTCCATATGTGGTTATGGCGCAAAATTGATGTACTGATTCATTTTTATTCTATAGATATTCTGCACTTATTTTCTTTGCCAAATACAGAAGTATTCGTATCGTTAATTCGATGATCTCAACTTCTTACAAAAATAATTTTTCTATTAAGCCGGATTAGAAGTTGTTTTCAGATGCATACCTTTTAAAGATCGTATAGAATTAGTTATTAGTTTTATAAAGATGATACAAAGAATTTATCTAGATCATCTTTTTGTTTCTGTACTGATAATGATATCATCTCTTATTTGCATTCTATAAACTGCAAAATATCGTAAAGTATTTATACCATGAACATTATCATAACATCATTCCTAAACAGATTTTAGCTTAGCCTTAATGGAAGTTGTTACTAATAATAATTTTATAAATATTATGATGACAACAACACTCTAGTTCAACTTTTTATTACATCTGTTTTGTATTCTATTCAAATATGCCAATTACTGAACTGTATCATACCGTAAAGATTATGATCACAAGTTAGGCGTTGCAATATGCTGATGTCATGCAGCTCATATATCAATTTAAGAAGAATTTGTTGTTATATTCAAATCTTTTTAAGATCATCTTTTGCTTTTATAAAGCTGATGATCACAGCAACACTCAAAGTAAACTTTTTTAATTCATCTCATTTGCATTATATCTAAATATTATGCTCATCTCTTGATGGCAAGCCATAAACTGCCAAATACCAAAGTCATAGCAACTACCAAATACCAGACAGCATCTGCTAATAATATTTATAAGCCTATTATAGCCTATTTATAGCCTATCAGTTTGAGAAGAATATTTTATCATATGCTTATCTTTTAAAGATCGTCTATTAGTTTTTAAAGATGATCATCATACAATCACTTTGCATACTATTCAGATACTATTATCATCTCTTATTAACTTGCCGTAAACTGTCACATACAACAACACTCATATAGCAATATGCTGATTTTATGAATCATCTAAAAATTTTAGAAGAATTTGTTATCATATTTAAATCATTTAAAGATAATACTTTAGTTTTATTAAGATGATCATCACAACAACACTTAATGTGAACTTTTTCATTTCATCTCATTTGCATTCTATTCAGATACCCTTTTCATCTCATATTTGCTCGTAAATAATATATAACACAAATCATATTGTCCTATAGCGATCTTATGCAAATCATCTATCAGTTTTAGAAGAATTTGTTACCAAATACTAATCTTTTAATGATCATCTTTTAGTTTTAAAAAGATGATGATCACAGCAACACTCAATGTCATTGATTTTATTTCATCTCATTTACATTCTATCTAAATATTTTGCTCAACTCTTATTGGCTTGCCATAAACTGCCAAATACCAAAGTCATAAACTCAACGCATAAACAACGTTAAGTGGCTAGCTTGTAAATTGTTGTCCATTCTGTGCACTTGCCACATAAATAATCTCCATTATCTTTGGCATACTTTATAGTTTGGCTTTTTTTCCAAACTCATTTTTATTAAATTGGCTAGCATTGGCCTGACTGAAATCAAGCCAAAACAATTTGCCAGCGAAAGTAATAAAGAGTACAGTACAAGGCCAAAAGCTGAAGAAAAGCGGCTTCCAAGAGCCATTTTGTTGCGCTCATATGTGTACGTCTGTGTGTGTGTGTGTAGGTGTTTATGTGTGTGTGTTTGTTTGTAAGTGTGTGTCTCATTGGCGCTTTATTGTGATGAGCGCTCGGTTTTTTTGTCTGCTCATTGTGTCCATGACTGTTGTGGCCACCAAGCGCCATGTTTGTTTAGCCTGCCATTTTATTTTTACTGTTTATAAGCTGCCAAAATTGTTTTTTCTTCAGCTGCTGCTGCTGCTTCTTCTTCGTTTGTGGCAGCCATTAAATGATTTTGCTGTTTGCCAGCTGACTCTCTACGGGACCATGAGCATAAACATGACCGAGTTGACGATTTGTATTTTTTTTTCTCGCTCTTTTTTTTTGGTTATTTTTTTTACGCGTTATAAAAAGCCCCGAGTAATAATTGGCCAAGGCCTGGTCGGCATATAACGCCCAATTTGATGGCGTTTCGTATGCGTTGCGCATACGCCATGTATTTAAACTTTAACTAGAGAGTATATATGGTCTGCACTAGAGATGGGAGCGGGAGTGTGTTGCTCTGACGCCGATCCCGTAATGGATTTTAAGTGCCCTCTAATCGCGGTTCGAAAAATTTTTTTTTCAAAATTTCAATCCAATGCTATGATGGTATGGACTAGACTAGAGATGGGAGAAAATTCGTTCCTGCACAAATCGTCCAAATCAGACATTAAGTGCCATCTTCCCCCGCTTCGTTTATATATATTAATAGCTAGCGCCCTCTAGCGTCTACAAGATACAATAAAATAAATGATGACGACGGCGTCGATTTTTTTGTTGGTACGTATTTAGTCAAAAAAAAAAACTAGCTCAAAATTTTATTCTAGCAGCCAGGAAATTATTTTTCATTCCACAGTTGGCTTAGATCCGACTGATTTCCGCCTTAATCCCATCTCTAGTCTGCAAAATGTTAAACCATCCTTGCCACTATTGATTGCGGTATAAAGAGTGAGTATTGCTGTAAGCCCCAAATTTTATTTTCTTTTTTTTGGCAATTTCATGCACTTGACTGCGGCCAACAATGGTTATAACCAAAACAAAAGCTTGCGCCTCTGGGCCAGCCTCAGGCTTGACGTTCAGACTGTTTTCCTTTTCACTTGCTGCATGCAATTCCTGCCGAATCCGACTCCGATTCTGTTGCCAATGCCATTTCCATTTTAGCCAATTCCGCCGCCTACACTCGAATTCTTAGCAATGATTCGGTTGGTTTTTCTACCCTCTCCCCCGAATTTTTTCCATTTTTTTTCTATTTCTGACACTGATGAAATTGGAAGCTATGCATGTGATTTTTCGCTTAAAATTTTTTTTTATATATATTTTTTGATTTTGGCCTAACGCGTTGCACGCTTGGCTGGTTTCAAAAATGCCAAAGCCGTACAAAAACATGAATGCGAACCAGGCTAAAACAAAGAAGAATTTTTGCCGAGCAGGATGTGTGTCAGTGCGATATTTTGCTTGCCCATCACAACGGAAATCAGCTTGGCATAGTTCTCTGTTTTTGTTTAGTTCTGGAATATTTTTTTCTTGTTGTTTTTCATTGCATCCCCGACATAGCGCAGCCAACCCATTAAACAAATGGAAAATGCCAAATGTGTGAATGCTTTTGATTATGTTTAAACAAAAAAAGTTTATCGATAGAACTTTGGCCTTTGGCAAAATAGCTAAATATGTTTTAGAAACTTGGCAGTAAACTTGAGTTTTAGTAACGACTTATACTTTGATTTTTTTAGGTTTATCTTGGATGAATTCAATTTGGGTATAATTTTTTTGTCTAGCTTAATTCAATTCGAAAACTTGAATTCTATTCCATGTGGAAGATTATCAGCTTTAAGTTTACTTCTCATATGGTTTAGTGTTGGAGCTCTCAAGAACACTCAAATACGCTTTTAATTCAGCAAAATATGCTCCAACCCTAGAACAGACTGGTAACTCAATTTGTTCTGTTATTCAGCAGATAAGAGATGTATCAAATATAATAGATTGAGCCCAGAACAAATAATTGACTAAGGATCCCATCATAAAGAACCCCTCATAACCTCACCTCATCGGCAACGTAAAAAGGTTTCTAAGACTCTACTTCTTACTTCTAATGTGATTGGATTTTATAATTTATTTTATAAAGCTCGTAAATCTGTTCTAGTAACCTAAAACTCTTTACTATTACACCTGTAAGTTCTTAGTTCACTTTTATTATGTTTAAGAGGTTACATTAGTCGGACTGCATTTATAGGAGTTGTCCCCACCGATAAGCGATTTAGGAGCAGCTTTTAAGTATAAATATTTTTCATAAATACACAAAAAACTTGATATTTTTTAATATGAACGGAAATATGCAACAAAGTGCTAGCGCCATCTAGCGACCACAAGATAAAAAAAAATAATATTGACATCGAACTGCATCAGTAGTTTTTAAAAATCGCTGGGGTCAGTTTCCAGTATCTTATCCAGCTAGACTATTTTGCAATGTTTAAAACTTTTTAACTTTCCCATTTTTATTTAAAAAAAGAACTAGCTCAAAATTTGTTCCTAGAACTTAGCTACGTAAAGGTAACTACATTTTTACTGTTTTTTCGGATGTACATATATAACATATTTAATACTTTCGTCATGTATGAAAATCAAAATAGGTGATCTTTACATTTCTGTTCCACTCAAGACCTTATTTTCGGAACTCTTATCACGCACTAAATTTAATTTAATGTGTAGCGATTAAGTCATGTACTTAATATTGCATCATAAACTTTTCGCATCGGTTGATTACAAATAAATCAAAAATTTATATATAAAAAAATTACTAAAATTTTACGAGCTGGAACTAAATGATCTAGTTCATATTTTTTTACGTTCAATACATTTTAAATTTTGAACGTGAACTTTTTGTTCCATCGCTGTACCTTTCTTCGATTCTTCTTCAGATTTAATATTTGCGATCGTTACAAGCCTATCTTATCCAAATGATATCAGTTTTTTTCGAAATACTTATGGGTTGTAATTTCCAAATTAACACCCAATAAATTTCTAGCTAGAAAGAGCCTTTAACTGAGCTATCAATAAAAAAAATCTCAGGAAATGAAGGCTTAATTTTTATATAAATATATAATCCTTAAGTCGAAAACAAGATCAATTTTTCATTTTGGTATATTTCCGAACTTGTTTAATAATTATATGTTTTATATGCTCTGAATAAGAGCGACAACGCACAGGTACAGAATTTAATTTAAAAAGGGATATAGCTATATAGATTTCACCAAAAATTATATTACAACATCTTCAAAATTTAATGAAATGAATTCGAATATTATTATTTCAAAATAATACATAATTTCTTTGACGGAACTTTCGATTTTCATCAACAACCTATAACTATAGCTATCGTTTTGCAAAAAAAATCGAATTGGAAAGTTCTTAGGAGGCATATGCGAAATATAATTTTATTCGAGAAAAAAGTTTCAGGGTACTACACTTTTCGGAACCACCTCGAATGTTTCTCTTCGATCATATTTTTTTCAATTCTACTTTAACGCTACAAATGCAGGTCCAAAAATGTGGTACAGTCGAAGCGGTGCCCGACAGTGGAATACCCTTTTCTCTCGAAACAATATTTTCTACATAGTCCTACAAAGAACTTTCCAATTGGAATTAATTTTTTTTTTGTGAAATTCGATATTTATCCTAAGTTCCGTAAATTTTTACCGATTGTGATGAAACTCGAAAGTTACGTGAAAGAAGCTATTTAAAATATATGGGGTAAGTTTTAAGTAGATCTGTTATGGTGTGGAAGAAAATAAGGTAAATCGATTGCGGGGGGGTCCGCATCTATAAAATTATGATGTGGATTTGTTTGTAAGAGCCCCATAAATTAGATTAGCAAAAATTGTTATTCGAGGTCACTTGTATCAATAATTTGGTAGAGTTATAGACGCAGTTCGTATAGTTTTGACTATAGCTTTTGCTGTATTTGACCAATTTTGTTAATTTTTGATACACACATGCGTAGAACCATAAGGCATAACTTTGTTACATTTCAGATGAAAATATTAAATGGTGTTGCCAAAAACCGCGAAAATCTACTGCGGAGGATCGGGGAAAGATATTGACAAAATGCAACAAACTACATCTTCTGAGGAAATATGCGCATCAGCAAGTAAGGTTTGGTGTCTCTAGCTCTTCTAATCTCCGTGATCTGGGCGTTCATTCGGACGGACGGACGGACATGGCTCAATCGCTACCCGATGTTATCATAAGCATTTTGGTATAAAGGACATGGGGTCTGCCGCACAACCTTCTGTCCGTTACATACATTGCACAAATCTAGTATACCCTTTGTACTTTTAAGTACATGGTATAAAAATTATAATCGTTCAAAAACTACAAATTAATAACTACCATATGGACCGATGTGTGCATATAAATGCAACTTGAATGTTGGCGCCACCTAGTGAACTTTGCTGGCGCCATCCTGCATAAAGAAACATTCGTATACAACATTTTTAACATTTTTAAAAATAATTTTTTCCTATACGGTACGATAATTGTTGCTTCAAAGACCTTTAAAATAAACAAGTAGTTTCTGTCTAATTTCTCCACTCATTTTTGACCCCAAACAATGCTTTTTTGTAATTGCCTTTAGACACATCGAAAAAGGACATCAATTTATCGTTTTTGTAATTAAAGCTTGACTCGATAAATTTATGCTTGCAAGATGTAAGGTTGTAATTGTTAATTGAAAAAATAAAAATCTCTTTGAAAGCTTATAAGCACTGATAACTAGCGGAATTTATGGGCATCGAAACAACAAAAAAAAAAGGAAAACACATACACACAGATACGCACACACACACACACACGCAACATGTCGAACCGATGCTTGGTCAATAAATTCAATTAATGCGACGCTTAATGAGCAATCAGACACTTATACACACTACCTTACAAAGGCACACACACGCACACACAGCCACTAACACACACAAAAAACACCGACAGTAGTTAATTAACATGGGTTCTTACAAAAAAAAAATGGCAGCCACAAAACAAAAAAAAAAAAGGTAGAAAGAATGCCATAGAGCGTAAGGTGAAACCGACAGACGTTTTTATGGGCATTGTTAACTGCACGGAGACTGAGAGATTGAGACAAAGTGTGCAAAAGAGAGAGCGACTAGAGAGAGGGCAAAGAGAACGCGCAAAAAAGCTGGCAATACAATTTGCTGTGACAAATGTTGCAATAAACAAAAATGGCGGCGACGTTCCTACGGCCAGCATGCGCCATTTTCTAGTGCAGCGACAAAATGGCGCGAGATAGCTGCCTGCTGGCTGGCTGGCTGGTTGGCGAAAATTTCATTTAACTGGCAAAGGAGAGTTCGAGTTGGAGTTCATGGCGGCGGTGGCACTGGCGTCGACCTTTTATGGAATTTATCACCCAACTGACAGCAGTTTGAATGCAGGACAAAATACATAGAAAGCCAGCCAGGACTAACAGCTAAGAGAGAGAGAGCAGAGATACACGGTGTAAAGTGTTGCAAGCTTTTGGTAATGAAATTTCGTTTTACCAATTACCCCAGGCAATTTAAGAGCCTTGACACTGCACAGACTACAAAACACAGAGCATATGTGAAGGGATAAGAATAACTAAAATGGCAGCCAAGTGATTGGTCTAACTTGGCTGCTAGAGACAAATTAGTGTTGCCAGTGTGGCCAGTGTTACCAAATCAATTTAATTTCTTCAAGTTGTTTGTATTGAACAGCTACTACTGTGTTGAAAAAAACAAAAACATTTTACGTAAATATTTTCATGCCCAGCAGCTAAAATGTTATTAAAGTCAATAACACAAAAAAAGGGACAATTTTCGTTAGGGAAAGAAAACCAAAATGGCGGGCTGTAAACTGAAGCAAAACTTTGCCAAATAAAAATAGCTTATACATATATATTTATATATATAGTATGTATACATAAGCAGACGAACGCTAAGAACAAAAGAGGAAAAAACTCGGCCAGAGCAATGTAATAAAAATAAATAATGGCGTTAAGAAAAAATCGCTAAAAGTTTGAATATTTACGAGTTTTTTATATGTCAGTGGCGGTGCGAGGCGGCAACAAATTACATAGAAAGTGGGCAAAACTTGAAGCTCATAAGAAATAAAGTAATTTAATTGATTAAAAAACGATTTAAAAAGTTTTTTGATTGCGCGCAATAAAAGTAAAACAAACGAAAGTTGCAAATTTGCAACGCTAGATGGCGCTAGCATGCAATGTCAATTTGACAATTTAAAAAAAGAAAGAAAAAAAAACACACCCCAACTTAGTAGGCAAAGCAATTGCCTTTAAAATATAACATATAAACGTAAAACATTGAATTAGAGCGTCAAAATGTTGCCAGGATTCTACAGCAAACTGGATTACACGGAGTACTCATGGCGGCACAGCGAGGCAGGCAACGTTGAGCAAAATGTACGAAATTCCTGGAACTACAGGGAATCGCTTAGTGCTATGCCCTATAACCCAACATGTTCCCTGGATGCAGCTGGCGTAAGTGAGCAGAACTTGGAGCAGTTAATACGCGCCCAAGTTGAGAATACGCATAAAAACCAGGACCAAGCTGTATGCTGCTGGGAAACGGAAAGCACCAGGACTAACAGTCCAAACACTTCCGTTGTTGCACCAAGCTTAGCTGAAAAGCAAAGCTGCGTTCCCGGAAAACCCCCCTACTACAGCTTAATAGATGAAGCATCCATGCCTTATAGCCCTACGGATTCCATATCCAATGACTTGGTTAATCTTAGTGTACCGGCAAAAGCTCCAGAAAATACTAAAAAGCAAACAAAAATGTTCGACTCCATGAAGTTGGAAAGAAGTCGACCTTATACACCTACGGGTTCGGTGTTCAGTGACGTCACAGGCGCAAGCGTTGCCCAAAAAAAGCATTGGAAACCCTCATGCTACCCGGACCCAGATGCAATGCCTTACACACACTCGGCTTCGGTCTACGATTTAAAGTCCAAAAAGCGTGATCAAAGCTGGAGGAAAATAGTCTTTGGTGCGGTTAAGCCAGCTGTATCGAAACAGAAATCGGATGATGCAAGACCTTATAGCCCGACAGGCTCCTTGGCCTACAGTGTGGATAGCAAAGTAAGGCTAGGAAAAAATGCAGTCAAGCCGGCTGAGCAGAAACAAAGTCTTGCTAAGCACAGAGAAGAATTCAAGGATAGTGGGCTAGATAAGACCTACTACAGCTTAAAGAGAAAACATATGCAAGCTATATCCAAAAATAAATCGGATGATACAAGACCTTATAGCCCGACAGGCTCCTTGGCCTATAGCATGGACAGAAAGGTTAGCCTGGGAAGAAATGTAGTACAAGTGAAGCCCGCTGAGAAGAAACAAAGACCAACTGTGAATAGACCAGAATTCAAGGAAACCGGCCAAGCAGAGAAGCATCCCAGCTTAAAGAGAAAAGTTCCATGCTATAGAAAAACGTTGATTACCACAGAGCACAGTCGCTTGGTTGTTACCAAAAAAGATGAAACAGAGCAAAGGAAAGCTGCGCGATTTAAGATGAAGCAGTTAGAGATGAAGAAGGCTGCCGAAAAGCTACAGAAGAAACGCCCAGACACGCCGCATTTCCTGAAGGACGCTCCCGAAACTGAGCAAGTCACCTATAGCCCACCTACACTCAATGATTGCCTTAAGATGGGACGGGTAGAGATGAAGAAGGCTGCTGAAAAGCTACAGAAGAAACGCCCAGACACGCCGCATTTCCTGAAGGACGATCCCGAAACTGAGCAAGTCACCTATAGCCCACCTACACTCAATGACAATGATCGGACTACATTAGAGCATGGCATGTCCGTACAAAAAATTGCTGCAATTAAGGCCAAGAGATTGGCCAACAAGCAGCACATGAAGCAATTGAAGCCAACAGAAGTTAAACCCTGCTTTAGAAGCATACCCGAACCCTTGTCCGAGAATGAAGTACTCGCTGCAAAGGCTATGGAGAACGAAGTGTTTATGGACTATCGCAAGCATCTCTACGAGAGCAACCAGGAGCTGACTGTAGTGGGCGATATCTTAAAACGCGTCTACGACCCGGAGAAGGGCATGCTGGTGCCCCTGCGTAGACCAGTCAAAAAGCAGCGACAACGCAAGGAGCTGCAACCCAAGGAAGCCAAACAGCTGCCTTACAATCGCTATGGTCAGGAGCGTTTTCTCAAGCCTACACAAGAGTTTGGCATAGACACGCTGGGCACCAATATGGAGCAGCCGCAGCCAGTGCGTACCATAAAGAAAAGCACTAATCGTAAACGCAAGCATCCGGAGGTACTCAATCCGGATATGCCTTTGTCTTTGAGCACGCTCTTCCGTTGGAAACCTATTATTATAGTGCCCAGTGCACCCACCAGTCTGGTCACACTCTACAATGTCAAGCAGCTGTTGCAGGAGATGCGTTATGTGCCCTCGGAGCAGTTGCGTGAGCAACTGCAGCAACCACTTACCAAGGTGATTATAGAGCGGAAGTACAAAGATCAGCTGCAATATTATCGCGTCTATGATAATGTTAGCCATTTTAGCAACGAGGATTGGCTATGCGTGGTGGCTGTTTTTATGCATGGACCACTCTGGCAATTTAAAGGCTGGCCCTGGCAGGCTAATCCCATCGACATCTTTGATAAGGTGTGCGGCTTTTATTTGCACATGAAGGGCAATAAACCACATGCGGAGGTGGAAAAGTTTAGCGTCAATGTGCTCAGCTTGCTGCCATTGGAGCGTCATTTGGACTATGGCATCATGATGGGTTTCTGGACAAAGCTGGACCAGCATATAACATTAAATAAGCGTTTTTTGGGTAAACGTTTGAAGAAATAGGTTGGTGGGTGGAGGTGGCAACAATGGGGTGAGCGGTTTGGGTTAGATACTTAAGTTTTTTTTGTTAGACTTATCCCGATAAACAATAAAGATAAAAAATCAATAAATGAAATTGAATAAGCAGCCAAGACAATGACACCAAACAAAGATATGGCAACACTGGCAATATGTGTGGGAGTGGGTGTGTGTGAGTGTGAGAGGGTGTGGGGGTGTGTGTGTATCTGTGTGAGTTGATGATGATGCCGATAATAAAAATGTAGCTACAGCAACGGCGCGCAACGCATCAGAAAAAAATATCACGTAAGTAAAAATCATATAAAAACGTTGGAAAACTGCAAAGTTGGCGAAAAAATTAAGAGCAGATATAAGTCCCGAGCATCTGTGTGTGTGTGTGTGTGTGAGTATCTGTGTTTTTTGTGGGGTTGGGTTGGATGGGCTTGGGCTTGATTGCTTGGCCAGCAGAGAGGCTGAAAAACTTGTTGGATAAGAGTTTGGGGAGTTAGCGAAATGAAACGCACGCGTGAGACAAAAGCTAAATGACACACAAAGGAGCAGTTGTTGTGTCGTTCCAAGGATCTCACTCTCTCTACATCCAGAAAAAAATAAAAAATAAAAACCCAGTGTGTGAGTGTGTGTGTGTTTACTTATGTAAGTCACTGTGCGAAACACAACGTAAAACTGTCAGCATTGTCGTTTAGCTGAGTGGTGGTTGGGCAGGGTTGGGGGTGGTGGGCTGTGTGTGTGGGGGTGTGGGGGTGTGTTGGCGTTGTATTTTGGTGTGCACATAAAAATCACAGGCAAAATGGCAATTTTTATTTAAATAAAAATGCTTGGCAAGCCGTTGGATTTGTTATATATGAGCCAAAGGAAGGCAGATTGAGGCAGGTAAGATTCATAGAAATGAAGCAATTGACAGCAGGCAATACAAATATACATGACAGAACAAGTTATATGAAAAAGACGCTCATGGTGACTTGGCTTAAGATACTCTTTATATTCTTTTGGGTTGGCAACGCTGGGAATGTGTGAAAGCGATACGATATTTTAGACATCGATATTCTCGGAGTATTTACTTAGGATACTAGGGAAATTAAATACAGACAATACTACTGTGGTTAAATTGAAAGGTGAGTGTATAGTGTCTTTCCAATCGATAATTTTTTTCTTTTTATAGCACGGTAGCACTTTTATTGGAGGCTATGCGAAATTTCACATAAAAATATTTATTAGCGTTTCAGATACGCATCCTTTTTTGAGGTTCTAAATGCGAATTCTGTGATTTTTGCATCAAATGTAGTCTTTAAAGAATGTTTACAAGGGTTATAAGTAGTCCAATTCCGACCGCAAGAGTGTTGAGAAGAATGTGGTATCGAATCGGCCAAAATCATCGGCTGATGAACATAAAGCAATTTAAAGAAATGGTGCTTGGAAATCGTCTATTGACTATTTGATAGTTTGCACATATCATTTGGATCGGTGTAGGTAATTTTAAGTGACGAATAGTGCTTGAAAAGAGTCCAATCTGGCAATGTGCTAACAACACCAAATTTTTTTTTTTTTAAAACACCGTCGTATTGGCATTTGTAAAACCATGCTGCCTGACTATCAAGACGTTCCGCAATCTGCTCCGGGGACATCGTTTTGACACGATTTAGATAATACAAGCTAAAACGCTCAAGACTCTGAAGCCCGTTCCGAAGGAGAACTTTGTCAAGTGCTATGATGACAGAAAGATTTTTTGGCATACGAATTTTGCAGCGGAAGGGGATTACTTTGAAGAGGATGAAATAAATTTAGATAAATATATAAAAAATTTTAAAATATAAGAAAATGCACCTTTACCGGTATTTTAGATATCGATTCATACATTGTAAACTAGAACATAAAATCATACTCATTATGTGCGATAGAGCTAGGAAACTATAATAAACGCTTTAAATTGTTTTGCCTTTAGGGGCTTTTCATAATGTGAATATATTTCATTGATAGTCACACATATCAGCCATCCCTCCTCCACATAATTCAATTTTTAAGATAAATGAACGTTTTTAGCTTTGAAAAGTTTCGTCTCTTTTTACTTTTTAAAGCCGTATAGTAATTTTTGATATTTTGAACTGGCGGAGCTACATTGGCCACGAAATCTAAATAACTCCATAAATTATATCACAATTTTTAATCTTATACAAGACACTTTAGATTCTATTGAGATACTTTTGAGTTAGCTGATTGTGAGTACCTAATTAGTTTTTCAAAAAATCAAAATGGTGAATCGAAGATGGCAGAAAAATCAAGTAATCCTTTCAATTTCATTGTTTTCGAGGTAGCTGATCACGAATATGAGTTTTGAATTTCAAAATGGCGGTCTAAGATGGCCGAAGGAGAGTAAAATTATTTTATTGCATGTTATTATATATTTGGTGCAATATGTTACTTGGCTGCCAAAGCAGAAAACTCAAGTCAGATGTATTTTCCAATTAGTGCCTTCAATTATCTCTGGAAAATTCCCGATTTTCTGTTTATCTTAATGGAATTGGTCGAAAACCGAAAATGTTGCAACAGGTTTTTAAAGAGGTACAAAATATGGTACTTTATGGCAAAAAATCAACAGAAGACAGTTGAAGTATTCCTAGTCTACTAATTTAGAAAATCATATTGAATGAAAACCATGTCGAGTGACGAAAGACAATATTTGTAAAAGAGAACGTTCCTATCTTCAAACTCTTAAGTGAAGTGCCAAATTGAAGCTGGTCACACTAAAAATAGCCCCCATTGGCATATTAAAGGCAACTTTGGAAAAACAATTTAAATCACTCTAAGCCAAAATATTTTTACTTTAGAAATAAGGAGATATTTTTTTTTTATAATTCTAATAATAGTAAAACGACACAATTTTTTTGAAAATTGTTTCCATTTAAAATAGGTCCGTGAAATTTAAACAGGTTATGTAAAGGGCGCGTCCCTATTTCAAAATCAAATAAAAAACAGAAAAATGTATATGATGATCCAAAATATGGTTTTATTGAAAGGATAATTCTTTTGCAGCCCTATCCCCCACTGAGGGAAATGGAGTCTTAGAAGAATTCTTATCATCTCATATTTTTAAATTTTCTCTGACAACCACGACTATGAGTCTATTAAAAAGCGTATCCTGTCAGAGAAATGTTTGTGTATTTGTCACCGTATTTTTTCCAAATAAATTGTTAGGCTTACTGAATAAAAATACATTGACATTTGTCAAAAGTGACAACTGGCTTCAGGGATATCCTATTCAGAAATCAGGAATTTCGGAATAAATTTATGGCGAATCAGATTTCAGTGACAATAATTGAAATCTGAAACAGGCATAATAATAATCAAATATCGAAGCGAAAGTATTCGAATTTCATAATAATTTGCTAAATCAATATCGTCGTAGCTTAAAACTGGCCGTATGATCCACAAGGTGAAGAGGACTGGCAGTAGAATTGAAAAAGTTACTGCTGCAATAAATAAAAATGTCTTTTTCGTATGATACGTCTACTAATTATAAGTGAACTACTCAAGTTTTTGAGAGGAATGACGAGGATAATAAAAGACACTACAAAATGTAATTAAATGATTATAGGTTCTGAGAAAAATGAATTTTTGTGTGTCTTCTTTATCTTTAAGGATTAAAGAATTTTAACTTCAGTGAAAAACTAAACTTAGTATGTCTTCTGAACCTAATTTTAAAAAAGTCATCAAGTATTTGCGCCTCTCTGGTTACACGAAAATGCTCTTTAAAGTGTCATCTCTAAAACAAAGAGTAACTAAACTTCGACGCTATTTATAGTACGCCACATCCCGTAATTTCTTTTTTTTTTTTGCAGCTAATCTCATCCAAGCCAAGTAGTTAGTAGCTCTGGTAGCTACTTGATGTGCTCCTTGTTGGCGGATTGCCTGATTGACAAAGTGAAAGAGAGCTAACTGCAGAGAATCTTACGCAACTGACTGAAGACAAGGACAGGTCGCCAGATGGCGCTATTGGGCTGACTTGGGGTGGGGGTTTTGGCCATGTGTGTCAGCAAATCGAGTTTGTCGCCAATATTCAATTTTGTAAATTGAAGAAAAGTAAAGAACAAGATAAAAAAAAAACAAGACAGAATCGAAATGAAATCGAATTCGTATAACTAAGATAAAAATTTACGCACATGGCAGAAAGAGGGTTGGCATAGAGACGACGACGACGACGACAGTGAGATAGTTGAGGGAGTTCGGAATGATGGAAGATGATGGGAGTTGAGTTGACTTGGGTTGGCTTGGCTTGGCCAGATGAAATTGAATAAAGTATTGGCAGTTCATCTGAGCCACTTACGCAATTGCTTGCTAGTTGCTGCTTTGCTTTGTTCTAGCTGAGATATCGCATGAAGCACTTTAAAATGCACAAATACACAAACCAAAATAAAATACCTTTTAGCAGTTATAGAGATTCCAGTTGGAACATTTGCTTTGACATAAATCCCAAGGACAATGGGACAAAAAATGTCAAGAAATGCATTTAAGTGTGTTGATGGTTATTGTGGCTTTTAAAAGAGAGCTCAAGTTATTTAAAAATTGTACTTGAGCGTATTGAAGAATGCACAACAAATTATCTGTATTTAGTTAGGTAATATTATTGGGGTTTATAGAGAATTTTATTGTTTTATGAGCATACTTAGTAGGGAGTAAGTTGATTTAAATGCTTGAGTATTAAGTAGTGTTTTGATAAATGTTTACTGGAAGTAGCTTTTGGTTTGATTAAAGATTTGGGTGTAAAGGTACTAAATCGTATTGGTCCTTACATATAAATAAAAGAGTTTTTTATTTATATTTTTGTAGCTTAAAAATCAAAACTCTGCCGTGAAATTCGTTAGTTTATTGTGAAAATAATATAAAATGGAATACTACTGGTTAAAAATTGTACTTTGTATAAGGAAAAAATAAAGCAAATACCCTGCGGAGTCCCTTTAGTCCAATATTATAATCATCTGTTAAAAAAATTCGTTGTAAGCTTTGCACCTTTATTTTTTTTAAGAATATAATTTTCTCTAGAATAAACTTAAATTCTCAAAAACCTAAATTTATTATTAGTTTTTTGAATGGAACTAGTTCAAATTTAAACTAAATTTAAAATCAACTAAATTTATTATTAGTTTTTTGAAGAGAACTGGTTCAAATGAGCTTTTTGAATCAAAAACTTCGTAAAGTTGTACACTTGGTAACTATATTTTTTTCTGGAAGAAACTTAAATTCACAAAAAACTGGATTTCGTAATAAACTAGAGTATTAACTTATTTAATGAGCACTGAAATAACCAAATCTACAGTTTGATCTATTCATCTGTAATTTTTAAAAATAACAATGATTAATTTTAAGAGTTGTCAATACGAGGTTTTTATATTTTTTTATACTATAAATTTATATTTTTTCCATAACCCAAAACCACGAAGAATTGTTAAGAATCTTCTTTAAAGTCTGAACATATATAAACAGATGATTAGTTTCCTAAAGAAAACAAGTTCATCTGAGCTTTTAAAATAAATATCTTTGTTTGACTATACATAGTGTAAAGATTAGTTTAGTTAGTTAAAGATAAATATTTTTATATTGTAGTTTATCTGCAGGCCTGGACATATTCATTAAGATCAGTTTTTTTAAAAGAACTAGTTATCTGATTATTTTTAAATGAATATTCTTTGTAACTTATCTTAAAATATTTGTATTATTTGTTTCTCTGAAACATTTACATACATAGATGATAGGTATTGTGTAAAGATTATTATGTTTCTTGTAGCTGTAGAGAGATGACACCTAGTTCATCTGAGCTTTAAAATAAAAATCTTTTTAGTTTATCTAAAAATGATTGTAAGCCCGAACATATTCAAATAACATAACTATTTTATTTGAGATTTTAAAATTAATTTTTTTTTACGTTTATCTGAAGATCATTGTAAGCCCGAACATATTCATTGAGATCAGTTTTTTTTTGAAAAGAACTAGTTCATCTGAGTTTTTTTTTTTTAAATAAATAACCTTTTAACTTATCCTTAAACACTTGATTCTATGAAGCAGATGATGAGTATTGTGTAAAGATTTGTGCTTTAAAGTACACAGCATTATAATAATTTTGGTAGTTGAAATTATTTTTGACTTTTAAAATTTAGCTTTTATGAGCTGCATTAAAGATGATCAGTTTTATTTCATTTTATCTTTTTACATTTTATTTTATTGGAACTACATAAGAGATGACAAACTCAAAAGGACTACTCACTATTCTTTTTATGTAAAGTGGTTTCCAATTTAAAAAGGTATTTACAAAAATATTTCATCTGCACTTAAACTAACAATTCTTTTAGTTCTTACTCTTATGTCTTTTATATTTTTTTAAGATGATGTAATAATAGCAATGATGAACATCTGGGAGTGTTCAAACAAGAGTTTAACATAATTTGAGCATTAAATTTCGTAAAAAGTAGTCGTAAAATTCTAAAAAAACCTAAGTTGCTGAAGATTTTCATTAAAAAAAACCTATTCCTACAGTTTTCACTCATAAGTCTATTATTTTTTTTTGAAATGATGGAGAAAGGACATTGATAGTCATATTACACAATTAATCTAAGCTTTTCTAGAAATTCTTAGTTCAAAAATATTTATAGCTTTAAAAAGAAGAAGCAATGCCTAAAGGTTTCATCAGACTTTTATTTTTTTAGAGATGATTGAGAAATGACATGGATAATCATAAAGCAGACTTAACCCTAGGTTTTCAAAGAATATTTTTTAGAGATGATTGAGAAATGACATGGATAATCATAAAGCAGACTTAACCCAAGGCTTTCAAAGAATATTTGGTTTAAAATAATTAGGTTTATTTAAAAGATGATGGAAAAAATTGAGAATTTGGTAAGATTCAAATCTCTAAATTTTTTTTTAAATACTATAATTATGACAATGGGAGTGATATGGAATTGTCAATCGCGATTCTTAGTTAATCTTTAAAAGTAAGTAAATATTTTTCGGAAGATTTTTGTAAAATTCATATTTTAAAAAAGTGTTTTTAAAGCTGTAATTATGACAAGTGACAGTGGTATGTGAATTGTAAATCATCTTTAAAAATAAGTCTTCTTTTCAGGAAAAATTAAGTGAAATGAAAAGACATAAAAAATAGACCACTGCTGTAGTTATCTATCACGCGTCTACTTTTTACCAAAAAGATAAAAGATGATAAATAAGATGACAACTGTAATGATATGGGGAGTTTTAAATTAGATACCACAAAGTAATCAAGCTTCTTTCACATTTCCAGTTTTTTCTTCTTTTTTTTTTGTCAAACATTTGCTGAGGCAGAAAATGCTTTTCCTGGGCTTTTTTTTTTTGTGCTCTACTCCGCCTTAAAAAATTTGCAAGTCATTCTATTCAGAAGTCATCTTCTGCATTCATGGCAAATGCCATTTAAACCAATTGCCGGACATTTGGGCACAAAAGAATGAAAATGCTTAGCCTGTCTGACACTTTATTTATAGCGTTTGGCTGAAAAATGTCCAACAAATATACCCCCGAAAAATAATGCAAAAATACTAGAACACTCAGCTGGAAGAATTGCGCCATGGATAAAAATGGCGACCACATAAATTTGCATTTCCGGTTAGTTCGCGCCCTCTCCCACGCCAAAGAACAAAATGTGCCACAAAAGGCGAGAAAAACTGCAAAAAACTAAATTGAATTGGTGAAATAAGTGAACAAGTACTTCATATACTGGCAATCGAATTCGGCACCATTAAAGCCTGCCTCCTCCGGCTGCTCACACCCATTCCCAGGACATCAGCTTAGTGCTTTTAGCAATTTCTGCGCTTCTTTGATTTCGTGCTTCATTCACCGACCACAGAATGCTTTACAATCCACTCAATGTTTTATTTCTTTACGTATTTTATTGCTTAAGCTACGCCCATGCATTGGACAGGATTGGGCGTGCCATGTCGAATTCAACGTCGTCCTGCTCCTCCTTTGCTGAGTAATGCGCGTAAATAAAATGGCTCATGAAAATGCGCAAATGCATTGCCATTAAGAGGAGTCCTTTGGTAGGCCGCAGGGGTCGGCAGCGTTGGGCGGTGCGGTATATAATGAAGCCGGATTAAAAATAAGCAGAGTCTTATGGATACTTAAATTTAAACATAATATAAAAAAACAAACTTATTGCGCATTTTTTATGTTGGTGTTTTTTTTTTATTTTTATTATTTCTTCACTCAATGTTTATTGTGTGCGGGGTGGGAGGGAGTATATATATATAAAAAAATGCTTTAGCCAGTTTTTAATTTAAACCTATATATTTTTTATAATTAGCTTAAGCTGCTTATTATTAAAATAAAATTAAATATGGCATTTGTCTTTAAAATTAATAGACAAGCAGCTTATCCCATATTAACAAATCGGATCTGAAAAAATTAAGGGATTACAAATTGTAGAATAATGGTTCGGAATCTTCGCTTGGAACTTTACTGAGAGCCTGCTAATTTTATTAACGAAATTGCTAGCTTATTCCATGTTAGGAAGTAAGATGTACAAAAACCCAGGTGTTCTAAATCTTGAAATAATATTTTTCTGAAGAAAAATCATCTATCAAAGCTGCACACATCCCACTAGATTTTTGTAACCCCCGAGTAGCAAGTACATTATGAGTAGGATTGTTTCGAAAAATTCAAGGAAGTTGTGCAGTATTTACGGTGTTCCAAACGTTGAAAGCAGTATCTTTTATAGGAACTCCGCCATCCTATAGGTTCTTTAGACCCTAATTTTTATGCATAAAAATCTTAATACAAGGCGACGAAGCACATATAAGAGAGTTTAAAAAATTATTTAATAATGGATTTTATTTCTTATTTAAAAAAGAAATCCAGCTAAAATATATGCTCAGGAATACAATATTTCAGGTGTAATAAATTTTATATAGAAAGTGATTTATTGGATGATTTTGAAATCGTTTATCTATTGATAAAGATTTTCACGCGCTATATCCAAAACGTTTAGTCTTAAATTAATATAGAAAGCGATTTATAAGTTTTCAGAGACATGTTTGAATAGTGGCATTGGGGTGTTTCTATGGAAAATTGGAATAATCCCGAAGAAACCACCAAAATCCACAAGGACTTCAGAATATTCTTAGAGAAAACCTCATCATGACTTCGGTAGATGGTGTGGCGATAAGAAGGAGCTGGAGTGGTTAAATGGCCGGGTGGCTGTGATTCATCTCATATAGGAGATCTTTGGGTTGAAAAAAGAAGAAGACTTTTGTGTGGGGAAGAGTGGTTAAAAAGCCGGGAGGCTGTGACTCATCTCATATAGGAGACCTTTAAGTGGAAAAGAGTGGTTAAATGGCCGGGTGGCTGTGACTCATCTCATATAGGAGATCTTTGAGTGGGGAAGAGTGGTTAAATGGCCGGGTGCCTGTGATTCATTTTATATAGGAGACCTTTAAGTGGAAAAGAGTGGTTAAATGGCCGGGTGGCTGTGACTCATCTCATATAGGAGATCTTTGAGTGGGGAAGAGTGGTTAAATGGCCGGGTGCCTGTGATTCATTTTATATAGGAGACCTTTGAGTGGTGAAGAGTGGTTAAATGGCCGGGTGGCTGTGACTCATCTCATATAGGAGATCTTTGAGTGGTGAAGAGTGGTTAAATGGCCGGGTGGCTGTGACTCATCTCATATAGGAGATCTTTGAGTGGGGAAGAGTGGTTAAATGGCCGGGTGGCTGTGACTTATCTCATATAGGAGACCTTTGAGTGGGGAAGAGTGGTTAAATGGCCGGGTGGCTGTGACGCATCTCATATAGGAGACCTTTGAGTGGGTAAGAGTGGTTGAATGTCCGGGTGGATGTGAATCATCTCATATAGGAGACCTTTGAGTGGGGAAGAGTGGTAAAATGACCGGGTGGCTGTGATTCATCTTATATAGGAGAGCGTAGAGTGGTGGATAGTGGTTAAATGGGCGCCGAAGCTGTATCCCATGGGGCCTATTCTTGGGACGTTGAGTCCCTAACCTAACATAACTTAAGAGTTATAATAACAAGCTTCATATAGCAAATAACCGAGTTTAGAACAATCCACACATCGAATAATTTATAGGAATTGTCTGCAATAAAAATCGGTATCTGTAGATCCAAGCAGATAAAACTGGTTTCTAAGGCGAAATTAAAATCCCAAATTACACTTGCAAGATGAGCCTATACTTCTTTCCAAAACAGAAGAAAAGTGAACTGAAACTAATTTCTATGACGAAATAAGCGCTTCACTTATCCTAGTTTCTTCCCTAGACAAAACAAAATCTTTGAAGGTTAGCAAGCTATGAAATAAAAGACATAATCAGGCGATGGAGGAAAGGTCGAACTTCCCACGTTATCATAGTTTTCTAAAGCAGCCGTAGATTGATAAATCATCTGCGGTAAGTTTTTTCGAAAACTTGAATGAAACATGTTTCTACTTCCTTTTCCAGATTAGACTTGCAAGATAGGCTGCACTAATTTTTAAAATAAAATTAATCTTTGAATGCTAAGTTGATATGACATAAAAGACATCATCTGGTCTGTCGACAGGTGATGGAGAAGAGACGAACTTCCCACCATTTCATAGTTTTCCAAAAAACAGCGTGCTTAGGTCCCAACAATAATCAGGCTCATGTCTGTACTTATCTGTGATCGGCTATGCTAACAACCTTATGGTAGATTAACAGGAAAAGACTTTAATTTAAAGATATTTCATTCTATTAAAAACAGAATCTACCAAAGACGTCTAAGCAGTTCAAAGTAGATTGATTATCCAATTTAAATAAGCAACAAGACATTACCTGAGTCTCAATTCTCAAATCAACCCTCAAAATGCTTCTAAGCCAACTTTAATCTTGGCTTAAACAGTCTCTAGTGTGAATATATCTCTAGAAACGCTTGAATTCCTTTAACTTTCTTACTTGATTGCACTCCATTCGTTTTATTGGGTCAAAACTACTCTGACATAAACCATAACTATGCAACTTGTTTAATTTCTGCACAAAGTTTTGATTGAACATGGTTTTATTTTGAGAACAAACAAACCGGTTGCACTTGGCTAACACACACACACACACCCAGTAATACCTACTAACCTAGAGCTAGCTGGAGGAAGCTGGAATTGAATTGATATCATCTGTTGGCATTACAAGGGACTTAAAAGTGATTACACACAGCTTCATATAGAAACTCGCACTTACTTATAGACACTTACTTATGCCCAAAGCACTGCCAGCAAACTTTTTGGCTTACACCAACACCTAGACCAGTGAGCTCATATAAACTTGTAGCTGGGATACGATACCATCTAGGGCACTTTGGAAGCGCATCAAAGTACTTTTACCTAGCATAAATTCCCAAGCTATAAAACTTAAAAAAAAAAACAACAAAAAAAAGTGCCAAAAGTTTTGCCAATATCAAAAAACCAACATTATATAGCAGGGGAGTGGGGCTGGAAAAGTGCGTGACGGTTCTACTGCTATGTACTTGTCTATATATAAGCATTATATACTTGCAGTTGTATATAGTAATCAAAGTGCTGCATTTAAAAGTTAAGTCACACGGCAAGTCAGTTACAGATAGAAAAGAAAAAAAATAAACATGGACATGCAACATAAATAAAAAGTTGCTAGGACTGTGTCCTAAAAGGCGGAGTAGCAGAAAATGTTAGCCAAGTGGAAAAATCAATGAATGCAACCACACACACACACACGCACACACACACATTGCACATGAGTGCATCATCAGGACGAGGCTGCCAAAAACCAAAAGCGCAACAACGACGACAACAACGTCGCCATTTTGACGGTGACGACAGTTACAGCAACAACAACAACAACAGCAATCAGGCATAAGAGCAACTGCAACAAAAGCAGAAGGCAATGGCCGCCATTTTTGCGTTGTTTTGTTTTGCTGTTTGCTTTTGCTTTGCTGTGCTTTGCTTTACTTCCCTTTACCAGCAGCCATTGATTTCAACTGTCGCCTGGCATTTGAATGCTCTTCACACATGGTACACACACACATATGCATATGCATGCTGTAGAAAGCAGAAGGAGATTGAGAGAGAAAGAGCCAGGGGGTCACAGTTATGAATGGAAGCTGGCCAAAGTGCACACACCAAAAGGTAAGCAGCAGGAGTGCTTTCTAGCTCTTTAAAGAACCATTCATAAAGAACTTAAAGGAAGCGAATATTTCGGTGAACAAATATCAAACTGGAAGGCTTTGACCCCCAAATAAATGAAACACAAGACGCAATATATTGAGCGAATTTAAGGTATCGAAACAAATTAGCTAAAAGGCTTCCCAAAACTTCACGAACTAAATCTCTTGAGTCATTTCGATGACTGCCATGAAGAATCTGACCTTTACCTATCAACTATTGTTGAGGCTTCCCAAAGAACTTCCTATAAGAAGTCTAAAAAGAAGACTACAAAGACCTCATCAACCATCAAGCAAATCTTCTTCTTCTTCTTCTTTTTATGTGGCCATAACAGCCCGATTACCGGATTACGGCTTACCTTAAAACATCTCTCCAGGCGCTTCTCCAACGCAAACACGGTCGCCCTCTCCGCCGACGGCCGCTGACTACCGCATCGAACACACGTCTAGCTGGAGCATCCTCGTCCATCCTAACGACATGCCCGAGCCAGCGAAGCCGCTGGATGGTGATACGCTGAGCAACGTCCATGTCGTTGAAGAGCTCATACAGCTCCTGGTTGGTGCGGATGCGGTAGTCACAGCCAACTCGAATAGGACCAAAGATCTTGCGCAACCAAATCACTTAATTTAAATAAATCTCCCAAGTCAATCAGATGACTACCATGAAGTTGTCGAAATATGGCAAAAATAGGCAACCTATTATATATTGTTAAAGCTCCCTAAAGAACATTCTGCTATGCAGCGGATTCATAAAATCTCGCATTTCGATATATAAGGTATTATAAATTGCGGAGTCTCCCTATTGGTCATTCCATTATAAGTCTAAAAAGAAGACTCTACAAAGACCAAATCAATAAAACCACGTAATTTAATTAATCTCTCAAGGTAACTAGGTGAGTGCCATGAAGTCGGCAAAATATGACCTTTCGATAGGCAACGAGTAGAGTCTGCCGGAAGAACATCCCCTAAGAAAACTAAAAAAAGACTTATAAAGACCTTATCAGCCAAATCCCTTTGTTTAATAGGCTTACTATCAGAATAGCCCAGCGACAGAGCACTAGACTAACATCCCAGTGGTTTCCACGTTAAGCATGGTCCTGCACTATTCACTTTTCCTATCAACCTAATTTTTCCTGTCTACTCAATATCCGTATCACTTACTCCAATTATCGGTATCAGAAAGGACCTGTTTTTTCTTTAAGTGAGTTGGGACCCTAAGTATCAACTGCCGGCTTAACCTTCCTAACCATTATGAGAATAGGTCGTAAAAATTGTTTAAGTCGCTATTTAATATTTATGTATGAAGTGATTGTGGTACTGATTGTGCTCGAATGCGTAAACTTATTGGAATGAAACTTAAACTGTGTGGGAGCCATACCTCATATGGTGTGCAGAATATAAGTTTTAACTCGTTATGTTGAAATCATGAAGGTAAAAATTCATGCGAAACATTAATATTTATCTTGAAAGCGAGAATAGCAACGGCAACAAAAGTAACCCTTGAAAAACGATTCAATTGAAATTTTTTTTTTATTTTTCTCTAATATTTTCTTATTCACATTTGTTTCAATATTTGATGCCAATAATTCTTTGTTGCAACTGTTGTGAATCCCCGCAGCATGCAGTTCGTTGTTCTTTCAGTGTATTTTAAAGTCGGGCAGGACTGACTGTAGCATGACAATAAAATGAACATTATGGAAATAAACCATTGTACAGGGTATATAATAGAATGCATAATCTTAATTAAAAAAAGAAGATCGGAGGTTGGCGTGAGAGCCATGCAGGGGGCGGAGACTCCTAGTAATATAAAAAAATATCTTTTATTTTTTGTATTTATCTGTAGAAAGTAAATATTTGCCAAAAATTATCCATTTGTATTTATGGCATTGTAGGCAGGGTCGTAGAGACAAAAATCCTGGCCCGGGGGGAAAATTTACCGGACTCTACATTGCACCTTCAGCTTGAATCACAACAGTAAGTACACCGGGATCCGGCAGAATCCCCACTTTTGTCCCTCTCTCGTCGGGCCTGATTGTAGGCATATTCTAGGGGCAGGGTTTAAAGATTAAATAGGCAGATAAAATTTTATTTTTGTAGAAATGTCGCCTTGTCCTTGTTCATTGGGGCTTATAGAAGTCTGCATATCGAGTTTGGTAGCTCTAGCTTGTTGGTGCAGCTTGTAAAAAAGAGGGCCTAGACTAGTAGCTAGACCCTTACTAGCTTTTTATTATACCCCTTGAAGTTTTTATCATCTTAATAATTGGCAGCATTTTCTTCAATATAAGCAGCAACGTTTTTAACTAGACCTAACTTCAGGGAGACAGCTTTTAGTGTCTAGTGTACAAAGTACATCCCAAAGTAAGCCGGACCATATCAGTGGAGACATTTGGAACTAGGCGCTTCATGGCCACTTACAAGAGCTACTTATGAAAACGGTACCTCATTTATGACAGTATCCTGCAACTGTTTCAATCAGCTCATTTGCAACCCCCCAACCTGTTTACTCACAAGATATACCTTCAAAGATGATGCCTCAATAGATGAGATGCTGCCTCGGTAACTTTATAACGACAACTTTATACAACTGCAAAATGTCCAAATAACGTAGTTGATCGTCAACTCTGTAAAATCTGCAGCAATGTGCAATCCCCACAACATTTTCCCTTACGAGTCTGCAAAAATTACTTTACACTGCAATCCCAGCCATGGAAAAAATTTATCTACGTCATTGCTGCTTATCCCTTGGGTACAGTATGCAGTGTATAAAAAGCACATAAAGCAAAGCAGAGTAAAAGCAGGCAGCAAAGGGAAAAGGAAAAAAAAAATATTATAGTGCAAATTAATAAAGCTATGCAAATGCACAGACACAGATACAGATACAAGTGCTTAATTGCGAGTTGGCCATAAGTATGCAATGGCGGCCATAACAGGCCGTAACGAGTCAGAGAGCAGCAGCGAGATGTAGTGGGAGAGAGGTCGAGAGAGAGAAGTCTAGCAAGCAAGAGCATGGTGCACTTAAGTGGTCAATGAAAATACAGGTACAAGCGCTTTTATATTTCAAGAGCTCTTGCACTCTCCCACTCTCAGTTTTTAAGCCCTCTTGCCTCGTGTGTGCTGCGGTCAGCTCTGGTCCTGGTCGGGTCAGGCACTTCCACACGTCCGTGCTGTGTTTAAAGTCGAGCCAACTTTTCAACTTGCGCCAATCAAACAAGTTCAATAACGGTAATTAACAGTGCAGTTGGCAACGCGAAAGCTTCGAATGCATACGAGCTCCCTTTTTGGCCCTACAATTTGCGAAAAGTTCAAAGCTATTAGCATGTCCAAGTGCTGTCCGTCCAATATCAGCTCTGGTGCACATGCACCTGCGCCTGCAACCCTGCTCCAGTCCTGGCTTTCTAGCAACACTACTCACTACTCCACTGCTCCAACCCGCTAACCTAATGAGCCCTAGTAGTACTACATAGTAGTGGCTATGCTCGTTAGTTATTGACCATTAGTGAGTGGTGGATTGCTGCCGAAGAGGTGTGCGGTGGAGCAGGCATATTTTTGTTGGCTGTCCAAACGTTCATATTGACTCCAGGGCAGTCGGAATGCCAGTTTTGATTGAACTTGATGGACGCGCCTAATCAGATTTAATTGTGAATGATGTGGCGATTAGAGTAGCCTAATGGTTATTAATGTGGCCTAAAACAAGTGTGCGTTGTCAGAGGAGGAAGAGTGAGTGCAACCAAATGTCAACGGCCAACTAGTTTATAAAGACCCCAAATGCTGATTAAATGTATGTATTCACTTGTGATCTATACATATTTGCAGTGTTGCCAAGTGGAGATGATAGTGTGGTCAGCGTGGTAAGCATCACAGCTGGCAAAGAAAGTGGGCCATAGGCTAAGAGGCGATTAATCACAATTTCTGTGAATGGAAACTAATGAAGCTGGGAGGCTGTTGAAAATGTGACTATTGTAAAATTTTAGTTACAGCTTGCATTGAATTGGCCAGACACGGCACGATAAGAAGATAAGATACGAAGGCTATCCGTATGCCGTTGGCCACTTTCAAGCTACAAGTAAGGGCAAAATTCTCATAGTCAAAGAATGTGGAACAAATACACCCCATTGTAGGTTCAGTCGTCAAATATGGCCGAAAATTAACGCAAAGCACTCCTTCAAGCTTTTTGTACTAAATCGATCATAGTGCTCGGCTTTTGTCAGAGCGATCACTGGAAATGTCCAACCTTGTTGGGGCAGCCACACTCCCAACAATGTCCTTTGCAGAAACTACAAAGGTGTATCTGCGTAGCTCTAAGCAGACGCAGTGAAACTATTTCCTCCATAATCTATCAGAACTAGACCCTATAAGCCTGAGGAAGATGGCAGGTTACATCGTAGGAACAGGCTGGAGCAAGTTTGTCATCAAGATAAAGGTTATAAAGTTATAGACATTCGAGCGGCAAAAAAATGGGCCAGTCTAGTCCTAAGTGTGCTGGTTTCTGCCAGAACCCGCTTCAACCTAACCTAATCTAGAGAGCATAGCGGACTTAAAACTCCTGGTGGAATACCAATCTGGACAACACATTGAAAGATACATCCTACAGATAACGGGACTATCGGATTTATCAGCGTGTAGGCATTGTCTCGAGGATGAGGAAGCCACCAGACATATTCTCGGTGACCGCCCAGCGCTGTTGTGGAACAGAGCCTGTCAACGAACGAACTAGTCCTACCTACTACCTCCTGCTATTCAAGCGGAAAGTCTTTTGCAAGTACGATACAAAAAAACTCCTGGTCGCACCAACCCCCCTCCCCACAACACCTCACTGCTAGGAACCCATGCGGAGGAACAAAATTTGAACAGATCAAGGAAGTAACACAGCAAGTAATTGCTCGTGAAGTGTTTATGAATATCAAGTATACGTATTTCTTGTTCCTGTCTAGTTCATTTACTGCCAAACCCAAAACATCCAAACCCATATTCCTTACATCTTATAGTCCTTCGCTTACAATGTTTACAAGCTGTTTGATTTCTTCACCGACTCACTCGACATACTCCACTTACATTTAATTCACGTCAAAGTGAATGTTTTATATGCCATTTTGGTTACCTTAATGTTGGGTTCTCTAATAAACACTCCTGATATCTGTTACTTTTGTTGCAGTTGTGATGCGTTAGCGGATCTATCAATTTGTTGCATTTTCAAGCTCATATAAACCGCATACACAAGCATTCGACTCCAACCTGACATGGAGGCAGATATTGAGCGTGCAACCTGTCGGTCGTCTTACAGGAAACACGTTGCAAGCCAAGCCAATGCATTGCAAATGGCGGGCAATGGAAGGCAACGCCTTGCATCCGTTTCACTTGATTCTTTTCGGGGGCAAGTTGATGAAGAAGCTGAAGACGTAGACGATACGTAGAAAAAGTGGCAGCCAGACTCTGCCTGCATGCCTGCCTGCCTGCCACTTTGCCAGGCACAACTTGAACATGAGTGCAATCAAATGTATTACATTTTGTGCAACTTAAGCGCCGGGCTGAAGTGCCGAAGACAGCTGCAGGCTATATACAGAGAGAGAGAGAGAGTAGCAGAGATACGATGACGTAGAGTATAATATACCATTGCAATTGGACGCACACTCTTTTTGTATGCTCGTATGTATGTATATTGAGTGCTGCACATGGATACATCCGCTTTTGGGTGCAATGATTTCCTGCAAAACCCAGCGCCAACTTTCAACTTGAGTCAAGGCTACGGATATGCCCAAGAAGCGAGCGAGTTCCTTGAGCGAACGCTTACAAAACTAAGCAGATGAAGTGCTATAGCAACACATCACACACATATGGGTGCATGGGGCATGCAGCAGAGCGCTCTATAAAAATGGGCCAATAGTTTACTAGCAACAAAAAAAAACCACAAAAAATAAAAAAAGTAAAAAAAAAAACGTAGAAGAACCAGATCAGCCGTTTCTACTAGGTAAAAGTAAAGGAAATTGCAAGAAATGCATTTTGTGGCTTATGAGCCATGAACCTGTCAGGCATTGGGTTTCAGGAGCGGGTTCGGAAGTGTAGCTCTCGTCTCTCTAGCATTGGCTGCGGCGTGTTTGATGCCTGAAATCAATTGAGTTTGTTCGACAAATATCCGCTCAAATGGAAATTGACAGGGAAATGACTGTGCGTGTGTACGAGTAAAGCTTGGGAATTGACCCACCCAGTCGGACACTGTGGAACGTGTGGCGCATAATAGTTATTTTTACACAGCACACAACTTATTACTTTTTCAACATGGTGGAGGGCACGAAATCGGTGCGAAAAAGTTGGCAACATTATTTACAGACTTTACATTTTGTGAGTAGAGATGACGTGAAGCTAGTTCTTCGACGTTCTTCTGCTGATAAGCGTTAGATACGCCAACGTGGGCTGTACCTTATAGAAAGATAAGTCTTCACGGATTTTATACAGACTTCAGTTATCGTTTAGGAATCTTTGTTTCGACTTTATTCTTGGGTTTTCATAGTACCTACCGATACCTCTTACAAAGAGCTCCCTTCTAAGTACCTACATGCTCAGACTTCATGTCTCGTTTAAGAATTTTTGTTTCGACTTCAATTTTGGGTCTTCATAGTACCTACCGATACCTCTTACAAAGTGCTCCCCTCTAAGTACCTACATGTTCTTTCCATTGTTTCCAACTGGGCTATTACTTATCCGTTCTTAAGCTGGCTTCATTGCTAAATGCATTCACAGGTGCATCAGTCGTCGTTCGTTCGTCGTCAGCAAATTCATAATCATGTTGGACCTTTTAAAATCACTACATCAACATCAATATAAACTTTGACGTCACTACGTTAAGCTTACATAACAATGGATTTCAACTATGACAAATTCGCCGTGTTTACTCAATTGGCTATAATACGTTGATTGATTGCAACAGATAGAGATAGAGAGTTAGATAGGGGAGAGAGACCTTCAATGCTGCAGCCCTGGTCAAAGACAACATGACATGATATGATTATCCAACAATTTAAACTGCACTTTCAATGTTTGCAACTAATCAATGGTAAATGCCACAGACAGTTGTTGCAGCTTCCAATGGCACCCGCTGCTCTGCTCTGCTCAGCTCCTGATCCCAGTCGTTTGGCGTTTGTCAAACAAAGCGAAAACTTGGCAAGCCGGTTGGAGGGAACTCCCGGAATTTCCAGGAATTACCAACTTCATCCATTGGCAAGTGAGGCATGAAAAAATTTTGTACGCAAAGCGTACAAGCAAAGAACAAGCAAAAGAGTAAAGAACGCAAAGAGTAAAAGAAAACTGGCTAGCAGAGGAAGGACTAGAGCAAGGAGGAGTAAGGAGCAAGTAAGTAAAGTAAAGTAAAGAACTTTATACCTAAAAGGGATTTATTTGATGACTTGTCTAACTCGTGCCTCTGACTTGCATGCCACACTACGCTCCGCATCCGCTTCAGTGTTGGAAAGTCCCGACATGACGCAGCACTTTTACAAATGAAGTTTTATAACTTCACCCGCTAGAGATACTCAAATGAGTGTGTTTGGGTGTGAGTTTGTTTGAGAGAGCATCGTCGTATGCAGAACAGCTTCAAAAGTAAAATGCGACAAAATGGCATGAACTTAAATGCATTTTCAGAAATGATGAAACTGACGAGCATGCTCTATAATTGCATTTGAAATCAGGGCTGGCAAAACTTCATATGAGAATCGAAGGGAACAATAACTAAATGGACGAACTGAGATTCGTAACTGCTCTGTGCGTAAGAGCTATACGCATGTTCCCTGCGGATATAGCTCGATCCAATTCTTCCAGAGACAACTGAAGACATACAAAAGTATTTTTTGTAGAAGAGGAACTTGAGTTAACTCATTTGGATGTATTTGATTGGGTGGATTAAATGGATTAGGCTATCTTATGACTTTTATCAGATTCGAACCCTCTGAAAAAATGATTAGAGGCACGTCGGAGTTAAACTTTAGACAGATAGAGATCAGGAAATCAAAGTGAACAACTGAAAATGAAAAATGTGTTTCGTCACAATCCTTTTAGTTCAAAAATTGTATTTCTTGATTTAGAAATAAAAACCATTTTAATTACTTAAATAAAATACAAATCAACTATTTTAAGACAATAGAGAAGAGAAGTCTGTATTTTGAACTGTCTGCTAAAAAAGATTTATAGAAGACGATCTTAGAAACTAAAAAAATTAAATCGAAAGCTAAGTCTGCTTATCGAAGGAAGGTGAGGCAGAAAACTGCCCCTTAGAGAAGGTGAACCAGTAGGATGTCTTTACTAAAAGATGTAATCTTTTGGATCCTGAGTCTTCTTATATTTACAGAAAACCATCCAAGAAAATTAATTCCAAAAAGTAATCAGCAAGCTTCTGCTAATTAATCTCCTGAAAGTGTATGAGTTGTCTTCACTAGAAGACTTGATCTTTTATACTTTAAGTTCTCTGATATTCACAGAAAACGATTCAAGAAAATTTATTCCAAAAAGCAACATCGTTTGTAGAGGGCAGATAAGCAGCAACCTTCGGCTAATTAATCTCATGACTTTTGGATTCTTTAAGTTCTCTGATATTCACAGAAATCGATTCAAGAAACCTTATTCCAAAAAAGAAGAACGTTTGTAGAAAGAAGATAAGCAGCAATCTGCAGCTAATTAAACTAATAACAGAAAATAAGGCAATAATATGAGGTGTCTTCACTAGAAGATATGCTCTTTTGGACCGCAAGTCCTCTGATATTTACAGAAAACGATCCAAGTCAATTTATTCCAATGAAGAAGTTCGTTTGTAGAAGGAAGATAAGAAGTAGAAGCTGCAGCTAATTAATCTCCAATGGGAAAAGAAGCCAATAGTATGAGCTGTAGAAGATTGGATTTTTGGGAACCCAAGTACTCTGATATTTACAGAAAACTTGCCAAGAAAATGAAATTCAAAAGCAGAACGTTTATAAAAGGTAGATATAGCATCAGCTTATTAATCTCTTAAGAGAAAAGAAGCCAGTATTAAGAGCTTTTTTCACTACAAGATTTGATATTTTGGATCATAACTCC
Source organism: Chymomyza amoena (assembly GCA_037043745.1). NCBI lineage: Eukaryota > Metazoa > Arthropoda > Insecta > Diptera > Drosophilidae > Chymomyza > Chymomyza amoena. Next base: position 320,385 of record JBAMAX010004560.1, read on the forward strand.
AAACTGATATTTCTATTGTTATCAAAAAACGATGCAAGAGATTAAAAAATTTAATTCAAAACGCAGTATTTTCTGGAAGGAACAACAAAGGGATAAGTCCTAAGTGTGGATGTGACTTACAATATTTTCATCTTATCTAACCTATCATTGACTTATAGTCATATAAAAGATATAAAAATGCTTATCTGTATCTAAAGTAATTTTAAAGGATAATTTTAAGTGATAAGTTATTTGAGAAAAATAGTATATTAGATATCGCTTTTAGGTCATCCTCTCAGACGAAATAGTCGGTTAAGAAAGTTCAATAATTTAGAAACTATGATTTGGTTGATAAAAAGAAGCTTTAATCCCATTAAAGTTATTTATTTTCTCCGTCCATTATCTATTTTTATTTTTGAATTCTAGAGCAAAATTTTAAAATTTCTCATGGTTCTTCTTGTTTCAAATTACCTATCGCGTATAATCTTCAAACTTGTAGTACTTGCTTTAAAAAAAATATATATTTAAGGGTTGTCTCCGTGCATTATTTTTTTATATAGCTCTATAAAATTTGTTTGCTTATTATTCCTAATACTTTTTTAGAACTCTCTCCTATGAACCACTTAAAAACTTTTGTTTTTTATTTCGCAAAGAATTTAAAATAAAAATTATTTAGAGTTGTCTCCGTGCATTATTTTCCTTTTATCATAAAATTTTGCATGCTTTTTATTTCTAACTATTTTTGAGTTCCCTTCTAAAAACAGCTTTAAAACTTTTCTTTTTTATTTGCGGGCAGTTAAACAAAAAATATTATTTAGAGTTGTCTCCATGCATTATTTCATTTTTTTATAGCTCTATCAAGCCATTTTTATGATTTTTATTCCTAATATTTTCCAGCTCACTCCTAAGAATAACTTTAAAAATTTTATTTCATTTTTGGCTCTCTCCTTCGGATTATTTTAAAGCTGATTTTTATTCCTAATACTTTCTAGCTCACTCCTACGAATAACTTTTAAATTTTTATTTAATTTTTGGCTCTTTTCTTCGGATTATTTTAAAGCTTAGTGCTGGCTAATCTCATTCATATTTTTTTCCGTCAAAGTGGGATATATAATTTTTTTCTAACATTTTTTTGTCGCTATCTCTCGCCTAAAATTTTAAAGTTCTCTTGCGAACAATTGCTAATCTTTGCATTCTTATTTGTTTTTGGCTCCCTCTTGCGGACCATTTTTGAACTAGTTGCGGCTCCTTGCAATCATAACTTTCAAGAAAAAGTTTTTTCTTGGCGAAATTTTGTTTGCTTTATCATATCGGGAATTTTAAAATTTGGCTTCACCCAATTTTTTTTAAACCCCTCTAGCGAACATCTTTAAATCTACCCAACTTTTTCGCTATTTGGCGGACAACTTGGACCTTTTTATGGTCTACTCTTTTTTTGTAAATATATATAATTTCCTTCATCTCCTATGGAGTTAGTCAAATTTTGTAAGCCCTGATCCAAATTAAATGCTACTCAAACGTTTTAGACCACATCTGTGTCTTTATTACCAAATACTATTTTTGCCGACTCCCATTAAAACTTCAACGAGTTTGCAGCCCTGTTAAAAATATTTAAAAAAAAAAGATGTATTAAGTTAAAGCTGGTATCTTCCGTTCCCAGCTCAGTTTATTTGCCAGCAGCGTCCAACTGACAAATAGAAGTAAAAAGCTTTGAGCATGTCAAAGCAAAGCGACTATTTTTTTTTTTTCCAACTCCACCCAAAGTTTTAGCAAATGTTTGGCCAAAGATACGACGGAGTGCTGGCGCCCCGGGGAACTGGTTGGAAAAACGCTTCAAATGATTTGTACTCACGCGGTTTGGTTGACGGCCGTAAGGCAAATGAGTTGGAAATTGACTTACCTGTAAATCAAAAGAAAAGAGAGAGAAATTGATTAGTCCAGATAAATAATAGAAATGGAGTAGCTAATGATTTAAGCGGTATAATAATAATCATTGTGTATCTTTAAGATACTTGCCACGACTGTGTCTGCTTGCTAGTTAGCAGAATTAATGTGCTTGAGCTTAAAAATGAAAGCAATTTGTGTCAACTCTGGCATAAATAAAGCATATAATGACCAAGCAAGAGAGCAACACTTTTCATTTATGCAAAAATTAAATTAACTGAAATCGTTGGTCCTTAACCCAAAGAGCAGCGTTAAATTCATTATTTTAATTAAAAAAGCAATTTATAATTTGTACGAAAAGCGACAACGCGAGAACATAACACATACATACATATATATACACATACATATATATATATACTCGTATATATATAGAAGAGAACAAGACAGCAGCAACAATAGCAACAACATTTGCAACAATAGCAATTAGCAAAATTTGAGCATTTAAGCACACGCACACATACAGCAGGCACTTGCGAGGGTAGGTTGAAAGTAACAATTAATGGACAGCTACTGAGACAGTTAGACGAGTTGTTGGAGAAAAATGTTCGTGTGTTCTTGCAAGAATGAATGATTTGATTTTATTCATATACTACTTGATATGGAATGAGATTGGACGAATAATTTTTCTGCAGCTGGAGCATATTTAAATAAAAAATTAACGACTGAAAGACATCTCAAGCAATTCCAAAATCTATGAAAAGGTCCAAAAATCACAGGTCTACTAAAACCGGGGTCATTTCACTTTTTGGAAAAATAAGGGTCATTTCACAAGTAACTTGATGCGTAGAATCCGAAACTGTCAGTCAGAACTGGCCCATAAATTCAAGATTAGATATTTAAGGTTTTTTTATGTTTTATTTTTGCAATAACTCAAAAATTCATTTATTTTTATCTATTGCATATTTCTGTTTTTATTCGCCAATCCAGAATGTAGGAGCCATCGTTGGACATGCCGTAAAGATATTTAAGGTTATGTGCCTGAAAAGGCGAATTTTTCCTACTTTTGAGGTTATGTACAGGGTGCAAAACCCTTTTGTGATGAGTCTCTCCAGTTATATGATCTAGTACCATGCATACCCATTAATTTAAGAGTTCAAGAGAACAAATAAAATTATTTTTGGCTATTCGAAGTTACGAACAATATCTCTTCGACTTCATTAACACTTGCATTAAGCATTTGAGACAACAATTTTTTACGGTGTAATTTCTCTTGAAAATTTTCACTTGGGAGCTTATTTTTCACAGACCACAAAGGCTCTTTTCACCCTCTACATAACCTCAAAAGTAGGAAAAAAAAACAGTTTTTCGGGTAAATAACCTTAAATACCGCAAAATCCAGACTTGATGGGACAATTCTGACTGACGGATACGCATTTTACGCAGCAAATAACTTTCGAAATGACACTTAGCTTTCATATGAATGAACATGAATATTGCAGTATTTCGTAGATTTTGGGATTGCTTCTGGGATAATTTTTTCTCATTCCGGAAGATGAAGAAGATTCTATGCAGCATTTTACTTCGGAAATGACTCTTAGTTTTCCAACAATTAAACCATGTTGAACTTTGTACAGGGTGCGCCATTTGAATGTGGTCGATGGAAATATTGAATAACTTTGACAGATTTCAACCGATTGACGTCGTCGAACACATTTTGGAAAGGTTATTGCATTACAATTTTAACCATGAATCGATTCACGCCCAAAGAACGCGCGAAATAGTGACAATGTTCATTAAATGTAATTGCCCGATTTTTGGGAGCGAATTTTAATGACTGATGAGGCCCATTTCAAGCTATCTGGCACTGTAAATAAACAAAACTGTCGCATTTGGGGAAAGAAAATCCTCATACTATCCATCAAACTCCGCTGCATGATCAGAAAGTGACTATTTGGGCCGGTGTCTGCTTCAATATTTCCATCGACCACATTCAAATGGCGCACCCTGTATATGACCCAAATATACCTTATTTTCTTAAATTTTTAAATTTACTAAAATATACGATTTTTTCTATACTAAAGTTGAGTTTGAGTTTTATGCTTTTTTGAGCATTAACAAGCCGCTTTTAGTAGAGCAGGGTTGTCACCATTCTCTTTAAGGTATTCACCATTGAAAATTTCGACTCAGAAATTTGTCAATATGTCCCTGGGCATATTCAGGATCTGCAGGGATCCGGAAGTCCCTGAGACCCTAACACACATACTTTGCGACTGACCAGCCATCTCTAGCCATCGTCTGGCTACACTAGGAGAACCAGCGTTTGTCGGTTTAGAAGAGATGGCCAGGAGCAAGTTGACCGCCTACTTAATTTCGCCAAAAAAGTCAAATTTTAAACCGACCATTACTTCGTTTAATAACCTCCAACCTGACACAGCTAAGGACCAAAAGGTCTATGCTAGGCTGCACTCTCTTGTGTGGCCAGCCAGTGAAACCTAACCTAACCTAACCCTGTGTTGGTCAGATACCCTTGGCTTAAGCTAATCGCGCCAGTGGACAATTTTATTCAGCTTTTTGAAATAAAGATGAAAAAATTGTTTTTAACAAGCCACTTCAAAATTCGGATGGACTTTCCGTATTAGAACTTCTGTAACTATTATCTTATATCTTTTATTTTATTATCTGCCACTTAGTATAAAATTTCTAATGAGCATTTCTCTTTTAGCGTGACGTTACACATGCTCGACAAAATAGGCCAAAAAATGAGATCATCATCATGATTTCCTATATCTCTCACAGGAGCATACAGTTCAATATGAGATAAAGATGTAATGTACTGAAAACTGCCGCCAAGGGTTTTTTGGGAATCTAATGATGCATGCATTAAAAAAAAAAACATTAATAATTTCGTTTAATTTTTTTTTAATTGTTCGACCAGATCGATCTGATTCATATTCACACCAAATAAAGAACAAAGGACATACTATACAAAAAAAATAAGCAAATTTTATACACTATTTTTTAAAAATGTGCTGGCTTAAAAATAAAATAAATATATTTTCGAAACATTTAAGGAATGTCACTACAAAAAAATAAGATAATTTCATATGTTTTTAAGAAACTTGCTTTTTTTTTAATATTCCTGTTGGCAACTTCGATTTTCCAACAATAAATTGCTTCAAAAATATTTAGTAGTTTAGTCACTACTTCATTAGTTTTTAAAAATAACTGGGGGCAGTTTCCAGCTAGACCCTTAATATTTTAAAATTGTTATGCTTTTTAAAACTCTAGCTTAAACAAATAGGTTAGTTGGAAAAATAAATTTCCTCAAAATTCAGCTTTTTGATTTATTCTATTGTATAGAAAATAAATTCGTTTTAGTTTACAAAAAATGTAATTCCCTCTTTGCTCAGCCAATTAGCTACTTTTGAGCCTGCCCTCGTATGTGTTGGCAAATGTTAATAAAAGTAGCGCCATCGTAATTGTTGTTGTTGTTGTAGTTGTCATAGTAGTTGTAGTAGCCATTGTTGTTGTTGTTAGTGTTGTTGTTGTTGTTAGTGTTGTAGTTGTTGCAATGGCTGTTGCCGCCACTTTTGCCACTGACTTGTCCAATTACTACAACAACAGCGAGCACAAGCGGCATTCAAATGGTATGCCGCAGGCCACACAGACACTCACACATACACTCACGCATACACTCGCACATAGATACGCACTTACACACACAGTTACAGGAGCAAGAGAGAGCAACAGAGATGCAGAGAGCGTGAGCGTGAGAGAGAGAGACTCAGAGAGGTCCAGACAGCAGAGTTGCTAACGGAAGCGCCAACTACAAAGTTTTTTCATATCCTGTGAAAATTATTATACGCTTTTGCAAAATAGTTTCAGCCAGCGGCCACAGCACATATACAAGTGTATGTGTGTGCATCTGTGTGTGTTTCATATCTGTGTGAGTGCTGCACTTTTGGCCAGCGCTTTGGAGGCAGCAACGTGTGTGGCAGCAACCCACAAAAGCCAGCATCGCACTCATGTCGAACCTCATTGTGGATGGTTATATGTCTGCTTGGCTGGTTAGTTCAACGAAAGGACAGACCGACCAACGATGTCCCGACCGATCCCTACGGCTGCCTTTTGCCACTAACCGAACCGGAGCTAGTCACTCCGCCGGCAGCCGGAGAGCTGTCGCCAGTCGGACGTTGCCTTGGCCATATAAAAACTTTTGTCAAATTGTTTTGCAACAGCTTGGGCCATGTCACTGCTCTTTTAATCATTTTCTTTTGGTGGCACATTGACTCAAGTGTTTACATTCATATTTGTGTGCATAAAAATAAATATTTGGAAAATTGGAAAATTTTTCATCCAAAAAAAAGAAAATTAAAGAAAACTTTGTGCATTTTTGCAATTTACTTAAACATTGAATATAAAATATTTTGCAAGTATTTGCAGCTGCAGCTTAGCAGTTGACTAATGTAGGGACAGTGGCGTAGTGAGGGGATTTAGTAGTTGCTTTTGGGGGGCATTAGAAATTATACTTTATTTTTTTTTTTTTGTAGCCAGAATTTCTGGATTTGGTACTGGAAAATTACCCCAGCGATTTGTGAAAACTAAACAAAAATGTTTCATAAAAATTAATTTTTAAACTAAACGCATTACGGCTTAAATTAAAAGAACGTGTTTTTAGAGTTAGAGGAATATTTGTTTCTCGACCTAAACATCTAAATATCGTTATTTTTTAAACCATTATTTTTTCTTAAAATACCGGGAAAAAAAATTTTTTTTTTGAAGCAAATATTTTTTATAGGGAAAATTTTTTTTTTAAATTGACCCATTTTTTTTTCTTAAAAAAAAAGAAGAAATGTTTAAAATGTTTTAAAAAGCTGGTTACACAGGACAACATGGTTTGATAGTTGGAAAGCTAAGGGTTATTTGCGAAATAATTTGCGGCGTAGAATCCGATTACGAGGTCAAAATTGGCCCATCACGGCAGGGTTGAACTTGAACTCATAAATGAAAGAATAAAAGTGATACTGAATAATGTTACTGGGGAGCCATACACCCTCTACATAACCTCCAAAGAAGGAAAACGTAGTTTTTGGCAATTAACCTCAAATATCTCAAAATCCTGATTTGATAAGAAAATTCTGACCCCGGATTCGGATTCTTTCCGTTCGTTTAACTTTTCCCATTTATTTACTTAGAATATCGGAAGAAGAATTTTTCGTTTAGGATCACTCATTGTCATCATCGTATGGCCATTACAACCCGCTCGCGGGTTACGGCCGACCTCAGCAGCTCTCACCAGGCGCCTCTTCTTTGCGCGCGCCTTCTCCAATTAGAAATACCAAGGGAGGATAGGTTCTCCTCCACTTGATCTCTCCATCGGAGTCGTGGTCGTCCCCTCCGTCTTCCTTCATCGGCTTTCGCTTCGAATACCTTTTTCGCTGGAGCATCATTATCCATACGTACGACATGGCCGAGCCAGCGCAGACGTTGTATTGTAATGCGCTGGACAACATCCATGACGTCGTAGAGCTCGTACAGCTCGTGGTTCATCCGTATGCGATAGCCTTCCTCGAAACGTACGGGTCCGAAGATTTTGCGTAGAATTTTCCTCTCAAACACCCCAAGAGCAGCTGCATCAGTCCGTGACACAACCCATGCTTCTGCGCCGTATAAGAGCACGGGCTAGATGAGCGTCTTGTAGAGTGTTACTTTTGTCGTTCGAGAGCTTGCTTATGACTTAAGATTCTAAAAAAAAGGTTGTGTACGGGATTTGAATTTCCTATCCCCCCTTTACAAAAACGTAACTACACCACTGACTTTAACTGCTTATGTATTTAGCGTTATAGATACGTATTTATGTATACATCTGTTCATGTGTAGCACTCTGGAACTCTAAAAAATCTGCAGCAGCTTTACGTCATAAAGTATATTTCGCCTTGGTCTGGCTCAAAGGCAGCTGCTAGGTGATATTTTTTGCGCTTTTCAGCACTGGCACAACACAAGCGTAGTGTAACAACAACACCACATTAAAGGGATTTGCCAGCACACTTGCTAGTGCCTGGAAAAGACGGAAGGACGTCCGACGGACAGTCAGCGAATCATCGAGTCAGTGGCTGCCATAGAAATTCAGAAGACACGTAGTCTGCTTTTAGATACACACACACATAGCCTTACATAACTCACGCTTTTCAACACTAAAGTGCACTCAGTGCACAAGGCCATGAATTGGAGGCGCCACCCGGCCACCCGTCCACCACCTGAATCCCCAAACCGTAGACGTAAGCCAATAATAAATTTCTGCAACAATTTTTGGTGCCAAAGCTGCAGTTTGTCAGCATTAGAAGAGCAGCACACGTTTCTGATGAAGATGACGATGAAGAAAGCAGATGGAGATGAAGATGAAGAAGAGTGTGAGTCCTTGATCGATATAGCCTTAAGGCTAATTATGCCACAAGGCAAGCAAAGGGTTCAGGGCTGGGCTAAGTACTAGTCGTTTGAAAGTTTTCGGCTAGGGAGAGAACTCTCACTCCCTCTAGTACATAGTACGAGTATATAGTACATAGTACACTATGTGCTTGCATGCATAACTGTATTTATAATTAACTAAAATTTTGTTAATTCAATTTTGACAAGGCACGAAAGCAAATGTTAAGATAAAAGACGTCAAATGAAGAGAAGACTCGCTATGGGGCAGGGGAGGACTAGGGAAAAACTTTTAAGCACAAGACAAGCAGACAACAACTTATAATACAGCTTCATTTGTAGCTATCTAAGGGGGTATGTTGGGGTTGGGGGATTGCTCCGGGTGCTTGGGGGTGTACGTTCCTCTGACAAAGTTACATCCAAATCTTGGCATGCCATGTTAAGTTGCTGGAACTTTTTGTAACAAAATGCAAAATGTTACAAATCTTTGCATGCCTTTGTTGTGTTTGAGTGTAAAATGTTTTGGGAAGGGTTGAGGGGTTGGAGTTCAAGGAAGCTATACCATATATGTGAAAATGCCGCTGGGGTTGGACGTTGCCAGTAATAAGAAGCTAAAACCCCTTTAACATTTGCTATGGAGCACTTAATTAATGCAATCACAGCAAAATGCTTGACAAAAACAAAAGTTAGACATTTTGCAAAGGCGTAAGTTTTTTCGAGAGCTGGGGTAGAAAGGGGCGGGATAGTATGAAATTCGAAACTTGCCAAAATGTGCGGGGTGGAGTGTAAGACAAAAGAGGGTATAAAATCTGCATGGCAATTAAGTTTAGTATGGCAGAAAAGCGAAAGTTACATAGTTTTGTCTTAGTGCCAGGAACTAGGAGCTAGCCAGGAGCTGGGAACAAGAAGCTGGGAGCTAGCTCCTTTATTAAGTCTTTTGCTGCAAAACAATTGGATTCTTTGTTACAATGAGTATGGTTATCTTTATATAGTGGAATGTAATCATCTTTGGGGAATAGAATTGCATATTTTTGCAAGTTAATGGCACTATTATTTCTGTACTTATTCTTAGAGCGTAGTGGCGCCCTCTAGCTTTTTTTTCGTAATTGGAATATCATTTTGTGTAAGGAAACTAGTCATTTGGTGACTAAGTGAAAATGAAGCGCTTGTGCTGCAAAACTAATTTTTTTTTTCCAAAAGTGTTCCTCACAGAGAGGTGGGGCACTGCGACCAAAAGGTCTTTTGTACCATACCCTAAGGTTAAAGCAAAAGACTTTCCGCATTCCGCATGAATAGCAGTAGGTCTTTTATTGACCTGAGAAGGAAGGGGCTAATCCGTTCCTTTCCCATGTGACAGGATCTGTCCCATACCAGCGCTGGGCAGTCACAGAGAATATGTCTGGTGGTTTCATCGTCTTCTAGACAGAGCCCGCACTCTGAAGAGTCTGATAGGCCAATTTTCCGTAGATGGTATCTACCAATGTGGTGGCCAGATAGGTAAGCTACCAGGCGCTTTAGGTCCACTCTGCCAAGACCTTTTGTTTTGATTGCATCCAGAGGTTTGACAAGCACTTTTGTTTGACGAAGCCCCGGAAGGGAGAACCAGTATCTCCTTTGTTCTCCTGCGGCCCATTTGTTTATCATGTTTTTGATCGTAAACCAACCAATACCACAAAACGGCGCAGGAGATGTGGTCAGGGTGGAGGCACCCTGTCGTGCTAGATCGTCAGCGATCCTGTTGCCATCCACTCCCGAGTGTCCAGGCACCCAACATAGCATGACTTTGTTCCGGGCGGACAGGATTTGAAGGTAGCTGTGGCTTTGTTTAACCATCCTGGAGGAGATGCTCCAGGATGACAATGCCCAAATAGCAGCTTGGCTATCTGAGTATACGAGATGTTTGCTCCACTAGTTCCCTTGAGAAGGATGCTAAGGACGCAGATCTCTATGGTATGAATCTCCGCTTGAAAGACGCTGTGCCACAAGCCCATTGCGGTAGAGATTCTGGTGGTGGGTCCTGCGATTCCAACACGTACACCTAGCTCAGTTTTGGACCCATCCATGAACCATTGTTGCCACTGAGGGCTTCCACAAGGGCTGCCATCAGCCCAAGTCTCCCGACTTGGAAGAAGAGATCCAATTTTCTTGTTATGATAAAGTTCCGTGATCATAAGATCTGATCTAGAGCAGATCGATACGTCAGGAATGGAATATATAAGTGCAGCGTGACCAGTGTCACTTGCTAAGAGTCCAGATGTGATCTGGATACGTTGTAGACTCTGAATGTCTGATTTTTTGATGAAAATGTGCAGTGTTGTGGTGGTCAAAGTAAATACTAAACGGACTTCTTAGGCTTATGTATTTTATGTTTATGTATACTGTGATATCCTTAAGAATTTGATAAAATCTGTACATACATCGTCGCAAAGGAAAGTCACTCCCAAGTAACTTCTAGACTTTATACAAAATAATTCTCCATAAGTTACCAAATTTTATATTCTACTCTGGTTTGAGTATTTTTCTAGCTCTTTCACGTTTGTATTAAATCTTTAACAAAAACCCACTCCCAAACCACCACCTTAATTCTTTCTTAAGCTGCTCCGAGCCCAACCCAAACAATTCCACGCGCTTGTTATTATTATTTTTTATGCTTCCGCATTTTACTATCAACAAAATTGATTAGAAACGGAATGGACTGGCCATAGTGGCCATAGTGCTCTGTGCTGGTAGGCCGGATTTCCTATACAGGCAACTGGACACAAGTGCAGCCAATTGGCAAAATGGCCACGAGTTCTCTCTTTCTTCTTGTTAGCCAACTCCATGCAAAAACTCAAACATGACACAAAAACAAAAAATAACCAAGCTCCAACTGAAAAAATGCAGCAGCAAAATAAACCCGAACCTAATACCCAAACCCAGGCGGCTCAATTGCTGTGCAGCTGAAGAGACGATGGAGAGCAAAGCTGACTATGGCCAGAACGGCTTCTGTTGGCTATTTGAAAACTATTTTTTGGTTTATTTTGCACACAGCGGGTATATCATCAATATGAAACAGGGGACACGCATAATCGGGCGGATGGGTCCAATGCACGCTGCTGCTGCATTGAAGGAAATCCCGTCCAGACAGGAATTTTGAATTTTTGGCATGCGAGTGCAACGAGTGTATCATGGATATGTTGGTTGCTTGGTACAGCGGGAACCCGAAAATCTCGTCCAGTTGCGGCCAATTTTCATTGTTTCGGTATTGGCTGTTGGGCTTTATGTGTGCTCTCCGTGTTGGGAAGAATAATATGCGAGTGTCTACTAAAGTTATGCACTGAGCTAATAAAAAGTTCAGATTAGAGGCAACCGCAAAAGCAATGCAGTTGATTGAAGTATGCTAACGAAATTGGTGGTGGCGGAAACCCCTACTTTATGGCTGCTTTGTTTGATTGAGTTGATATTAAAGTTGAGCTTAGATACATTGTGGGAAGCATCCAGCAGTGCAGTGTTACTCCTTGGTGGTCTTTTGGATTTCAGAGAGGCTACTCCTAACTTTCAATAGTCTTACGTTGGTTCTTTGTTTAGAGTGTTTCGAATGTACTGAAAATCGAATAGCAGATTTGGAAATGGACTTCTGTGGATAGGAAGCGAGTACTTTTTTTGAAAAAGACAGTAACGAATCTTGAGTCACAGTTTGCTCCGTTGTACTGAAGTTTAAATATGGGTATTAACTTGTGGTGATGAAACTATGTCAGATGGACCGTGTACTGTGTTCCCAGTTTGTCATGTTTTGCTTAAAATTCATGAAAGTGGTAAGAATTTAACAAGCATGTGCTTCAAGGATTGAACTAAGTTTTTATGAAAAGTTTGAGCCTCGTTGAGGTATCACCGCAGACGTACGATCCCCACCTCATGCGGCCATGGATGATATTCTGAATCAGGAAGCAGTGAGCACCTTCCTGAAGTCGGTGGCAGCTCGGATCATAGCGAGACTCCGCGCACTAAATCTTCTTCTCTATTTGAGATAGGCGTACTTGCGATAGAGATTACTGATCCAAGGTTCAAAAGTGGAACAACAATTTTGTCGCAGTTTTCCGTGAGAGGTAAGATTGGAAGCAAAAAACCCCTTGAAAAAGAATGAGCTGACGATTTATACTGATGGATATGAATGAGGCCACCGGGGGCGCCATTTTCTCTGAAGAGCTTTCGACGAAGCCTTTGTTTCGGCTCCACCAACTGGTGTAGCGTTTTTCAAGCTGAGAAATACGCAATGTGGCAAGCGGCTAGATACCTTGAACGAAAGTCCAAAGTATGTTGTAATTCTTGTCGATAGCTAGGCTTCAATCAAAGCTGTATCACGCGATGATTTCAAGGAAATTGAGTACCATAAGTTCCTATCGATTTTCTATTTTATTTGGATCTCGGCTTGAAAGCATACAAAATACAACTCAAGCAAGAATTGAAGCCGAATGACCTTCCTGCACGTCGCCGTTTTAGTGATGGGGTCTTGGTAAGATCGATGAAGATCCGTTGTTTTCGAACAAAATTTTGTTCAGTTATGAGGCCCACTTTTGGCTCCACTGCTTCGTGAATAAGCAAAATAGCCGTATTTGGGGAGAAGATCAACCCGAAGAGGTTCACCAGCTGCCATTATAACATTAACAACGGCTGGTGCGGTCTGTGGGCTGGTGGAATCATTGGTCCGTGTTTTTTTTAAAATGAGCAAGGTGCGAACGTTCCCATCAATGGCGCACGCTACCGGACCATGTTAACGGACTTTTTGCTGCCTGAAATTGTTGCCCATGATCTCGACGATATTTGGTTTCAACAGGATGGCGCTCCGGTCCACAATGCCAATGAAACAATGGCTCTATTGCGAGGTCAATTTGATGAGCGATTAATTTCACGTACGAGACCTGTACCTTGGCCGCCAAGATCGTGCGATATCACACCGCTCGACTTTTTCTTTGGGGTTACGTAAAGATAAAAGCTTACGAGGACAAACCAGCAACGATTGAGGCCTTGGAAGCCAACATTACTTGTGTTATTCGCCAAATACCAGTGGAAATGCTTGAACGAGTCTTGGAAAATTGGGCGTTCAGGATGGACCATTTAAGACGCAGTTGCGGGCAACATTTAAACGAGATTATTTTTTAAAAATAAATGCCATAAAATATCCTTTCGAAATCATAAATAAAGATCCCATCATTCCTTTCAAATTTACATTTGCCAAATAATTAAAAAAAAGGTCTTAATGAATCACCCTTTATATAAATATTTGACCATCACCTCGTTTAGCGGCTGAGCCAAGTCCATTTGTCTAAGCACCCAGATTTCGTAGACCACAACAGCCAACAGTAGACACAAATCTTAACCAAAAGTTGTATATAATTCATCTACAGTTCCTTAAATCATCTCGCAATCTTGCCCCCTTCTCCCTTAGCAGACTTTCCCGCATTTTAGCTAACAAAAAGTCCATTATTTATGGTACCTTGTCTATTACGCTTTTAAGTAGAATCCATTTACGCTTGAATGAAATACATATGTTATATGTAACTGAAACAATTCGAAAAGTAATCTTATATTATCTGCTGCTTCTTTCACTTTCTGCACATCTCACTGCCCCAATTTCTCTGTTTAAGCCTTTACAACTTGACATGTCCGTTGGCTTAATCATTTCAACATTTCCCTTTCATCACGTCAACGGAATCGCAGACACTGTCGCAGTCGCTGTTGACGTCACTGTCGACGTCATAGTCGCAGTTACCGTCACCAACACCGTCACCATCACCATCACCGTCACTGTCCCGGTTGCTGTCATGAAGTGACGTTGGCTTTGAGGCTCCCACAACAATTTGAAATATGTGTTAATTTCCAAGAACCTTGAGCGACTTACGAGATTGAAATTGTGCTCACACCGCGACCTAAATTCTATATATCTCTTAATGTGAGTGTGTGTGTGTTTTTATCTATATATGTTATATATAAGTGTATTGAGCATGTGTGCAAGTTGAAAGTTCAGGGGCGTGTCAGCACTTTACATATAAAGCGGCCCAGCAATGCTCATTAAAATTTCCATAAATTAGTAACTGACTTGCTAATATTTTTACAATAACAACTGGCTTATATTAATTACAGCAAACACACACATACACACGAGTGCAAAGATACTCACACACACCGATACAAACACACACAGTTACTCACACTTGTTACAGGCCGCCGCTTTGTTTGTTTGTTTGCCCTGGTGCCAGTTAAATACAATTTTGACATGGCTGCTTCTCAGTCGTCGCCATTGTTGACATATTATCATTATCATATGCTGCTCCAATGTGTGTGTGTGTGTGTTTGCGTGTGTGTGTGCCTACATCCAATCAACCAAAGCCCTCCTGACAAACCCCTCTTGCCAACGCCTATGCCGCTCTATATGCCAAACGCAAAATTAATTGACAGTTGCCTGGTCTGACATTGCCTCGTCCTGTCCGTCCACGCACACAACTAAACATGGCCGCTTGGCTTACTACACACACACACACATACGCTCATATACAAACACATGGGTGTTGTGGTGTAGCTGACTGTTGGGCTTTGATGGGCTAAGATGGCGGCTTTAGTGTGGAGTGGATATGCTCTCTTGTCGTTCGACAAGGATTTACACGCATCTATATATATGTATAGCACACACACACAGACAACAGGCAGGCAAACAAACAAACAAACAGAGTGTGTGTGCATATATGAAAAGACATAATACTTGCCGCTTTAATTAATGCACACTCATACATACACACACACTCACTCTGACGCGCACTCACATAGATACTCAATTTATATAATATTAAGTATGTATGTGGAAAATGTTAGATTTTCCTGCTGCTACTGCTTGTAATTGATTTAATGAGCTCTAAATACGTTAAATGCTTTGATTTTTGTACAAAACTGTTTGTAATTATTGCTTAGCCGTTTTATTGAATTAAAAGATATCTTGGTTTAATACGAAAAAGTCGACTTTTAGAGCGCTTAACCAAGCAGAGTAGGGGGCTTCGTCACGGCAAGTAGCTAAAGTATGTCTAAGCGTAAGATATTTTAATGATCTGTACCTTTAAGTACATATACTCCAATCCTTTGCTTATCATACTTATCCTTTCGAAAAGTATAAGAGCGAAAGCTTTGCCCTTTCCATAAAAAATGTGATGCCGCAAACTGAGCCAACTACCGCAGAATCAGCCTTTTGTCCCTTGCGTGCTAGGTCCTGGCAAACGTAATGTTGGGGAAGCTGAAGTCCTACATAAAAGAACTGATTGGACCTTATCAGTGTGGTTTCAGGCCTGGAAAGTCTACGATAGACCAGATATTCACATTACGTCGAATTCTGGAGAAGACTCGCCAAAAGCAAATCGAAACACATAACCTCTTCATTGACCTCAAAGCTACTTTTGACACGCCTGATAGAATAAAGTTTTTTCGTAGCCATGTCTAAGTTTGGTTTCCCTGCGAATCTAGTTCGGCTTTGCGTGAGGATGTTGAGAAACTCCTGCAGTCCCGTCTTGATAGGAAAGCACCTCTATAAATCATTTAAACTAAAAGATCATCTGCCATCATACATTTGGTACTATTGCATTCATCTTTCGGATCACCCCTCCAGAGAAATCTGTCCAGAGAAATCCCTTTTATAATTGTGAAAAATATTTTTATTAGGGTTTTCTGATCCAGAAGGGGGTCCGAACCCGAAAACCCCCGTGGATCCGCCACTGATTGGGACACTTCATCTCATCCTAGCATTTGCTAAATACACTTTTTCAACTTACGAAACTTTCAATTAAGAAGTCACTGCCGTCTTCTAATCTGAATTTGTTAGCTGTTGAATCACCTTATGAAAAAAGCAAATTGAGTGTTGAGCATTTCCCGAAGCCTGAAGAAGCACCAGTTGAAGCTTAAATTCATCTCATCCAACCATTTGCAAGATACTTTTTTCAGCTTATAAGATATCATCTACCATAATCTGATGTATATTTCGTATGTATTGGATCTCCTCACCTAATCTTAATATTTGCAAGATAAACTATTACAGCTTGCAAAGCTTTGTTTTAAAAGATCATCTGCCATCGTGTGATCTAGATTTGGTACCTATTGTGACGTCTCATCTCATCAAACCATTTGCCAGATACATTTTTTTAGCTTGCGAAGCTTTGCATTATAAGTTCATCTGCCTTGATCTGATCTAAAAATTGTGAGCTGAGCATCTTCCAAAGCTCATAGAAGCCTAAGATGGTGTCGATGCTCACAACAATATGTTTCACAAATTGCTACATACTATTGCTGTGTGGAATTGCTATTGGGTCACCTCGACTTAACTTACGAAACTTTGAATTAAGAGATCATCTGCCATCATCTGTTTTAGATTTGGTAGCTATAGGGTCCCCTCATCTCACCAAACCATTTGCTATATATCTTTTTGAACGTGCAAAACTATTATGTAATATTTCATCTGCCCTCATCTGATCTAAAAATTTTGAGAAAGAAGCCTTTTAAAAATTGATAAAGATTCGAAAATCATGGATATGACTGTAAATCTGGACAAGTCGAAATAGCTGCTATCTACAAGTAAGAACACGACACCACGAGGAATAGATAGCTGCAATTTCGAAGTTGTAAAGAATTTCGTGTGCTTGGGAACGAGTATTAACGACACAAAAAATGACGTCAGCATGGAAAAACGTCGACAGACTTATCTTACTAACCGGTGTTACTTTGGGCTAAGTAAGGAATTCAAGAAAAAATTCCTTTCTCGACAAACGAAAACAACCTATTACAAATCCCTCATTATATCATTATCATCATCCGATAAGGCGATTTTAGGCGCTTTCGAGAGGAAAATCCTCTGACGTAACTTTGGAGCGGTTGATGACTTCTAATTATATTTGTTTTCTATGAAACTATTTCTATCATTAATTTTTAAATGTGATTTGGTCATTTTTCTAAGATCGCTTGATTCTTTCGGGAACGTTAAAAAAAATGTTGGGCTCTTCTCGGGGTAGCTTGTAATACCTAGAGGGTGCCACCTCAAGGTGGCGGGTAGGGGAAAGCCTGACAAACAAGGTAGCCCTACAGACCTTAAAGTGGGTCGACCTGGGCTAGTAACCCGACCGGAAAAAAATCTCATACTTAAGAAACGGAAACTGTCCGCTCTATGCTCCTACAAGGAGTGGCATACATTATGTATTAAATTTTTCTTTTTTTGTACTAAACTGTGATATGTTCAGCATGTCAAGGAATAAATAAAAAATATAATTATAAATTAAAGCGAACTTTCTATTTTTGGAAATACTTGTTCAACTTTCAACGTTCAGCTAAATCACTATGACTTGTGACGTCACACGCATTTTTTAGTGTCACATTTTGCTCACAGTTTGCCCTTGCTTTGTGCATTGTTGTTTATCTGTTTGCTTGTGGTCTTAATTTGCAACAAATATTTGCTAATTTCTTTTGTTTGTTTTGTCAAAGGGTTATTTTTGTTAATTTACTTTTTTCATTAACTTTTATACGCCATTTTTGTGCATTTAATTGCAACTCATTAAGCATATTAATTAAATTACCACATTTATGCAATAAAGTTGCGGCTTTCTAGAAATAAAAACAAAAAAAGAGGGAAACTTAAAAAAAAAAATGTTAAAGCTGACTTTTGTCAGGCAGCGAAAGCTGGAATGTGCCCTTAATCCAACAAAAAAATAAAAAATAAAACAACAAAGGCAACAAATATAGCAATTTAAACGCATAAATGACAGCAAATTAACAGGAAAAGCTAAAAGTAAAACAACAACAACAAAATTATGACAATTTATGAAAACTTTAATTAGGGGTATATTAAGTTTAGGGAGGAAAATGAGACGGGGAGCTGGTAACAAGAGATAGGGGGAGTCTAAGAAGCAAAAGTATAGTGAACTTTTCTCTAAATTCCAAGTTTTAGAGGTGGTGAGAAAGGAGGATTTCCAAAGCGACGATTTTGAGATAGTAAGTAGCATAGTTTAGAGTATTCCATAGTCGCTTCGATACAATATAAATACTGTCGGTTTTTTTTTTGCTAACCATAAGAAATAAAATGATATAATAAAAATTTAAATAGCTGCAAAACATTATTATTAATGGCAAAAACACAGTTTTTCATAATGGGATTTACTTTTGATGTTTACATGGCTGTATGTGTGACTTTCTATGTACATGTTTGTATATATATATGTATGTTTATTTTAAATGTCGGGCAATAATTTACACAAAATATTACAACACATATTACAAGCTTAATAAAAAATGTATTATAAATATCATTAACAAAAATCAAAAACCTAGAAAAAAAATAATAAAATTGCACATAAATAAGAGATATAAAATTAATTTGCATTTTGCAGTTGCTAATAATTTGAAAAATATTTACGTAGCGCATTATTTGTTAATTTTATGTTGCTAATTGATTTAAAAATTACCAAATGAAAAACTGTTGCATACTTTTAGGCAAATGCAATTTATTTGCATGATCAAATGGTTTATTTAACGTAAATTTCGATGGCTTGGCAAATATATGCATTATATTGATTAGAGTGGAGTGTAAAAAAAAGAAAATGGAGGATGATGGACGCGGTTTTAATGAAGCGACAGCCAGCACGTGCCGCTAAAGCACTCAGACAAATAGCTGACAATATGACCGGGCCAAGTAAGGGTGTTGGATTGTTGGTGGTCTGTCTGGGCGTTACGGCAATTAGAAAAATGTCAAAGGCACCGCATGTAGTCACAACAAATGCAGAGAAAGCAACCTTCCAGCAGCATCCTTTCATGCAAATCACGCCTCTTCCACACGCCTTGTCCGTTCAAGCAACTGACATTGAAAAGTTGCACACGTAGCGGTTTGGGGCAACCATTGAATGGGATTAGCATTGTGTAAAATTACCTTTATTAGCGCATTTTTAGCAAGCAAAAGATGCAGACACCCAGAGAGAGTGAGCGGTACGCGATGACGTCACGTGTTGCTCGTGTTCTGCACGAGTTGTAGATGAATTTTATACAATATCGCATAATATATGCATGAAGTCGACACGGTTAGGTTGCTTGTGGCATGTGTATAAATTTGGGATTAGTTAGTTGCACAGCAGCTACTAGAGAACGTTGGAGATTTCGATGGTAATGGCGATTATAACGACGCGACGTCGGACTCTGTCTCTCTCTGCCATTAAGCATAAAATTGAGTATCGTGGTGCATGTGGCTGGGTGCCAAGCATTTAATTTAAAGGGATTTCTAAAAGCTTACGTTCGGTAGATGTCTCGACGAAGTTCAGCAAGTCATGATGGGATTTGCATTTAAGGCGTGCCAGTTGACTGGGCAACAGCTTATGGGCTTACGATTTGGTCATGCATTAGAAGCCTTTATCTGGCGGGGTTTTGGTCTAGCATAGTTTATGCTTATGAATGTTTAGAGTTGTACGTAACACTAGCTATATTAGTAAATAGTAAGGGTTGTCTTGAATGCTTTAGGGTTGTCTTTAATTTTGGAGAAATTGCTTAAGGATATATCGATACAACATAAAAAGGAGTCCTTTCCGAGGCTTGTTTCTGGGCCTTCACTGGATAAGTGTTTTAACGTGGCGGGTTCCAAGCCCAGCGCACAACCCAGATTTAATGTCCAGGGGATTGGACAGCGCCGCACACATTCGTTCACAGACTGGCGGGTGCTAGTCTGCTATCCAGAAGGGGCCACGAGGAGGCTGTGTGCCAACTTGGATAAAGCAAGGGAACAAGGATCGTTCTGGCGGCCGCCTTGTTGACCACAATCAGAGACGGGTGCTAGTTTGCTATCCAAAAGGGGCCACGAGGAGGCTGTGTGTCAACTTGGATAAAGCAAGAGAACACGGATCGTTCTGGCGGCCGCCAGAGACTTTGCCTTGTATGCGATATCCCACCCTATCAAGCGCACAATCACTCTTGCCAACTGGTGCGATTTCGGTCTCAATAGGCAATTGAGTAGTAGAGACCTCCTTCGCGCGACAAAACTAACACTCTACAAGGTACTCCTCCTTCCAGTGCTTCATTACGGCGCGGAAGCCGCTAACTGATGCAGCTGCCTTGGGAGTTTTCGAGAGGAATGTACTGCGCCAGATCTTTGGTCCTATTCGAGTTGGCGATGACTACCGCATCCGGACCAACCAGGAGCTGTATGAGCTCTTCAACGACATGGATGTTGCTCAGCGTATCAACATCCAGCGGCTTCGCTGGCTCGGGCATGTCGTTAGGATGGACGAGGATGCTCCAGCTAGACGTGTGTTCGATGCGGTTGTCAGCGGCCGTAGGCGGAGAGGACGACCGTGTTTGCGTTGGAAAGACCAAGTGGAAGGGGCCCTGTCTTCGCTCGGTGTGACCAACTGGGGAAGGCGCGTGCAATGCAGAGGCGCCTGGAGAGATGTTTTAAGGCAGGCCGTAATCCGGTAATCGGGTTGTTATGGCCACATAAGAAGATATATCGATACACCGTTGAATTAGACAGCTGGAATGCTCTCACAATCAACAAATTAGCCACCTTTACCTAATTGCAATTCCATTTACGAGTTTAGTTTGAAGCCTATAAACTCCAATTATTTTCAAGATCGCAAGTATTTCATGGTAAATTGAATCCCCTGGACCGATGCCTGCTGCACGCTCTGCCTCAACTTGACAGCAATCATACAAAGGAGTACACCCTTGGTAAACATATACAAAAACCCTATGACAATTTCATTCAATTTGCGACAGCAACAACAACAACAACAAAACAAACAAGCAACCAACAACCAACTTCTGCGGCTGTCAATGTTGTTGGGGGGCTCTGACTGTTCTGAAAAAAAATTTATTTAAATTTTGCACAGATATAAAAGTATATAGATGTATGTACTATATGTATATTTTATGCATTTGCTGTTGCTTTCACAGCGAAATTTATAGCTTATTTATATAACAATAAAAACTACAACGAAGGACTACAACAACAACAACCAGAGCGACATTGCAACGAGCAATCACTGAAATAACAACACGCAGACACAACATGAAAATGTCCCTCCATTTTGTGGGCGGCTTTTGGTGCCGACTGCATAAAAAAAACAACAACAAAAAAAAATGGCGCAGCATGAAATATTATGCAAGTGCGTCTGGCCGACTGTCTATGTGTGCGTGTGTGTGTGAGTATCTGTGTGCGAGCATACAAATTAAACAAGATGCAACACTCGCCGGGCTAACTGTCTGACTGTTGGGTTGCCTACTCCTGGCTACTCCTGCCTCCTACTGTCACGCCTCCTCCACCCCCCAACATATACTGCCACTTGGCTGGACTTGGACATGCTGCATTACGCGTTCTCTTGTTGCGGTAGCCGCCACAGCAGCCGGCACTTTGTGGGCTGTTGGTCTGCTCTGCTCTGCTCTGACGTAGTCGCCATTAAAAATGGCCAACAACTTGAAAAGCAAAAACAAAAAAATATGGCGAGCTTTGAGTTTTAGGTGCGGTCGACTTTGAGATACTCTGTATCTAGCATAATTACTTATATAATAAGAAGTTACTCGCTTGGAACTCAAATCTGAATTGCATAAAAATATCTAAGTAAAACTTTTTTCGACTGGGACTCAAACTTGGAAATTGGTTTAGGTCAACACTCTAGCAATTCATGAACTCTTGAGCTGTTTCCGAGTTTGGCCTTTTTAATACTTTATTGCGATTATTTTCAATATTTACTGTCTGACAAACTATAGTGACGTTTGGTAAAAATATTATATTGTATCCTTAAAGGTGTCCGTTCCAGATATGTAGCGTAGTAACTCATCCACAGAACTTGAATGTTTGGAATCGATCTAGTGTAGTAACATCGTGCCTCAAGATTGTGACGCTTGGTAAAGTAAACAATCTAAAGCTCATAAGCCAAGCCAGAGAACTTAATTATTTTATATCGTTCAAGTCGTTCAATCGTTTGGAATAGTGATGTTTTGCAAATAATAATATTGTTGTGGAAAAACTCAACTACGACCTTAGGCATAATTCCTCGAGCTGTAGACTTTCTTAGCTTATCCCAAGAACCTGGCATGGTATGGTTTTAATCAAATGACATCGTTATTCGGGATTCTGTAATCGTCAATAAGAGAGAACCCTTCTCTGACAAGAGCGACAAATAAATTCTTTATTAGTCCCACAAAATCTACAGATGCTAGAAATCGTGATGTACGATGCCTTTCTGAGCTTAAAAATGAAACATCTAAGACTCGATTATCCTAATTTCTCTCTGCGATCATTTAAACGGATAAATCCATATTAATTTCTTTTGTCCCCTGAGCATATTGGCAA
Organism: Chymomyza amoena; assembly: GCA_037043745.1. Classification (NCBI taxonomy): domain Eukaryota; kingdom Metazoa; phylum Arthropoda; class Insecta; order Diptera; family Drosophilidae; genus Chymomyza; species Chymomyza amoena. The sequence goes on from JBAMAX010004560.1 coordinate 343,006, forward strand.
TACATCGGAGTTCCCCGAAGGATTGCAAGAAATTAAAAAATTAGAGCTCATATATGACGTTCAAATCTGAAAAGTGCTTTTAGAGACTGGTTATAATAATGTTTGCAGAACATTGAGATAGATACACATTTATTTTTATTCCTAGAGAAGCCTGCTTTAGGTACGATTAAGAGGTTTGATGATTTTGAAAATGGTGATATAGGTTCTAAAGACAAGACTGCAAAGAGTTTCTCGTGGCTCAAACCAGCCGTTCCTCGAGGAGGGCTGGGTACGGAGGGATGGATATATCTATAATTGATTTTCTAAATTAGCAAGGAAAGAAAATACTTCAAATTTAATTCTTAAAACTTGTTCACTCCAGAGGAGCGACTTTCAAATTATTGAGTTTTTTTTTCGGAACCATAGTGGGAACTTTGTGAAGTAGGAAGAAAAAAATTAAGATAAGACTTAATCAGACTGTCCATATAAGAAGTAAATCTTAAAAATGTCTAAAAACGGAAAGTAGAAAAAAGTCCAACTTAATCAGCCTCCACATAGATATAAGAAATAAAACCTCAAATTTGGTTTTTCTGTTCAAACTTGTTTTCTCGAGCACTGCCTACCTCCAAATTATTGATTTTTTTTTAATTTAGGTCCATATTGATGGGATCTTTGAGAGGTAGGTAAAATAAAATTTATTCAGCCTGTATATACGAGTACAAATACTGTACTGTATATAAAGTACAAATCTCTAACTTGTAAAATTAATTTCTATTGGCCATCCTAAGCATTTTTCTTGTGTCAAGGCAAAAAATTCAACTTAATCACCCTCAACATAAACGAAATAAAAATCTCTAATTTAGTTCTTCCAGCATTAATAATAACCACATCTCATTGTTTATAAGTCTGATCAAAAAACCTATACTAATATCCCTTGTAACCATGAAGATATTATGATAACTTTTAGGGGACTACGAAAAAAGAAAGCAAAAGTAAAAAATTAAAACTAAATTGACAAATGTGTTTTTTCGAGCTCTCCAAGACTAAGGCAATATTACTGATAGACAAGCGTGTCAAAAATATAAGACATCCGATGATATGTATTTGAGATTATCTACTTGGATTTTCGAAGAATAAAGGAAAAAAAAAATTTAACTTAATCAGACTGGACATATAATAACTCCAAATCTTAAGCGTAGTTTTTCTAGCTTTTATAAACTCCCATTTCTAAGCTTTTATGCAGATGTAAAAACATCTTAATATCAACTTCTCTTGTACTCGTAACTATATTGTACTTAACCCTCTAACAATCTCCATTATCCTTCTCTCCGTGTTACATAATCTCACACAAACCGCATATGCCCTTCACTTTAAGCTACAGTGTATAAATAGTCAAACAACAGTGCAACTTCAACAACAAGAACAACAACACAAACAACAACAACAATTGGCAAGGCAAATGGCAAACAAAATTGCGTTGATTTTATAGATGAAACATTTTTCCGAGCGTTCAATGACTTTATATACATAGCTACAGACATAAATACACATGTATATGTACACACTTATATATATGTAAATATATATGTATGTTTGTATATAGGACGGCACCGTGGTGCAGCCTAGGGCTAATCAAGGGATTATGTATTACGCAATAAGTGCATTAAAATAAATGAGATTAAAATGATATTTATAAGCTCATTATTATTAAGTTAATGGCTAATGAGTTGTAGTTATGTAAGGACTTAAAAAAAAGGAAAATATGAGTAAGGGATTGAGTTAATGTTTATAAGAAATAAACTTCAAGGGATATGGTGAGATATAATGGCAAATGACCAGAAAAAGCAGACAAATTTTTAAAAGAGCAGTATAAAATATACTGAATATAAATAAGACTGTAGATAATATGGGGAGATATAATGGCAATCAATTCCAAATATCAGAACAATTTTTTTAAAGCAGCAACAATCCTAGACCAGTAAATAAATTGAATGCCTAGAAATTGCTTTACAATTATCTACATCCAATAAACATTTTCTTAAGTGCCACTTTGATGTTTAACGGAATTAACGCCCGGATTTTCATAAGATACTGAATTCTATATAAAAATATATTTATTTTAAAGTTATCGCCAATTTAATACTGAAAAATTTCTAGATCTCTTCATTCTTCAAAACTCTATTAAAAATCCATCAATTAAAAGTTATTTGACGCTCGCGTATAATCAATTTTCACGCCCTATGCTTCAATAGGAGGTCAAGGCCAAAAAAAAAAAAAATGTATTCCCTGACAATGCAGCACTTAACTCTCGATTTTTATTAGATATAGTGGATTCTGTAAAAATATATTTAGTCTATAGTAAGCGGCAATTCTCTCTATGAAAAATTCACCAATTAAAAGTTTTTTAACGCTCCCGAGTAAACTATTTCTACCATACAATTTTGAGCTGAAACTGTGACGTCACAAATATTGGGCATATAGTGAAATCGAAACGCTATTTTGTATATTAGATGGAAAGAAATTAGATACAAAAAATAATATCTTTTCAGGTTAAACTCTTAACAAAAAATTATGAATACCACTCAGAAATTAATTATTTATATTATAGTATCATCAACATTAGTAGACTTTGAAAAAAAAAAAAATTTAATTAAAAAATCAAAAGAAATATTTGGTATATTTTATTATTCGATTGAATATTTAATGTATCTACCTGAAATAATATAATTGGTATACGTAATGAAAAAAATTAAGTACCTACATATAATAATAATTCCCTGTTTGGCCCCTTAAAGGGGCATAGGGGATCTCTATTAATAGGGTTATAATTATTATTAATTCAAAATGCCGAACTTTTCGATATATCCGAAAATGATTGAAAAGAACTAGAGGTAAAAAGTAGAAAGTGGCGTTGGATTGGACACACACTCCGGAAAGACAATACCATGTGGGTAATGTGAAAATCGCCTAGTGTGAAATATCCAAGGATCACGTAGGTTAACGTTTAGTTTATGGGGTGGAAAGCTTTTTTCAGACAATTGTGGAAAAATGTCTTACGCAAAACTTACGCAATAATAATAATGATAATAAGCTGCCCTCTAAGTATTTTAGTTTTTAGAGGTCATAATCGTTCCCATAATCATTTGTGGTTCAGTTTCGAGTCGCCGCCAGATGGCGCTAACAAATTGTTGATATTAATAAGAAATATTATTTAAACTTTAATAAATTTAATAAATAAACGCTATTGGTTTATAAAGCGTGTGAAGCGAGCAGTGGCCGAAGCCCCTTAGTTTCTAACGCGACATTTTTTATTTGACTACTACGTAATATCACTTATTTTTTGTAGCAAGCTATTATAGTATGGACCAATTCTGTTTAAGAGTGCTAAATGGATTTGTCTTCTGAAAAACATGCGTTTCGCGATTGGTAAGTGAAAGGGAGTAGGGACCGAAGCCCCCTAGTTTCCCAAATAACAATTTTTATTTAAATAATATTACCATATTCTATCTTTAGGAAACCCAAATTGCATGACGCGTTCAGGGGGAGTGGGTGTCTTGAAAATACCACGCTGTGTCCCTCGATCAGGGTTGTCAACGTTAAGGTCAACTCACTAAAATTCGGTAGGGAAAATACTTTTTTTGATGGTTCTAGAAATATTGGACGTTTTTTACTTATTTTTTACAAAAATATTCAACATTTTTCATCTTTCTTCTTACACTTCCTAAGACTTAACAACTACTACGTGACAATTAGTGAGGGGGAAGAGGGGTTCCAAAATTATAAAAATTTGTTAGCTGAATTTGGGTATGGCCCCTTATAATAATAGCTGCATAATATGCCATTTGGTGATTAGTAAGCGAAGCAAGCAGGGCCCGAAGCCACTGCCAATTTTTCACATAAATAATATCTAGCCTTTCCCCTCTCTATCTAATCAGATAGATAATATTATAATATTTATTATGAGATTCGCTTTTAAAGGGGATCAGTTTGGAGATAATGTAAATGTTCTGCGAAAAGTCTTATATGCTTTAAATTTATGTTTCAGAAGACGCTATTCAGCGCGAAGAATTCCATTAGAGTTTCATTTAAAAGCTCAACCAAATCGTAACCTATTTTGAAACACTTTGTTCCACTGTGCCTACTATTTGGCGCTGGTTCTTTGGCTTTGGCCATGGGTAACACATTGCAAACTCATTTGTCTGAATTTTATGCGTCGGCAACATACGAAAACAAAAAATACTAAAAATAAACCAACTTACATACAATGTAGTATATTGTGTAATAAAAGTTTTTAGCTGTTTCCGTGTTTCGGTTTTTTTTTTTTATTGTGCGTTGATGTCAGGAAACCGCCCACAACAAATACATGGCAACTATTTACAAAATTTATTTATGTGAATTTTTGCAATTTATGATTTATGCAGCCCTAAAAAACTGCTTCATTTTAATTTAGCGAACTTGGAATATGGCGGCGGCGGCGGCATCTTTGCGCTTCGCTCAGTGTCAATCGCGGCCATTTTTTTTATCGCCATTTTGTTTTTGTTTTTTTTTGCGCTTGTTTTTCTTTCTGCTTTTGTCACATTTATTGCCATTGCATTGTTGGCATTTTGCAAATTAAACGGACTTCCGCCAAAGGCCATTTCCGCTGCCTCGATCCGCTTTTGTTTTGCGCTCAATGCACCTAACAGATCCAATGGAGGTGCCCCCTACAACCAACCACTCCCTCCACCCATTGTACCCAACTCAGCACTTTGGTCAACTTTTATCGGAACTGCTGCGCTTTTTTTTTGTTTTTGTTGTGTTTTGTCTTGTTTTGTTGTTTTTGTGTTGCTCACACAGCATTCGATTGTTTTATATTCGATTTTTTTGTTGTGTTTTTGTATAGTCGGTATATTGTCAATTGCAAATGTGCATTGTATTTTGTTTTTCTCTAGTCGACTATTTTTATAGTAATGTCTATATAGATAGATGTTCGTGTTTTTTCACACAAACATATAGAACAGAGATTCATTCCCAGGACCCGACCCGGGCAAATAAACGCCAACAGTTTATGACAGTTAGCAACCTGCGGCCATGCTTTGATTTCGGTTCTTGTTTTTTTTAGTATTACTTTTACTTCTATTTTTTGTGTTCTTCCGGCTTTTTCTGCATCTTTTATTTTATATATTTTTTTTAAATAGAAATTCTGACTTTTTACGTAGCTCGGTAAATTGCTCAATTTAATATTTAATATCACTCAATATTTTATTGTTTCCTTTTTTTTTAATACAATAATTGATTACTGCTTTTATTGTTATGTCTGGTCACGTTTTAATTTGATATTTGGTGTTAATTAAATGTATTAGGCTTCAATGAACTGCACAACGTTTGCCAATTAGCTATGGATACACATTGGTAAAAAATAAAAACAGAAAATAAAAATAAAAATATGAAAAACACATTTAATAATGTGACCAAAAACACGTAATTATTTCAATGATTCAATTATGTAAATACAAAACATTCATAAGTATAAATTAAAACCAGAAAAATTAATTTACAAAAAAATACAAATAATTTACAAAAGCAAAAAGGATAATTTAAAAGCCAGACGAGTATTTTTAACCAAACAAATTTAAGAATACTCCAAATTACACTCTACAACAGCGATTTAGAGATTTTGAAGTGACCTAGTGTACGTTGTAGGTCTTGACGAGTAGATCACGATAGTGTGTCTCAAAATTGTCGAACACCCCCAAAATCGCAAGTTATTGCTTAAAAACCGTTTTTCGGGTACTGCGATCACTCCCACAATCACAACGTCGCCATTTTTCAACCGATTTTCGATTGCTTTACGGTTTTGAAAAGAAGAAGATTCAAGCTTTAAGATGATTTACACTTGTTTATACTTCATACAAAGCAACTACGAGATTTTTCAAAAGTTATCTAAGATTTACACTTTTTTTTTTGGTTTTTCACACTTTGAAGTCATTTTTATGTAACATTTTGTTAAAACACCTTTACTTTTTTACATTTAAACATCTTTACATCTTTTAACATTTTTACATCTTTAAGAAATATTAATTCCGAGTAATAAATGTCATGGTTTATTAAAATCGGTCGATAAATGCTTAAGTTACGACGTTTATTGTAAACAAGAAAATGTAACTTCAATCGACAAAGAAAAAAGTTTTAGATGGATAATTCGTTTGTTCATGAAGATATCGTTACCAAATTTGGTATAGTGCTTAGAAACTATAAAAAACTTACAAGTGCCAAATTTGGTCCCAATCTTTTAACAAACAAACGAAATACAACAAATTTTGTTCAAAAATCGATTTTTTGGAATATCAGCCCTATGGAAGCTATATGATATAGTCAACCGATTTAGTTAAAATTTGGCACATTGCTTAAGAGCTCTTAAAAATTTCCAAACGCCAAATTTGGTTACTATATCTTTATTACAAAGTGAAATATAGCGAATCTTGCTTAAAATAAGTTATTTTGGACGATCGGTCCTATGGGAGCTATATGATATATTTCAAAGACAAAAAAAGTGAATATTTTGTGAACTAGATTTTTTTGATAAAAATTAAAAATAAAAATGTAACCCTAGTGCGGATAGTTCCTTCAAAGAAATTATATATGTATAGTGGCTTGCATTTTTATTCAAAGTTATTTTTTCGTTTTGATTTTTCAATTTCATATCTCTTATTTGCGATCCCATATTTAAAATCTAAATTAATAATGGCACAGTATGGTGCTTTCGAGCCCCTATGATCCTAATTGGAATGAGGAGATCCTTTGCACTATATATTCTGTTCTTTTTTATAACATACTAGCCGGCCTCCGCTACGCTCCAGCACGCTCGCTTCGCTCGCTCGTCTAAATCTGGAATCTTTCTGATTGGCAAACATCGTCCGATTGATCGATGAGTGGATTAATTTCATCATAAAATTGTCAAACACTCGCCATCTTTACATTTTAACCATGTTTGATGGAGATTTGGTAGTTTTCTTCTCGGCATTGTAAGCAGTATCTGATATTAATGTTTTCGTGCACTAATAATGTTAACCCATAATGGCGGCAGAATGTTTTTTTTTATTTTTTCACGTTCAGTCAAGACAAACCACAGATTGAAAAATATTGCGTAACGCGCCGTCCGCGAAAGCCGCGAAACAGGAGTGTGGAAGGCTTCGCGGCCTTCACACCATGAAGGTATAGTCGATAAATGAAAAAGAAATGTTAGGAGTGGCAATCCTTATCTCTTAGGGGTGTGAAAAATAGATGTTGGCCGATTCTCAGACCTGCCCAATAAGCACACAAAATTTCATGAGAATCGGTCTAGCCGTTTCGGAGGAGTATGTTCACACAAAAACCAATATTCACAATCCCACGAACCAATTCACACAAACTCATCGCAATAGGCTTAAAACTTCCGCATTGACCTCTAACACACGTAAAAATCAGATTCATCGACTCGTTCATGGACACCCATATTACGTAAAACATAAGTTTCTTTTTATATATAAAATTCTAGTTTCACAATGTTAGTTACCATACTCCTCCGAAACGGCTGTACCGATTCTCATGAAATTTTGTGTGCCTCAATAAAATAAAATTTATAACGTTTATAATTTTTGTGTTTCCTTTCGACAAAAACAATTAACTAAAAAATATTAGTTAATCTGACAATGTAAGTTAACGTACTCTCAGTTAGAGTATAAGATAAAATTAATATAAAAGATAAAGCTCGTCTCAAGCTGCACTCAATACCTTTGAGTTAGCTTTGAGAATATATTGATCGCTATTGTATCAAAGCTTTAGTAAGCTTTAAGCTTTATCAAGAAAGCTTGATTAGGTATTAGATTAAGTTAAGCTAGATAATAAGTTAGTCTTAATCGAAGGGCACAAAAGAACACAACAAAGAATTACAAGACAATGAACAAGAAATTAATAAAAACATTATATATTAAAAACTAAACACGAAGTACAAGTTAATTACGAACAAATCAAATAAAAACATTATATATAAAAAAACAATAATTTGAAAGACAAAGTTAATTTGTACACAATGCCAACCTAAATTAAAAAAAAATTATTGGAAAATCAAATTGTCCTTTTTAGTACTTTCGTCGCAATTTTGTTATATTTTTACATAGCCTATTCTCGTCCCAGGAAGCTTCTGAACATTTTAAAAAAAGTCCCATTAAAATCGGACAAAGGGTTTGGCGTCCAACAAATACAAACAGACATACACTTTTTTTTATATATAAGATTTTTATTTCAAATAATAGCAGATAGTAAGAAATTGAATTCGTGTTAATACCCTCTGTACCAAGTATCTCCGACAAAAAAAAATGCATTGAATATAAGACTCACATTAATGTTTGGGACCATCATCTGAAGGTTTATTTGCATCATCTTCCCTCAACTATATCATATGAGGTTTATTTTCATCGTATTCTATAATTTTAAAGAGTACAACTTTATTTGAATTATTATTAACATAGTAAAAGCACATATTGTCCTCGACAATCCTCCTATTTAAGATTTATATCGATATTTGGAACCATCATCTAAAAGGTTATTTTCAACAACTTCTATCATCTATAACTATAATTTTAAAGTGTCTAGCTGGATAAGGTACTGGAAACTGCCCCCAGCGATTTTTGAAAAGTAATGATGGAATTCGATGCAGAATCGCAAACAAAATTTTAGACAAAATTTTAAGTTATTAAAAGTTATTAAGAAGAGCTCAGGTTCTAAAAATTGGCTGACTACGGATAATAAAGCATGTTTTTAGAAATAAGTCATTCGGATCAGTTGATATCATCAATCAGGAGCTTCAAAGAATAATTTTTCCAAGTACATACAAGATAACTTGACTACGTTGGTGCTAGATGCTTCCAATTCGCTTTGTTTTTTTTTTAATAGACTACATTAGTTCGCTATATCTTCCAACAGCATATAATAATTATGTTCTTTAAGTTCTTTAAGAACGCAAGTCCAGCTAGAAAGATGGAGTAAAAGATACTCATCTCTGTGACAACTTCGTTCTGTGAGACAAGTTTACCAATATTCCTTAAATTTTTTAACATATCTTAATAATTCTTTTTAATTACAGAATATTTGCTGAACATTTGACCATGTTAGTCAACACTACTTCCTAAACGTTTTAACGAAATTCCTCAGATTTTTCATAAAATGTATATAAATGTGTGGTAAGTACGCCATAAATACCAAGTACCAAAAAAAATGTTCTAAAATATACCAAAACCACTACAACACTAAACATTTAGTATATTTAATTATAATACGATTATGCCAAGTTTAGCATGACCTTGCCGTCTTCTGAGTTCTAAGCTCTGAGCTTGATGTGTACACAAAAAAAAAGCATCCCTGGCAGTTTCTTTGCCACAAGGGGGGTATGTAACACCTGCAACGTTGGCAAGCAACAAAAACAATAAAAAAAAACAAGATTATAATGCGACCCGCTCATTAACATATTGAATTTTAATGTCATGTAGCAGAGCGTAGCTTCTTCTTCCCTCTCTGCATACCAGAGGCATTGACGACTATCAGCATTATATTATGTACATAGAGCCACAAGGAACTGGGTGGGGTGGGGGCTGGAAACCCCTGAACAAGCCGCAGTTGCCGCATTTAACGTTTGAGAGCCAAAATTCTAAACTACTATTGTTTGGAATTTGCATTTTTCTTTAAAAAGCAAACGAAATTGCTGCGCTTGGAAGCTTTGAAAGCAACTTCTATACCGCTCTATATATACTATGCATACATCTATATACACAAAACCGCAAAATGAACGAAATAAAAAAAAAGCTCATCTGCATTTTTTCGGTTTTTCTATGGCGAACATGATTAAATGGCTGCCAAAGCGACCATAATGACGTCAAAAGTATTTGCATTAAAATTACAATCAACAAAAATAACGACGAAATAAAAAAAAAAAAACGCTGTGGAATGTCAAAAATGTTGGCAGTTTGTAGGTTTTTTGCATAGAAATTGATTTTTAATGACACGCGTTTGTAATTCATGAGTAAATATTTGAGAGCTTTAAGAAATTTTTTGGTACAATTTTTGGTATTTAAAGCGCTTTAAATAGACTGCAACTAAAACCCAAAGCGCTAGACTACGTCATGTGCCTGCAATTTGCTTTACTTTTGATGCGCCCCAAGTTAGGCGCCAATATTGCATATGGCGGCCAGCGCTGCATAGTTGTAACAAAATGGCGACCATGGCATTGCCAGCTGTGGCGTTGCTTAAAACTTTTTTTTCGTTGACTTCATTACTTCGTTCAACGCACATAAATGTAAATTTTAGTAGCCCATAAAATTTATGTTCAAACTGCGGCAAGTTGTCAAAAGTAAATATTGTATCAATAATTTATCGATACTTATTGCGTTCCACTCAAACACTTGGCAAAGAGTACTCACTCTCTCTCAGGCACACAATGCCTTAAAGCGATACTTGTGGTCCACTTGATGACACACCCACACACGGCATTCATAAATCAGACTCAGACTCACATAAATTTCGGGCGACAAGTGTCCAGTTAAACAGCCGCAAGACAGCGTGCAAAATTCAAGTATATTACTTTTTAGTCGTACTCCAAGCCGGAGATCCCACTCCCCAAAACATTTGCACACACTCGCACTCTCTCTCTCTGTTTCTAATACTTTTTCAACCACTGACACATATTTAAAGCAAACAAAGCACATGAAAGCACAGTGGGACGAAAGGTATGGGGAAAAAGGTTTAAAAAGGAACTATGGGTAGAGTATTTCGTATTGAAATGTGAACGTAGTGGGGATTTGACTGAAATGAGCGATAGAATTAAAACCAAGGAAAATCTGAACTACGTCACAATTTAGAAATGGAACGTAAATTTAAATATTCTTTGCGAAGAAAGAGATTTAGCAGCGAGACACAATCATCAGGAAGAACGAGGCCTAGAAACAAGAGACTCAAATCAGAAAGAGCGAGGCTTCGAAGCGAGAAACTTCAATTACAAACAACGAGCTACAGAATAACTCAAAGATAGAAACCGTCACAGAGCTAAAAACTAAAATAGTTCTTTCCGAATAAAGAGATTTAGAAGCGATAGACTCATCAGGAGCAACGAGGCTTAGAAGCGAGAAACTCTGATCCCGAAGACTGAGCTAAAAAAAATCACACAGATAGAAGCCGTCACAGAGATGAATATGAATATTTCGTCTTTCGAACGAAGACTGAGCTACAAGAAATCTCTTAGATAGAAGCCGTCAAAGAGATGAGTATCTTTTATTCCGTCTTGCGTTTTTAAAGATGATAAATCTTATAAAAAAAAGTCGTATATGCTATTTGAAGATACAGCGAACATATATTTTTTAAGTATATTATAGTTAACACGTACTTGGCAAAAACATCCCTTGATGTTCTGAGTTGCCTGATTGATTATATCAACTAATCCGAATAACTCATTTCTAAAAATTTATTTTTGCATCCCTCAGCTGAAAATTATTAAAATCAAAGCTCCTTCTTCCTGTTATTCGGTAGTTCATTGCAGCAGATTGAAAATAAAGTCGTAGTTATATAAATTAAAAGAGATGATGAAAATAAACCTTGAGATGATGGTCTTAAACATGACTATGAGTCTTAAATGTAATTGCTAGGACTACATAAGCTTTTACTTTATTAATCATATTTAAAATAAAGATGTTATGAATGTGAATGATAGAAGATGATGAAAAGAAATCGTATAGTTATATAGATAATTGAAGATGATGTAATTAAACCATGAGATAATGGTTCCAAAAATCAATGTGAATCTTAAATGCGATCGCTAGGAAGATATGAGCTTTTACTAAATTAATCACATATTATATATTATTTGAAATGAATGATAGATGATTTAAGTAAACCTTATAATTGATACAGATGTCGTATGTATTGATATGGATAATAGAAGATGATGAAAATATTCCTTGAGATGACGGTCCCAAACATTGCAGCAGATTGAAAATAAAGTCATAGCTATAAAAATTTAAAAAAATTATGAAAGTAAACCTTGAGATGATGGTCCCAAACATGAATATATAAGCTTTTACTTTATTAATCATATTTAAAATATGTAATGAATGTGGATGATATTAGATGATGAAAACAAATCGTTTAGTGATATAGATAGTAGAAGATGATGTATTAAAACCATAAGATAATGGTCCCAAAAATCAATGTGAATCTTTAATGCGATCGCTAGGAAGATATGAGCTTTTACTCAGTTAATCATATATTATATATAATTTTGATATGAATGAAAGAAGATGATAAAAGTAAACCTTATATATGATATAGATGAGGTATGTAGTGATATGGATAATAGAAGATGATGAAAATATTCCTTGAGATGACGGTCCCAAACATTAATGTGAGTCTCAAATGCAATCGGTAAAGCTATATAAGCTTTTACTATATTAATCATAATTAAAATAAAGCCGTTTTTTTATAAATGATAGAAGATTATAAAAATAAACCTTAAAACTACAGACCCAAAAATTAATATTTTTAAAAGTTGTGAATCTCAAATGCGATAACTTGGATGATTTGAGTTTTTATTATGTGAATCATATGATTCTATCTTGCAAATAATTCTCGATAATTTGCAGCAGATAAAAAATAATAAATCGTAGGAGCTATACGTTGGCTCCAATGTATCAAGGAATAAATGATGGCAGAAGATGATGAAAATACGACTTGAGATTATGGTTCCAAACTTTAAAAATGTTGAAAGCAGCAAACCTCGTATAAAAACATAAAAGAATGATAAATTCCAGCTGATTAAAAATTAAGCTGGGCATATTAGAGAAGAAGATTAAAATAAGCGTTGCGATGATCAATATTCAATATTCTTGAAAGCTGCAAAAACCATAGATGATAACAAAGGCTATATAACTAATGACTAATCTAATGTATGATAGCAAAAATTATATGACTACATATTTATTATTTTAGACAAATTCATCTTTCTTTTGGAAATAATGCTCGAGATATTTATCCTAAAGCTCTACATTTCATAGCTCTTATCTCTTCGCCTATGATGTATTGCTGTTAGTTTCTTCATCTCCTTGAGGAGCATAGGGCCTATGATGTATTAAAAATTTAGCTAGCCAGATTATAGATGATTGAAATAAACGTTGTGATATTGGCCTCAAAACTTCAATATTCTTGAAAGCTGCAAAAACCATAGATGATAACAAAGACTATATGACTATATATTTATAGCCAAATTAATCTTTCATTTACTTATAATGGTTGAGATGATGAGCCTATAATGCGTTTATTGTTTTTAATTACTTTATCTCCTTGAAGATCTTAAGGCCTATGATGTATTAAAAAGTAGCTGGACAGATTGTAGAATTATAGGTAGCAGAGACCATATGACTATATATTTTTTATATTAACGAAATTAATCGTTTATTGAAAATAATGTTGGAGATGATCATCTTAAAGCTCCATGTCTCATATCTCCGATCTCTCCGCTTCTCGTACTTTTAGCTTATCAAATAAATATTTCTTTTTTAAAGTTTTTTCTTGAATTTAAAAATTTTTTGTACTTGTCGATTTTTGGAAGATCTATCCCTGCAACTTGCCCCACTGTGCACACACATTCAAGATACAATTCCACTGGCAGCGCCCAAAAGTTGGCTACACAATTTGTCACTGGGTCATTTTGCACATTAAAGACGGGTTGGGGCAATCTACAGTCATGTTCATAAGTAACAAAAAAAAAGGCGCACTTTTTTTTCTAAAAATAATAAATCATGTGTACATAACAAGACGCCCCAAAAACCTCCAACCACAGTCAGTCCAGTTCAGACCAGCCCAATCCCCAGCCCAACCCCTTTGGCTGAGTCCTAGTCGAACGAGGCGATATTCTTCAGCGCTCAACCCCTCCCCAACCACTTGCCGCTCATTTGGCGCGTCGACGCTTAGGCGCCTTGGCCCCAACGTTGGCGTCGTCTTTGACACAGTTTCAATTTGCTTTTGTGCACAGTTTTTGGCTTTCGTTCTTTGCAGTGCCCCGACTCCTCTCTACCTACCTCCCAAGGATCTATCTTGCTCTCTTGGCTGCTTTGCTGTTTACTTGCATACTTTTAGGTGCTCGGCTTGTTTGCTTTTTGGCTGAGCACTCGCCTTTTGAATAATTGTTGGAAAATACAATAAATCACATGCACCGACCGCTGTGCGTTTAGCTAGCTCTGTTTTTCCTACCAACTCTCTCTCTCTCTGGGTAGCATTTTCCACCAAAAGTTCATTAGTTGCTTAGTAAATTTGTGTGCATTATAATTATAGTACATAGTAAGAAGTTGCATACTTTCGGTTGCAAGTACTTAATTAGTTAATATTGAGGTACAGTTTCATAGAGTATGGCTAATGCGCCTGGGGTCAAGCTGGAGTCCTGCTAGCTGTGATAATGATTTAACTGATTAAACTCATAAATGATTAATTACAGACCACATGCCTGATAATAACAAATGGCACAAAGGTGGGCGGTCCTTTTCCACACTTAAAGATACACGCACACATGCGTATATCTATATATATATATATATATATATATATATATATATATATATATATATATATTGTATATACTTGGGGACAAAAGGCGATTTCAAAGCACGCCTACGGTCATTGTGTCATAGTCGCTGAGGTTAATGATTCAATATTAATATAATGCACAACTTTCGACAATATCACATGAGCAGACAACACATTGTAGTCATTGACTTTGGACTTGTGACACTTCCTGGAATTCCAGCCACCTGCCCAGTGGAAAAAATGTCCTTGCATTGGGTACGTAATGAAAGCAGCGTTGATTTGACAGCTTCAATATCTAAATATCATCTAAAAAATTTTTGTCTGGATCCATCATTTATATTTTTCTTGCGAAAAATTCTGAAAATTTTCTTTGCTCCCTTAGGCCACTTGGCATGCTCTTAGCATATCTTTTTATTTTTCTTTAAATTGAGTTACTTTTTATATTTATATTTATATTTATTTATAGATCCTTTTCTTTTTGCTTATGTGGAAGCCCATCCTGTGCTCTTGCGGGTCATAGACCAAGGCGAAGGTTAAAAAGATTATACTGAACGGATCTAAAGCACCGAAAAATGTAGTGAAAATTTTAATATAAAAATTTAGAGGATCTCCCACTTTTGTTGTAAATTATACAAATAATTTTGGTTTCTTAATTTGTAGTTAACTTTGAAAATCATCATTTTGTAGATTTAATATCATACATAATACCGAACTGTTTGTAGCGATTTACTTTATCATTTTTCTATTGGATTATAGCCTTAGCGCTAAGAAGGCTGATGACCAATAAATAACAACAAAAAATTCTTAGATACATAGATACTTAGATACTTAGATACTTAGATACTTAGATACTTAGATACTTAGATACTTAGATACTTAGATACTTAGATACTTAGATACTTAGATACTTAGATACTTAGATACTTAGATACTTAGATACTTAGATACTTAGATACTTAGATACTTAGATACTTAGATACTTAGATACTTAGATACTTAGATACTTAGATACTTAGATACTTAGATACTTAGATACTTAGATACTTAGATACTTAGATACTTAGATACTTAGATAGATCTTAGATACTTAGATACTTAGATACTTAGATACTTAGATACTTAGATACTTAGATACTTAGATACTTAGATACTTAGATACTTAGATACTTAGATACTTAGATACTTAGATACTTGGATGCTTAGATACTTGGATGCTTGGATGCTTAGATGTAGATGCTTAGATACTTAGATACTTAGATGCTTGGATACTTAGATACTTAGATGCTTAGATGCTTGGATGCTTAGATGCTTGGATGCTTAGATGCTTAGATACTTGGATGTGGATGTGGATGCTTGGATGCTTAGATGCTTGGATGCTTGGATGCTTGGATATGGATGTGGATACTTGGATGCTTGGATGTAGATGTGGATGCTTAGATACTTAGATGCTTGGATGCTTGGATGCTTAGATACTTAGATACTGTAGATACTTGGATGCTTGGATGTGGATGCTTGGATGCTTGGATGCTTGGATGCTTGGATGTGGATGCTTGGATGCTTGGATGCTTGGATGCTTGGATGCTTGGATGCTTGGATGTGGATGTGGATGTGGATGTGGATGTAGATGCTTGGATGTGGATGCTTGGATGACTTGGATGCTTGGATGTAGATACTTGGATGCTTAGATGCTTGGATGCTTAGATGCTTAGATACTTAGATGTGGATGCTTGGATACTTGGATGATGTGGATGCTTAGATACTTAGATGTGGATGCTTAGATGCTTGGATGCTTAGATGCTTAGATACTTAGATGCTTAGATGCTTAGATACTTAGATACTGTGGATGCTTGGATGCTTAGATGCTTAGATGCTTAGATACTTAGATACTTAGATACTTAGATACTTAGATGCTTGGATGTAGATGCTTAGATACTTAGATACTTAGATACTTAGATACTTAGATACTTAGATACTTAGATACTTAGATACTTAGATACTTAGATACTTAGATACTTAGATACTTAGATACTTAGATACTTAGATACTTAGATACTTAGATACTTAGATACTTAGATACTTAGATACTTAGATACTTAGATACTTAGATAGGCTCATAGATACTCAGATACTCAGATACTTAGATTCATAGATACATAGTTTTAGATAGCTCAGATAAAAACATAGGTAGATACAATTATTGCAGTCATCCGACAGCTATACTTAGATTCATAGGTCCACAGATTCTCAGATACAAAGATTCATAGACTCATGGACTCATAGACTCATACATACTTTCAGATACACCAGATACTTCAGATACTTAGATTCATAGATACATAGTTTCAAAGACAGTTGAAAAACATAGACAGATACAATTTTTGCAGTCATCCGACAGCTATACTTAGATACTTAGATTCATAGACTCATAGATTCTCAGATCAAAGATTCATAGACTCATGGACTCATAGACTCATAGATACTTCTCAGATACACCAGATGTTCCGGATGCTTAGATTCATAGATACATAGTTTCAAAGACAGTTGAAAACATAGATAGATACAATTTTTGCAGTCATCCGACAGCTTCAGCTCGTGGTCTTCTAGAAAACTCAGAATAATCGACTTTTAATCGGTGCGGCTTAAATGCATCTAACAGATCTGTTCCAAAGATACAAAGCCTTTAACGTGACCTGAGCTGCACAGACAAATATTGTATCTCATAGTCTGAAAGACAGATAAAATCAGAGCTAGATACATTTTTTATAGTCTTCCGAGAGGTTCAGCTCGTGGTCGGCTAGAAAACTCAGAATAATCGACTTTTAATCGGTGCGGCTTAAATGTATCTAGCAGATCTGTTCTAAAGATACAATGCCTTTGACATGAGCTGAGCTGTACAGACAATTATCTCATAATTTCAAAGACAAATAAAAACAGAGCTAGATACAATTTTTGTAATCAGCCGAGAGGTTCAACTCGTGGCTGACTAGAAAACTCAGATTAATCGACTTTCAATCGGTTTTGCTTTAATGTATCTAGTAGATACAACGCATTTAACATAAACCGACCTGTCACAGACAATTCTCTATCGATTTGGCCACGTGCAAGTGCCAAATTTCCCACTGGGTATACTCTCACAGCTCCCTCTCCATCCCTCTGTCTCCTTGTCTCGCCCGTCTCTACGTCATCTCGCACTTTCTTCCGCTCCGTTGCTTTGGTGCTGCACCTTAACAATATTACAATGAGACTGAATTGTTGCTCAAATTCAGTTCTGACCGCACATAGATACAACTCACACACACATGCAGTACTGCATTCATTAGCAAATGCTAAACTTGCACCAGGGCTACTCACTCACACACACTCACACACATCCAAACTTAATTATTATCGCAATTAAATTGCTTTTAAATGACCAACAACTACAAGTTGCTGCATTTTCCAGTCCAAGTCTCTCAGGCATCACATCACCAGAATTATGTTGTTTTGGCTTTTGTCTGCAGTAGACTCAACTTGAACTCAATTCGGATTCTTCTCCCCGGCTCAGTATCTGTGTGAGTTTGTGTGTCAACTGTACGGAAATTGAATTTTAGGTAATTTGGTTGCATGTCATTAGGCGCAATTACGTAATAAGCGTATGTACTTTACTCGACTCGACTCGACTCTCTCCTGCAATGCGTCGCTCTACTGATGTAAGTTCAATCTAGTCAAGTCAGGACAATACGGTGAACTTCTTGTCCTGAACCTTGACTTGACTTGGTTCGGTTGATGACTCAACTTGTGGGTAAATGTACTCATTTGGCGTAAAATACTAATTGCTTTCTGCTTCATGCTTATTATTAATTGCATGCGATTTGTATGCCAATTAAATGTCTTTTGGTTAGCCAAATTATTCGTTTAATTCAGTTGTATTTGTTGTATTTGTTGCATTTGTTGCATACTTTAAGGTGTTGTCCTGTTAAATTGTGCAAATTACATGTCAATTTATTGTAAGTTATTTTAATTAAACAAAGTGCTGGAAATCAACAAACGCTTAAACTGTGATTAGCATACTTTTCTGCAAGAATTAAAGACTATGCTTTGATTTGTGTGAAAAATAATTGGTTTGTAAATTATTAACAAAGTGAGTTTTGTAGTTCATAAATTAAATAATTGCAAAGTTCAAATTTCTATTTTTCAGTTAAAGATATATTAAAAATATATTAAACTTGACAGATTTTAAATAGATTTATCAAAATTAAGTAAGATGATGGAATTTGGTGGAAGATGATAGAAGATGTTGGGAGATGATAGAAGACGAAGTCTCCAGATAATACAAGAAAGGAGATATTTATAAGAATGAAAGCAGATGACACCGCTTTTATAAAAAAAGAGAGTAAGAGGTAAGAGCAGAAGAGGATGAAGCACTATTGCCGCAGAAATCGAAACAGTTGGAAAGCTAGAAATATGTTTTTTTCAGTTTAAGATATATCTAACTTGAAAAATTTCAACAAATTTCAATTGGCTTTGTGAAATTAAGAAAGATGATGGAATTTGGTAAACAATAACAGAAGATAATAGAAGATTATTTTAGATAATATAAGAAGAGAGATTTTATAAGATGATTGAAGATAGTACCTTTTTACAATAGAAGACAGGAGAAAGAGAACTAAAGAGAGAAGTAGAAACGTGTTAGAAATTATTGAGATGATCATTAAATGATATAGCCCATTGTAGCTCATAAATTAAATAATTGTTAAGCTAAAATTTCTTGATGATCTTGAGATGATGAAAGATGATGTTGAATAATATAAGACGTAAGTTTTCATAAGATGAAAGAAGATGATGCCTTTTTTATAATAGAAGACAGTAGAAGTAGGACTAAAGAGAGAAATATGAAACATATTAGAAAAGGTTAAGATAATATATAAGATGATGAAGCCTCAAAATCAGCAAAATACTCAAAAATCAAACAATTGCAAAGCTAAAAATGTATTTTTTTCAGTTAAAGATATATCTAAATTGACTAATTCTATCAGATTTTATATGGCATTGTGAAAATTTAAAAAGATGATGTGATTTGGTAGGAGATGATGAAAGATAATTGAAGATGATGTTAGATAATATTAAAAGAAAGATGTAATATTCTATGATAGAGAGCAGTAAAAGTAGGACTAAAGAGAGAAATATGAAATGAAAATATGTTACAAATGGTTGAGATGATCTAAAAGATGATGGAGCCTGTTGTTGCTCACAATTTTAATAATTGAAAAGCTGGCTTTTTTCAGTTAAAATTATATCTGACCTGACAAATTTCAGCAGATTTCATATGCCTTTGTGGAAATTTAAAAAGATCATAGAATTTGGTAGAAGATGAGACAAGATGATGGAAGACAATGATAAAGAGAAAATAGACGCATGCTGAAATGGTTAAGATGATCTATAAATATTGGACCAACAAACTATACTTTCGAAAACTCTAAATACTAAATAGCTGTGTCTACAGTCTCTATTAAGTGACAAAGAAGAAATAAGTTTTAGATTCAAGTGAAAAGTAATCGCAAATTAATTGCATAGTATCTATTGTAGTTCATAAATTAAAATAATTGTTAAGTAAATATTTCTATTTAAAGTTATATCTAACTTGACAAATATCTGAAGATTTCAAGTGGCTTTATTTGAAATTAAGGATGATAATGGATTTTGATGGAAGATGATGAAATAATAGAAGATGATGTTACATATTATATAAAGAGAAAATTGAGAAAATGATAGAAGGCTGATACCTCTTTTATAAAAGAAGATAGTAAAAGTAGTGCTAAAGAGAGAAAAATTA
The DNA here is from genome assembly GCA_037043745.1 of Chymomyza amoena. Taxonomy (NCBI): domain Eukaryota; kingdom Metazoa; phylum Arthropoda; class Insecta; order Diptera; family Drosophilidae; genus Chymomyza; species Chymomyza amoena. The sequence continues at coordinate 363,377 of JBAMAX010004560.1, forward strand.
ACGTGTTAAACATGGTTGAGATAATCATAAGATGTAAAGTGAAATGAATGAAAAGTAATCGCAAATTAATTATAAAGTATCTATTGTAGTTCATAAATTATATAATTGTAAAGTAAATAATTCTATTTAAAGTTATATCTAACTTGACAAATTTCTGAAGATTTCAAGTGGCTTTTTTGAAATTAAGGATGATAATGGAATTTGATGGAAGATGATGAAATAATAGAAGATGATGCTACATAATATATAAAGAGAGAATTAATAAATCTAAATACTTAAAGTTATGTCTTAAGTGTTATGTCTCTATTAAGTGATACAGGAGAAAGAATAGTAAATTTCTGTAAAAAATAATTGGCTTGCGAATTAATTCCAAAGTGTCTTTTGTAGGTAATAAATTAATATATCCAGTCTTCAGTTGAAGCTACCTCTAACTTGTCAAATACCAGTGGATTTCAAATGGCTTTGTAGAAGAAAAAAGAGATGATAGAATTTGGTTGAAGATGATGGCAGATGATGAAAGTGGTTAGAAAGTAGTGTAAAGAGAGATGTCAAAAGAGAGTATTAGGTGATAGAAAAGACGTTGATGAAATTTGATACAAGATAGTAGAAGATGATAGCAGATGACGAAAGATGGTGGAAGGTAGTAAAAGAAGGGCAATGCCAACAGACAATAACAGACGGTAGAGGATACTAAAAGAATTTATCAGTGGGATTAAAGGTAATATCGAATTGGTTAGAAAGTGTAGAGTTGATCAATAAGATGAAGGAGCTCAAAATGCATATTTTCGTTAATTCTTAATTAACTAAGGAAAGCGATAAATACTTTAAACAACAACTTCAATATTAAGTGATACATATGATAATAATAGATACATATGTAATTGTAGCTTTTTGCGGTTATTCTGATGAGATGAAGAACTTAGAGCCAATAACCTCTTCACATTTTTTGATGATATAAGAATGCGATTTAGCAAAAAGCAATAGAAAGTAATTAACGACACCGCCGTTCGGATTCGGCTATAAACTGAACGTCCCTGTTCTGTTCGAACAGTTATTAATAGAGATCCCCTATACCCCTCCTCCAAGGGGTCTAACACGGAATTATTTATTTTTTTTTAATAGAAAGTAAAAGTGAATGTAATTGGGGCATGTTATCTCTATTTGCAAAATTATTTGTTCAGAATATTTAAAGGATATTGTGTCTTCAGAGAGATGATTGGGCTATAACGGTTGTTAAGCAAATTCAATAGGAAACTAGGTCTTTCTGAAGATGATGGTCCCATAACATCTCATTTGAGTTTTTTGATTATACTCGTGGCTTATTTGCCTATTCTATCTTAGATGACAATCACTTTCAGTTGCTAATTTGTTTTAAAGTATACATAGAAGCTTCTTAAGAAAATAAATTTCCAAACTTTGAACGACCCAAAAACTGTCATATCAATAAACCATTTTTTTTTATGTGCAAAACTTTTACGTTATAATAATAAGCAACTCATAATTTGTTATAAAAATTTGGTTCATACTTAATGGTGCTTTCTTTTTTATACGAAAAACTTCAAAAATACATAAATTTTTATATAATTTATTTTTTGTTTCTCTTAGCCATTTGCTAATTGCTTAATTATGACACACTACGAAACATTCACACAAATTAAACACTCTGGGCAATTTTGTAGACAACTTGACTATCTGGCAACATAAATTTCATATTTCCTGTCAAATTTATCACTTTTAACCAGAACGTACTGACCCAATTCGCTGCTGGCTTTAATAAACGGCTTGGCGTATAAATTGCTTCAACTTTTTGTGCACATTTTTCAACTTATTAATTTTCCATTAAGTCTTACGAGCAATTAAACTCAACGTTGACAACTACAATGACTGTGATGACCCACAAAATGTGAGATGTCAACAAAGCAAAGGGAAAACAAAAGAAAATCAACCACAAATAAGAGATGAAAATTATCAACACGTTTCGCTTATTAACTGCCAAGACAAAAATATAAATAAATAAATAAATGAAATGTCAGATGAAAATTAAATCCTTTTTGACTTTTCTGTTAGAACAACTGCCATAAAATACGCAAAATATTGTGGAAAATTTCCGGCCAAGCATTGAAAATCAAAAACATTTTAGAGCAAATATTTTTGAAAGCCTGCTGCGGAAATTTTACGCTTGCCTGAGCTTGTACAAGCAAACTACAGAGGACATACCGCTGCCAGCTGCTATGACTTACATAATCCGGCAAAGATGATGTTTTTGCTATTGAAAATGATGATGATGACAAAGATGATGATGTAAATGACAAAGATGATGATGTTAAAGACAAAGATGATGATGATTACGCCAAAGATGTTGCTTATAATGTTAAAGATGATGATGTGCATGACTTTGGTTTTCATTTGAATTGCTACATTGCGGACCCTGATTTAAATTTATGCATGCCGATTTGGCTTAAAGCTGCCAGACAAACATATGGCTACTCAGGAAGTACACGGTAGAATGTAGCTCGTCTTCTGCGGCAGCTGCAGCAATATGTGTAGCATTTTACTTACTTAGCTGCTGATTTAGTTGTCCTAAACCAGAGCTTTTAATATGTATATCTGTAAGCACTCAAGCAGTGTCTGGCCACATGTGTTTGGCAATTTTTCTATGAATATGAAATAAGTTTTTCTCGCATATGCGTAAATAAACAAACAGCCAAGTAGGAGAGACACCCCCAAAAAGCTGTCTGAGCCAAAAAGTTGCTTAAATATTGGCAAACAGTTTGAAATTAAATACATGTAGCCTACTTTACGGCGACCACAATAACAAACGCTGAATTTTAACGCAAATTTTATGCAGAAATCAGATGCCTACAAAGTAAACCCAAAAACGATTCATTTAACCCCAGGGAGCGTAGTAAAGCCCCCTCCCCAAGCCAGGCCATGAAGCAAAGCTGGAATTATTTAAACTATAAAATAAAATATGTATATGGGGCAACCTTTTGGGCCACAAAAGGTAAACAACAAGCCTCAAAAAAAAAAAATAAATAAAAGCCTATTCGAAAGGTACACGCATAAAGTAAGCAAACTCAAAAGGTGTTTTGTATGCTTATCATCTAAAATAAAGCAAATAAAAATGGCTGCCGTGTATCTGTGTATATGCGCGTGTGTGTGTGTGTGAGTTGCATAAGCAATAAAATGTTAAAGGCCGCCACACAGCAACAGTAAAATGTAAATAAGTTGCCAAAGTTGCCACAGTCTCTCTATAGCAGAGCTGGCCAGAGTTGCCACAGCTTAACAACAAGGTCAGTCATAAGCTTCAATTAAATTTTTATCGCAGCGCTCAATTGATGTCCAGACAACAATGACGCGTTCCTGCGTCCCGACGTCCGTCACGATCGCCCGTCAAGTTTATTCCGCCTCTCTAATTTCACTCTATGAGAGAGCAAAAATAATTGCACAAAGCAAATGAAGAGCAGCAGAACGAAGCCGCTACCAACTTCGTTAGCTTTGGTAACTGTCTGAATGAGTTTTATAAAAAATAAAATACAGTGGTGGCCAAATTAATAGAGCTACTTAATGTAAAGCTGTTTAGAGGTAATATAAATGCCAACAGTAGCAACTTAAAAGTAAGTTGATATATAAAGGGTGATTCATTAAGATCTTTTTTTCAATAGGGGTTTTCGTGTGGATCACGCGTGATCCATGACAGCTGTCAAAGGCAAAGTTGTTCAGTATTCATTGGCAAATCATCATGCAAAGATGAACAACGTTTACAAATTATACAATTGTACTACGAAAATCAGCGTTCTGCAATGTTTGATGACACACGACCAAATCGACCACATCCAGCACGTAGTGAAGAGAATATAGCGGCTGTAGCCGGCAGTGTTCACGATAACGCGAGGAATCGATTCGGCGTCGATCGCAACAGCTTGGCCTGTCGTATTCAACCACCTGGCGCATTTTACATTTGGATCTCGGCTTGAAAGTATACAAAATTCAACTCATTCAAGAATTGAAGCCAAATGACCTTCCTGCATGTCGCCGATTTAGTGAATGGGCTCTTGGTAAGATCAATGAAGATCCCTTGTTTTCGACCAAAATTTTGTTCAGTGATGAGGCCCATTTTGGCTCCAGGCTTCGTGAATAAGCGAAATTGCCGTATTTGAGGAGAAGATCAACCCGAAGAGGTTCACCAGCTGCCATTACATCCAATAAAAACAACGGTTTGGTGCGGTCTGTTGGCTGGTGGAATCTTTGGTCCGTATTTTTTGAAGACAAGTCGAACGTTACCATCAATGGCGCACGCTATCGGACCATGTTAACGGACTTTTTGCTGCCTGACATTGATCTCGACGACATTTGGTTCCAACAGGTTGGCGCTCCGGTCCACATTGCCAATGAAACAATGGCTCTATTACGAGATCAATTTGGTGAGCGATTAATTTTACGTACGGGAGCCGCCAAGATCGTGCGATATCACATCGCTGGACTTTTTTCTTTGGGGTTACGTAAACTCAAAAGTTTAAGTGGACAAACCAGCAACGATTGAGGCCTTGGAAGCCAACATTACTCTCGTTATTGGCAAAATACCGGTGGAAATGCTTGAAGGAGTCATGGAAAATTGGACCTTCAGGATGGACAATTTGAAACGCAGTTGCGGCCAACATTTGAACGAGATTATTTTTAAAAAATAAAAGCCATAAAATATCCTTTCGAAATCATAAATAAAGATACCATCATTCCTTTGAAATTTGCATTTGCCAAATCATTAAAAAAAAAAGGTCTTAATGAATCGCCCAATATCTTACTATCTAGACCTGATATACTACTGTGGTCAAATTGAAAGATTTATTTTTAATTAAAACCTCTAAAATTTTTCCTATGTTTCAATGTTCGTAAATGTTGGAGATACGCTTCGATTTGTGAAGTACTAAAAATAAATGAGCCTATTTTTACTATGTCTAAACTTATGGAACAAAGAAGTGGAATAAAATTTTGTTTGCGGAATACGATTTTGACTGCGGAAACCATAAGATACCTTTATCTAAAAACAAAGGAAGTTGCACCCTGTCAGTTTCTCTTAGCAAAGTAAAACCTATCTGCACTCTCCTGCTTTCTTCGCTCAAGACTTCCCGGTCAATAGTTCATGTAAAGGTAGTTTACTTTTTATTTTCCTAAACATTTTTATCAATTTTTTCACCAAAAATAAAGAAGTTAAATAAAATTAATGGCGATTTTTTATAATTTTTCGACATTTCCAGACTCAACCTCCTAAAAACCGCTAATTTTTCTTATCAATCTGATATTTCGAAATGACCTGAAATACAAATCTTTCAATTTACAAAAAAATGTTTATATTTTTTTCACTCCATAAAGTCGACGAAAAAATTCTTTCGACTTCAACCTGATTTGAAATTTTTAAATGCTCTGAACGGCACATCTTTCAATGTAGAAAAAAAAATTTGTTATCACTTCAAAAATCTACGAAAAATTTTCTACGAATTAAACCCACTTTTCTTTAAAGCTTTAAATAAATTTTTGGGGCATAGCTCCCTGTTTGCTTCACTTACAAAAAGTAGAATCTTATTTCCACATTTTGCTTAAATGATAAGTCAATCAAAAGATTTTTCAATCTTCATGCATCCCAAAGTGTGCCAATTATTTTTACCAGCACTGTACTATATGCTATCTTTTTTATATATACGTATATATTTGATGATTTGCCAATTGAATGTTTTGTTCGTTGGACTGTTTTGTTGTTTACATAAAAATACAAACCCGCAACTGCGAAATCGTGCAGTTCGACAAGAAAAATATAATGAGCCAGACAAGCAGCTTCCAGCTAACCAACCAATGCCAACAACGGGCTAGACGCTTAAACTCCGGCTCATTCCTAATCTAGCTCCTGGCACAAACAAAAAAAAAAAAAAAAAAAATGGCCAGACAAAGTGGCGGATAACGGTAAAATGCGTGACTTTCACTTTGATGTGGAGTCCAGAGCCGGGCCAGGCTAAGTAAGACTTGTTGCAAGTCAGTTCAGTTTGAGCTGGAAAAAGTTTGCTTTTACCACTCACTGTTTGCATAGATAGCACGTGCAACATGAAGGGGTAAGTAAGGCAAGAGGAGTTGACTGCAATCTGCCGCTCTTTGTTGCAGTGCTGGGACAGTGAGTGCCACAAAATTAAAGCGCTTAGCTTGGTTTAGTTTAATGAAAAGCAACTTCTAGGAACAAGGCAAACAAAATTTTACTTCAGCCGCTTGAGGCAAAGACATCACAAAAGCCAACACGTGCAAAACGACAGCTGGATCTGCTAGAGATCTGAGGCAGGTTATATTGTGCTGGTGTGCAGTGGTTGCAGCAACATGCAGCCAAGTTGCATATGACACACCTTGAGGCGTCTCAGCCAGCTGGCAAATGTTTGGCTAGAGCGGCGTCAGAAACATTTCAGGGCTTATCAGCTGCAGCACAAACAAAATGCTTGCAACAAAACTTGAATGAAAGCCGCAGGCAGCGGCATACATGTGAGTGTCTTTAGGTGTGTGTCTGGCAATCAAAATTTTCATCTGACAGTTGCAATTTGAATGTGTAACATGCAACTGGCCGCACATCTTCAAGATAGTGGCACCGAAAAGTTTTTATCTTTAGCCCAGAGGAACACTAAGAAAAAAAAAGAAGAGAAGAAGAAACGTCTTGCAAATAAAAATAGGAGTACGCTTCAGTTGTCAGGATCTGTGCCTAAAGTTGAGAGCTCTTAAATTCTTGTTGTGACACCTGTGAAGGGAGTTGTACGTTACAACCTTCATAGCAAAAGGACTTGCACGACAAAGGAAATCAATGTAGCCGAGCCTCTCGATCGGTCTATGCGTATTGGCTGTTTCTAAAAAGCCCCGGAGAGCTAGGACCCTGAAATTTTACCGAAAGGAGCTTCTTTAGATGTATTACTTTGATTTCATTTAGTTTTTCCATCATTTCAACCAATAGTATTTTGCATCTTACTTCAGCAGGTTCTCTTTCTTTGAAACTCTTCTGTGGTGCTGCGAACTTCTGGAGTTATGGATAAAAATAGTAAGTATGCCACCCCATAGTAATCCTAAAGAATTTTGCTTCATACTTCAGCAGGTGTGCAGTGAAGAATTTGTTGCTAACCAAAAATGTGGTAAAGGTTGGTCAAGTAGGAATCTTTTTTTTTTTACGAAATCACCATCAAAAAGAGCTTTGAAAATTTCATAAAATGTGTAAATATCTAATATACAAAAAAAACGTCTCCGGAAATCTTTGGGTAACCTGTACCTGGTACATTCCTTCGGACCTCTAAAAGATATTTATTTATCAAATTTGGTTAAAATATCTTCATAATATATTTACTTCATAGTTAATTTACGATATTCATATTTAGACAGTCTATCTTGGGTAAGAATGAGATGGTTTGGGATACCTAACTCGACCAAAAGATGTTTGTTTAGGAAACAAAATAATTCCATGAAAAAAAATAAAGAGAGAGTATTCCAGCTGCGGTAAGTGCAAGAGGTTTTAGCTTTGTTTTCCCTGCACTTTCTAAATAAATCTGTCAGTTTTTTTTTGTATTTTTTGAGTAACTCAGATAGTTGGCGTAACATCTTGAAACGTAAATCAGAGTGAAGTAGCGTAAAAAAATATGTAGCATACTTTGCGGCTTGCCGCCAAATTGTGTGTAAATACTTAAAAAGTCGTTAGTGACGTCAGTGAAACGCAAGAAATGGCCAAGTTAAGGAGCAGCCCCTGGTCACTAGAGCAGGCATGGCTATACGGAGCGGAGCAGTGTTGCACAAAATGCCAGAACTGCGCATTTTTAATGAGTTTAGTCGGGGGAGTCGTCGGCGGAGGCATTCATTACAAAAATATGCAAGCATTGATGATTGATTGAATGGAGCCAAGACTCTTCAAGCCCGCTGCATACAAATGCATTCGAGCGGAAGCGGAAGAGAGAGCGAAAGCTGCAGCAAGGAGCAATGGAGTTCGGATTTTGCAGCTGCCATAAATTGCGCTTGAGCGCTCAAATAAATTTGCTTAATCAAACTATTTAGGTGCTGTTTCCATTGCTGCTGCTGCTGCACTGGCTCCAAACAAGTCAAGCTGCTGCAGTGCTATCGTAATGGCTAAAATCTGACATGGAACCACTGTGCGTCGTCAGCCATGTTGATGACGACAACATCACCAACAGCAACAGCAACAACATGCACTTTTAGGCATTGGCCAGACGACATTCATAATCCTAATTAATTGCCGACATCGTAGCGTCACAGGACCAGCTGCCACTGCCACTGCAGCAGCTCCAGCTGCTCCAACTTGCCTCTGGCAGGTGTACGTGAGCACTTCGTGCGCGCCATTTAGTCCTGGAGAGCATGTGTAGCATGCAGCTAGGCGTTTACGCTGCCTTCTAATATCCTGCCTCTTTGCTGCTGCTATGCTACTGCTGCTGCTACTGCATCATTATTTCCTTTTGATTTGGCGCTGGCTGCTAAAAGTCGTGCCATGTTGATTGAAGCATTCTGGCTGCCTGTACTCAATCCGCCCCATCCTGCTCAGCATTCCACAACCAAACAGCGACACATTTCATGCACTTCGCTGAGCTTTCAAGTTGCTCAACGCGTTTGATGTTTGATTCCAAAGAGAGCTTCACTACCTCCTTCGTAGGTGTACACAAAACGCACCCATTTATGCAAGGGTCTCCTATCTAGAAACTGCTGGTATGGTGCTACCATTATGCGGATGCAATAATGTTTAATGCTCGCTCCGAGTGTGATATCTGCCTGGGCGGACATATAGAAAGCCAAAGCTGTGCATATCAAAATGCTTTCGAGCATGCCAAGAATATGCGTACAGTTTAGTATACAGCTGAAGAAGATTGATATTAAAGAGGCTACAACATTTAAATATTTCTGTATATTGGCTATAGATTGGAAAGGAGCAAGCAATCGGACTTATGGCATATGGGATATATAATGAACGAAACTCTTTGAAGCCAGCCAATTTTTAGTTCGTACTGTCCGATTCTTCCGATTATTATATCAATAACCGAAGGAGCTTAAGGGAAAGAATGTCGGGTAGATAGACAAAAGAAAGCCTGATGGAGCCTCTTAAGCAAGTTGACTCTTGAGCAGCATAAACAATCGAGTCATTGTATCCAGTTTGATTAAAAGCTATAATCATCAAATCGGAATGTACTCAAAAAATTACTTGGGGTATATCATCCGCAAAGATGTGTTTTTCTGTCTCGGAGTTCGTCACCTGGACATGGTGACAGGGCTTAGATCTGCAAGGACTCTGAGAGTCAATGCCGGCAGTAGCATACCTACGGGTAGGGTCATCATTGTCATAAGATCTTCGAAGAGTAGTGACTCCAAGAGCGATCCACAATGCAGTGCTGTACTCAGGCTAGGGGGCCTAGTTACAAACCTGTCACTGCGAGCAGAGTTATCAGGAGTGACTTTGAGCTTATAACTTACTGTCAGAACCCTGCTCCTTCAGACATCTCTTTATAAACGTGAGATTGAGCCCGAAGAATATCAATCATCAAATCGGAACGTAGATACTTATATACTCAAAAAATTGCTTGGGGGATATCATCCACAAAAAGGTGTTTTTCTCCCTCGGTGATTGTCACCTTGGTGACGGGGCTCAGTAGCTGCAAGGACTCTGAGAGTCAATGCTGGCTGTAGTATAACTACTGGTAGGGTCATCCTTCTCATAAGATCTTCGAAGAGTAGTGACTCGAAGAGCGATCAACAATGTAGCGTCTGTGCTCCAGGCAAGGAGGTGGAGTGGGGGGGTCCTATTTAAAAGCGACCTGTCACTGCGAGCAAGACTGACTTTGAGCTTATAACTTGCTGTCAGAACCCTGCTCCTTCACAAATTTCTTTATAAACGTGAGATTAAGCCCGAAGAACGTAGATACTTATATACTCAAAAAAAAGTTTGGGGGTTATCATCCACAAAGAGGTGTTTATCCCCGCGGCGATTGTCACCTTGACATGGACTCTGAGAGTCAATGCCAGCAGTAGCATAACTACTGGTAGGGTTATCCTTGTCATAAGATCTTTGAACGTAGCGTCTGTACTCCAGGCTAGGGGGGCCTATCTAAATGGGACCTGTCACTGCGAGCAGAGTTATCAGGACTGACTTAGAGCTTATAACTTACTGTCAGAGCCCTACTCTTTCACAAATTTCTTTATAAACGTCAGATTAAACCCGAGGAATATCAATCTCCAAGTCATACCCGCGTTCCTGCGGCTAATTCACCTGTTTCAAGAGCATGTACGATGGACTTGGAGGTGCAAACCCTGTGTTTTAGAAATAACAATTCAATTCAATTTCCAAGAAGAACAAAATATATTCATGACCCTATGACCCACTAGGAGAAACTTTACAAGATTGATATCGAATATAATTAACGACCTTTATTAAATATATGATGCTAAACAGATGGGCAGTTGAATTTTTAATCCATGGAGCACTGTGCCTATGGATGGTATGATTATAATTGGACTCAAGGTAGCGGAGTTACGTAGAACGCGGGATGTTATTTTTATTAGGCGTAACGATTATTTCATGATTAAATCAATTTTGAGGGCTATAATTTTTTCTTCCCATTGCGTCCAATCAAATCGTTGGCGACCAAGTCTGTATCATCGCCCATTTCTGTGTCCTTATCAGCCACTTCATCGTCTTCATCTTCACCCATATATTAAAAGCGTTCTACGTTCCATACGGGCACATCCTTGTCCTGTACTTGGGGTAAGAGTGCCAGGGTTTACTATGTCTAGGGTCACTCTACCTGGGATCACTTTTTTTGGATCACGCTGCTTCGGATAAGACTCTCTGAGGATCCTTGGCTGATATATTATTGGAGTTTCTTCTGGCTTTGTTCTCCGAAATATCAAGCGGTGCATCCCGAAATGAGCAGAATATTCACTTGAAGCTAGAACTAGGTAAGTTATCGAGTGCCAATTCTAAAGCATTTGGCAGGGATCGTAAATAAGAATTATGGTGATGAATATAATCAATGGAATGTTACAAAACAGCTTTTTTTTTGCAAGCTTAAATTAAGTTTAAGTCATTTAACCGATATCAAATTTCGATAAGAAATACCCTCAGCTCAACACTCTTGCTGTACTTAGTCCAATAATAATAATTATACAAACAAATCTCTCATCATCTGCAACAACTTAAAACAGCGCAACATTATGCAAATATTATAGCCCAATATTCCAAATATTGAAATGAACTTCAACTGGACAAACAAAGACTTTGAGTTTGGAAGAAAAATGGGCAAAGTTTTTAGCCGTTAAAAAAGGGGAAACAAGATGAAAGTGTGCAAAGACATCAACTGACAAATTGAGTAAGACAGAGAAGACGGAGCAAGTCGGCACATTAAATAAGCCGCAATAATCGAAGTCGAACATCAATGGCAATGACGTGAGCCCGAAGGCAGTTGCCGAAGAGACCACGGCAGATGACGACGACGACGACGATGAAGAAGACATGGAAGCTGTACTCATTTGCTTTGGAAGCCAACGATACCGATAACAGGCAAAAGGCTTAAGAACCAAAAGAGCGAAGGGGGAACCAAAAAGTATGCAACACAATTTTAATTAGTTTTGAAAAGTATTTTAATTTTTGCAATTTGTGTGCCACACGGCAAGCGGCAAGAAAGCAGCCCGAAGTAAAGGGGTAGCAGGGTAGATGCTGTCCAACGCCCCCCCAAGGCAGAAATCTTTGCAAAGCAATTTTTATTTTGCAGCCCCTGTTAGAGTTGGAAGACGCTCGAAGAGCAGCCCCTAAAAGTCTTGTATAATTTTGCACTTTTATGATTATTAACATTATTAGTTGTAATGAGCGTCGTCAGCGCGTTTTAAAGTTCTCAATTGTAGCTGGCAAAATTTGCTCTATTCAAAGTACGAATGCGTGGAACAAAGCGCATACAAAAAAAAAGAAAAAGCACACAAAACAAAATTGAATAAAGCAAGAGAAAAAAACACAAAAAGGAGTTACAGAGAAGCGAAAAAAAAATAAACTGCACAGAGAAAGTTTCAAAAGTTGTGAGAAATTTTTGCAATTATTTTTCTGTTTTAATGTAATAGTGGCGTTAGCTTTTTTCTCACTGAGCGCCGCTTTGAAACAAAAACTTTGTTTAAACTATGCGGGCCCAAAGCGGGGCGTGGGCTGTACTGGGTTGCTGCTAGAGGGCGGGTAGCTGTGGAGCGGGCCTGGCCAGTTTAGCGGTTGCGTCGAGCATGCTAAAAAGTATGCTTTGATTTTGAGTCTGACGTTTGACGTTTGGGCATTGCGTGGAATTTTGTGTTCGAATTGTTTGTGCTTCGGGTTTTTGTGGGCTTTGGCTATATTTTTGGATTTCTGCTGCTTCTTTTTTACAACGATTTTTTTTTTTTTGGTATTGGTCAAAAAGTTTTCAAATTAAAGGCACGAGTTTTGACCAAAAGTTTCGTATTGAAGAAGGGTCAATGGCAACATTTTTGCGGTTATTGCTATGATTAGTGGCTTTATATTAAACTTACGCATGGCTAAAGACAGTTGACTTACCTGAAAAGAGATAGAAAAAAAGGTTATATGAATTTTTTTGATTAAAAATAATAATTTTAGAATAATTTAGATGACTTGATTACTGTACGTCACTCCCAGCTGGAGCATGGAAATAACTTTTCGCAGAGAAAAGAGACATAATTAATAATTGGATTATCTTGAATTAATAAAGATTTTGAAATAATAATACAATAATTTAAAAGTATTGCATTAAACTTTATTCTCTTCCGCAGAAATTACACTAAATTAGAGGCAGACGACGTTTTAAAATGCTGTACTTTCAGCACAAGGGTACATTAAATTTTATACAATTCTTCTTCTTATGTGGCCATAACAACCCGATTACCGGATAACGGCCTGCCTTAAAACATCCCTCCAGGCGCCTCTGCATTGCGCGCGCCTTCTCCAGTTGGTCACACCGAGGGAAGACAGGGCCTCTTCCACCTGGCCATTCCAACGCAAACACGGTCGTCCTCTCCGCCGACGGCCGCTGACTACCGCATCGAACACACGTCTAGCTGGAGCATCCTCGTCCATCCTAACGACATGCCCGAGCCAGTGAAGGCTGCGGTAGTCATCACCAACTCGAATAGGACCAAAGATCTTGCGCAGTACTTTCCTCTCGAAAATTCCCAAGGCAGCTGCATCAGTTAGCGACACGGTCCAGGCTTCCGCGCCGTAAAGAAGCACTGGAAGGATGAGTGCCTTGAAGAGTGTTAGTTTTGTCGCGCGAGATAAATAGCACCTGTTGGCAAGAGTGATTCTGCGCTTGATCTCCAGGCTGTTGTCGGTGGTAACGGCGGTGCCAAGGTAGATGAATTCCTTGACAACATCGAAAGTATAGCTGTCGGCCGTAATCTGGGACCCAAGCCGCCGCACGTCCCTATTTGTCGACAGCATATACTTCGTTTTGCCCTCATTTACCTCCAGACCCATTTTCGCACTCTCCCGTTTGATAGCATTGAAGGCCGCGGTGACATCTTGCTTGGTACGCCCAATGACGTCGATGTCGTCGGCGTACGCAAGGAGCTGGACACTCTTGTAGAAGATGAAGAGGTCGCACGGTATCAAAAGGCTCGGAGAGGTCCTTTCCTACCTTGACGGAGCTGCAGGAATTACTCAACGTCATTCTTCTCAGCTCAGACATTGCGGCATATACGCGATCCCTTATTGGGCTATCGAAGTCGACGAACAGGTGGTGAGTGTCGACTTGATGTATTTTATACAATTACGTCACATATAAACACTAGACTATCAAGACGCTTCTAACAATTTATCATTTGTCCAATTACGATAAGCAGTCTAGATGCTCAGGGGAAACAGAGAAACCCCGAACTCGGAGAAAGAAAGAAAGAAAATATGTTCTTTTTATATACATAATATCTTAAACTAATCATTGCATTTTTTTAAATCTGTGAGATCTTTGGTTACCGAGTTGAGACTAAACCTACTGTGAAACAAATATCTTAATATACCCGCTTTAAATGCTCTTAAAAGATTTCAGCAATATGCCTACACATTATGGTCAACCAACAATTGTCTTTTATTAAAATTCATATAAAGCAACCCCATTAAAACTGACTTTAAATAAAGTAATTCAAAATAAATAGATGTCATTAAACGCTTTGCCTACTAAAACTAAAATACTGTCCCTAACCCAAACAAGCCAATTTTAAGCTCGAATGGCGATAAAGCCTACGGCAAAACTATCAAATTCCATTGGGTACAACATTCCAGTATATATATATATAGTATAAATATATGTTCTAGTAGAACTTAATCACACAACTCATTTGTCGCATACAAAAACAAGTCCCAGAGTCTGAGCCACATGGGAGCAAATGTGGTTTGGACTGTAGTCAGTCGGACTGTTTGTCGCCTCATGTCTGTTGTCTGTCATCTGTGTCTGAAATAGAAAACCCAAAACGAGGCAACAACAAAGATATCTTGGAACGAAGACATGACAGAGACCAGCCGTAGCATCCACTGAGCCGTACAACTAACACAGACTTTTGTTTATGTGTCATAAAAATTACTCATACGTTAATAATTTAAACTGATGGCTGTTGATGATAGCCAGGCGGCAACCACAACCACTGTGAGTTGGGTTGGCAACTCTCTCTGCCTGATCTGATGGTAATGAAATCAATGCGAAATGAAAACCAAATACACGAATCCTATGCCAAATTCTGAATAAACAGTAAACAAGGTGTTGGAGGCGCTCCCAGTAGAAGCACCTAAAGCTGTTTTCCTAACTGGATAACTTTCATTATAACAAGGCATAAAATTCATAATCCAAACAGAGAGCAGATAATAGATGAATGTCCTCTGTGGAAGCATCTTGCGTTGGCAGATTCATTATTTCATCAATAAAACAATGCGGCAATCAATATTTTGGCATGGTTTATCTGTTTGCTTTGGCATGTTTGACAACTATATACATAAATAGCAAGACATTCAACAACAATACATAAACATTATGTACAGATGGCGTTATATATCTAATGTTGACACCATAATTTCAGATACTACGTTTGTGGATTTTGGTAATTAGGATTTTACCCCAGAATCTGTCCCTGCACCAGATTGATCTTAATTAACACTAACGTTTTGTTATTAAAGATTGGGAGGATTTAGCACCAGAGTCAATTCAGATTTTCCACCTCGAAACGGAAGAGGTTAACTCGATTTATATCTCAAACTGGAAGCGAAGAACCTACGAGCCGTCTCGCAACGAAGATTGGGTTATGGAAAGCTGCATTATATACGGAAGACGAATACTCGATCCGTTTCTGTACTAGGAACTTACGAGCCATTCCGCAATTATGACTGGACAAGGGGAAGCTGCAATATCAACGAAAGAGGCTACTCGATTCATTTCTTAACCTAAAATCGTAGAACTTACGAGTCGTCTCACGAAGGAGGAACTAGGTAAAGCTGCAATTTAAGCGGAAGCTCACTCTCTCTCTATTCATTTCTAAACCCCATTTCTTGTAACGAAGACTGCAATAGAAGGATTGGGCAAGAGATGCCCTGTTTGAGACGCAAGATAATAAGCACGTTGGAAGAAATATGGGAAGCACTACCAATTCCCAATTACCAAAATACCATTGTACCCCCTTCACGGCACAGAACTCTGCCAAAGGCCAAAGACCCGCATTTTATATATTCCAGTAACGATCCCCGGTGGAAGAACGTACATTGAGAACTCATAGTTAATAAAATTATATGCTTTTTATTATTATTATTGTGACCCCCAGGTTTTATCCCAAGAGCCGTCTTACAACTGCAACTGCCCAGTTGGTATAGCCCTCGGCATCCTTGTACATATTAAACCAGCGATCATATCCAATATGGATCTCGGCGTTGGGCACTGAAAAATCGATACCGGGTTGTGACCAAATGACAGACCGCACCAAAGCATCGCGCCAGCTTACGATTATAAAGATCGCAAGAGGACTACCAGCTCTGGAACCGATTACTTTAAAATGTCCGTCGTTTTTTGAGCCACATCGAGGCGAGTTCCATTACCCTGCTGCCTTGCACCGGCAGTTTAATGTACACATGGTTATTTAGAAACGTTGCACCATGTAAAAGATCTAGTCATTCCTCATCGTTATAAAAGCAGATCATTTCTGAATGATAATCCTTAATCACTTCTTCGGCTTAGATTTCTGTTTACTTTGGCATTTCTTAACCATTGCCATCAGTTTTTTTTTCGTCTTTAACTCTTTCTTCAATTTGGCGCACTTTTTCTCAAGCTCCAATTGTTCGCACTTCTTTTTCAGATCTGCGTTTTTCTTGTTCTTTCTGGATCCTTTTTTATTTTTGCGATTCTTTGAACCTTTTCTCTTCATGCTCGAGGATTTATTCTTTTTGGATTTGCTCTTCTTGGAACCTTTTCTCTTCATGCTCGAGGATTTATTCTTTTTGGACTTTCCTTTGGAAGATTTTTTACCCTTTTTGGATCCACCTTTACCCTTTTTGCCACCCTTCTTCAATTTGGCGCACTTTTTCTCAAGCTGCATTTGGTCGCACTTCTTTTTCAGAGCGGCGTTTTTCTTATTCTTTCTGGATCCCTTTTTATTTTTGCTCTTTGAACCTTTTCTCTGCATGCTCGAGGATTTATTCTTTTTGGATTTGCTCTTCTTGGAACCTTCTCTCTTCATGCTCGAGGATTTATTTTTTTTGGATTTTCCTTTGGAAGATTTTTTACCCTTTTTGGATCCACCTTTACCCTTTTTGCCACCCTTCTTCAATTTGGCGCACTTTTTCTCAAGCTGCATTTGGTCGCACTTCTTTTTCAGAGCGGCGTTTTTCTTATTCTTTCTGGATCCCTTTTTATTTTTACTCTTCTTTGAACCTTTTCTCTGCATGCTCGAGGATTTATTCTTTTTGGATTTGCTCTTCTTGGAACCTTTTCTCTTCATGCTCGAGGATTTATTTTTTTTGGATTTCCCTTCGGAGGATTTTTTACCCTTTTTGGATCCACCTTTACCTTTCTTCTTTTTGCCGTCCTTCTTCAATTTGGCGCACTTTTTCTCAAGCTGCATTTGGTCGCACTTCTTTTTCAGAGCGGCGTTTTTCTTATTCTTTCTGGATCCCTTTTTATTTTTACTCTTCTTTGAACCTTTTCTCTGCATGCTCGAGGATTTATTCTTTTTGGATTTGCTCTTCTTGGAACCTTTTCTCTTCATGCTCGAGGATTTATTCTTTTTGGATTTTCCTTTCGAAGATTTTTTACCCTTTTTGGATCCACCTTTACCCTTTTTGCCACCCTTCTTCAATTTGGCGCACTTTTTCTCAAGCTGCATTTGGTCGCACTTCTTTTCAGAGCAGCGTTTTTCTTATTCTTTCTAGATCCTTTTTTATTTTTGCTCTTCTTGGAACCCTTTTTCTTCATGCTTGAAGATTTCTTCATATTTTTGGATTTGCTTTTTGAAGATCTTTTACCCTGTTTGGATCCACCTTTGCCCTTGTTACTTCCACCCTTGGCGGAACCACCTTTTTACTGACTGTATTCTTCTTCGCACAAGGATCGTTTTTCTTCACAGCTCCTGATTTACCACCCTTTTTGGATCCATCTTTACCTTTCTTTTTGCCATCCTTCTGAGCTGCGCTTTTCTTATTTTTTCTGGACCCTTTTTTGTTTTTGCTCTTCTTGGAACCTTTTCTCTTCATGCTTGAGGATTTATTCTTTTTGGATTTGCTCTTCTTGGAACCTTTTCTCTTCATGCTCGATGATTTATTCTTTTTGGATTTTCCTTTGGAAGATTTTTTACCCTTCTTGGATTTACCTTTACCCTTTTTCCCACTCTTCTTCAATTTGGAGCACTTTTTCTCAAGCTCCATTCGGTCGCACTTCTTTTTCAGAGCTGCGTTTTTCTTATTCTTTCTGGATCCCTTTTTATTTTTACTCTTCTTTGAACCTTTTCTCTGCATGCTCGAGGATTTATTCTTTTTGGATTTGCTCTTCTTGGAGCCTTTTCTCTTCATGCTCGATGATTTATTCTTTTTGGATTTTCCTTTGGAAGATTTTTTACCCTTCTTGGATTTACCTTTACCCTTTTTGCCACTTTTCTTCAATTTGGCGCACTTTTTCTCAAGCTCCATTCGGTCGCACTTCTTTTTCAGAGCTGCGTTTTTCTTATTCTTTCTGGATCCCTTTTTATTTTTACTCTTCTTTGAACCTTTTCTCTGCATGCTCGAGGATTTATTCTTTTTGGATTTGCTCTTCTTGGAACCTTTTCTCTTCATGCTCGATGATTTATTCTTTTTGGATTTTCCTTTGGAAGATTTTTTACCCTTCTTGGATTTACCTTTACCCTTTTTGCCACTTTTCTTCAATTTGGCACACTTTTTCTCAAGCTCCATTCGGTCGCACTTCTTTTTCAGAGCTGCGTTTTTCTTATTCTTTCTGGATCTTTTTTTATTTTTGCTCTTCTTGGAACCTTTTCTCTTCATGCTTGAGGATTTATTCTTTTTGGATTTGCCTTTGGAAGATTTTTTACCCTTCTTGGATTTACCTTTACCTTTCTTCTTTTTGCCACCCTTCTTCAATTTGGCACACTTTTCCTCAAGCTCCATTTGTTTGCACATCTTTTTCAGAGCTGCGTTTTTCTTATTTTTTCTGGATCCCTTTTTATTTTTGCTCTTTTTGCCAGACTTTCCTTTCTTGCCTTTACCACCCTTTTTACTGCTCTTCCAAATTCCAGCTTTTTTACATAATTTCTTTATGACTTTCTTTCTGCATTCTGCTTTGATTTCAGCTTTAATACAATCACCTACTTCCACAAATTGTTTTTTCTGCTTAGGAGGCAATTTTTGAACTTCTTTGCAGATCTTCCTCATTTCCTTTTTTATGCACTTTTGCAAACTCTTTTCGTATTCTGGATTTCCACTTTTGGTGCTCATTCGCTGAGAGTCTTTCATCTTCTCTCCCACATTTTTGCATGCCTGCAAAAGTTTTGATATTACCGTTGGGTTTGCGTCCTGATTAGCCGATTTGATAGACAAGTTCCTGTTTGTATCGGAGCTTGCAGTTTCTTTGCCAGAAATACCCTTTCTTTTATCTATTTCTGTCGACAAGGCTCGAACGTCCTGTGAAATTTGTTCTTCAGCTTGTTTGAGCACACCTGTACTATTGACAGTTTTCTTCGATACAGCATTTTTCTTAGACACTCCATGGCTTAGAGGTTTCTTAGTGATCTTATCCGTGGCATAGCAACGATCTTGATATTTCACCAGTGAGGGCGTTGCCAGACTAACGCGGTAGAGCAGCACTGACCGCGCCAAGGGGCTTTGTAGCTTTGCCACTAGGCAGCACGTAAATCCTTTTAGCGACATAATTTAGCACTTTTAATTTAGTTTAATTTTAAATGGCCAAAAGCATATTATAATTCTTGGAACCGAAAAGCTACACATAAAATTTTGATTTTTTTTAAGTTTTGTTATTATATTCTCATGATATTTTTTTTTATTCACGTATTTTTTTATATTATTGCCGAAATTATATCCTATTAATTTTGAGGTTGTGTTCGGTTGAGTAACAAACTGTTTATGAGCTCTAAGCTCAAATATAAAATGTACCTCAATTTGACATTAGGTCAAACGGCCTACTTGTTTAAAATTTTGTAAAATTTTCTAGTGAACCAGGTGGCAACTCCGAAAAAATAAATTTAAAATTTTGATATTTTTTTTTTTACGTTTTGTTAGTAAAATTTTTTCATGATATTTTTTGTATTCACTTATTTTTTTATATTATTGTTTCACTATTAATGAGGCCGAAATAATATTTTTTTAATTTTGAGGTTGTGCTCGGTCGAGAATAAAACTTGTTATGAGCTCTAAGCTCACATCGAAAATATACCTTAATTTGGTAGGTCAAACGGCCTGCTTGTTAAAAATAATTTTGTATAATTTTTTTTAGCCAACTAGATGGCAACTCTGTGCGCAGAGCAATTATGGAAAATGAATCGTGGAAGACACAATCTATCGAATTGCGTGTTTCAGGGCAGATTATTTTCAGAACTCCGAGGCAATTGCGAGTTTTGACATTAAATGCCCGGGACAAGTCACCCATCTGCCATCTGTGGTCCAATCATCCGCCGACGCCGCATAAATTCGCCTTCCTGTCAACATCCACTCTCCAGTCGAATGTGGCAAACATTGACGCTGTCTTCGACGGCTAATCCCAAGCTGCACCATATAATCATTTCGGTCCAACTTAAAGCATAACGCCAAGCGCCCATTTCAAGGTATCCCCATTTAGTCGCCTCTTACGACAAGTAGGGGAACACTGAGGTGGATATTCTAATCCCGCCACCCCATGGGAGACGAGCAGAGGCACAAAAAAGTTGTTCTACTGCATAACAACGCTCGGTCTCACGTAGCCGATCTTGGGAACGCTCAAATGAGAAGTCCTACCCCACCCGCCATAATCCCCAGATATTGCGCAGACCGATTAATACTTAATTCGCACATGTTCTTGCTGATCAACAGTTGCACTCATATGAAGATATCGCAAAAAGGCTTGATTCGTGGATAGCCAGCATTATGCTCAGCAAGGTCAAAGTAAACTGACTGTGATAGGGCAGCCAATATATCGTCTTCGGGCTTGAATATCAAGGATATACCTAGTGCCAAAGGCAGCACAGCAGGATGACCGTCGTTAGTCCCCAAATGAGTCGCTTCTTGTCAAGCTAGCCTGGATTTATAGGGCTTCAGGGCGGATCATAGAGGAAGCAAATCTAGGCTAGATTGACAAAAAGCGACTTGGCATGAGGCTAAAACTAGGCATCATCCCGAAAATCACCTAGCTTACTTGGCCCTTAAAAGCATCTAAATGTAATTCCGACTCGAAGATTGAAACTGAACGTTGACAACCAGCGATATTGGCAAGAGGCCACAGCTGGTGCTTGGGAGAAACGCTACAAAATTGGGATATTAGAGCTACATGAACTCCTGAGGTTCCATTGTTCGGGAGTACACATATATCTGGCAAATCGTCTAATTTAGGAAACGAGGTTCTTGACCGTAGGTGTGGTGGCGCCAGGTGGTAGCTCTCTGCAGGATGTGACACTATTGATTTGCATAGTAAAGCTTCAAAGAATAGACGACTTTTGTTCCCTTGTCTACAGGCGGCTGAAAAAATTATCGACATCAGCGAAAGCCTCCTCACTAAAACTTCAACAATGGGATGTCATAGGGATGGGGGATAGGGATGTCAGTAGTATACAGACTGTAGAGAAGCTGCGCAAGAAAGCTCCCTTGAGGTACTCTAGCAGCCTGACAGTGGTGAGCGTGCTTTTCATTTTGACTCGAAATCTTCTGGCCCCTAGTTATGACCCAATGTCGACGTCCGACCATACTCTTAGAGAAATTCCGTCCGGCTATTTGCTGATTCCACCTTCTCCACCATTCAGTTTTTGGCTTTACTACACTAGATAGAGCTGACACAGCCAACGAAGAAGAGCTAGAAGAGTTGAGCTAGTGAGTCAACCCTGTTTATTTTTTCAATGTATGGGATTATAACGTAAGCAGTTGTGAAGTTGATGGCACATATCGTCTAGAATCAAAACATTACTTCTAAATTTGGCTTCCATTAAAGCCTGCAAAACATTTCTATCTTTAAGCTGATTTTTAGCCAAAAAAAAAGCGAAAATTGTAATTTTAGATACAGCCCACGCAAGCTCTGTTTTCAACGAGCTATCTGTGTCACTCCCAACTAAAGTCTCATCAAGCCGCTGAATAAATCACTAACATTTGCACAACAAAAGCGCTGCCTAGACCAGCCCACAACTATGGCAAAGGCAAACGAATGCCACATTAACACCACACACAGATACAGATACACACACACTCGCAGAGATACAAAACCGTCATCAGCCTAAAAATAGGCAACAAGATACACCGTGTAGCATAGACAAACAGTTTTGTCGAACATAAAATCGAGCACAACTTAATTAAATGTTCAAAAGCGTGGCCACACCATTGTGGCACAATGGGCAGGTGTGTGGCATGAAGCTGCTGCTGTGGGTTGAAGTGTGGCAGGCAGGTTTCAGGGGGTTGGAGGTTGCAGGTTTACGCGTCTTCAGTCAACATTTCGCCGAAAGACGTTGACAACCAGCAGCTGTTAACTTCATTTTGGCTGCTCTTCTGTGTGTGAGTTGTTCCACTTTTTACCCCTTTGAAAACTTTATTTCGGTTTTGTTTTGGGCGGCGTGAAATTAGCAAAGCTGTCAACTGTCAGCGGGTTGCCATTACCTTGTGAACGTAGAAATGTGTGTTGGCAACACTGGCAGAAAAATGCTGGCTGGAAACAAAAATTAATAGAATTATTGCTACCGCGTGTCTACAACGTGTTTTTTGGAGGGAAGTGGTTGATTCAGACCTGGCAAGTCCACCGCCGACCAGATATTCACACTGGACGCCAAATCCTGGAAAAGACCCACGAACATCAAGTCAACACTCACCACCTGTTCGTCGACTACAAAGCACCTTTCGATGGCCCAATAAGGGATCGCGTATATGCCGCAATGTCTGAGCTCGGTATCCCTGCGAAGCTGATAAGGCTTTGCAGAATGACGCTGAGTAATTCCTGCAGCTCCGTCAAGGTAGGAAAGGATCTCTCCGAGCCTTTTGATACCGTGCGAGGTTTCAGACAAGGCGACCCCTTATCATGCGACCTCTTCAACTTCGTCATGGAGAGCGTTCTGCGGACGGCCGGCGTGCATCGCTATGGCACTATCTTCTACAAGAGTGTCCAGCTCCTTGCGTACGCCGCGGCGCGCCGACGACATCGACATCATTGGGCGTACCAAGCAAGATGTCACCGCGGCCTTCAGTGCTATCGAACGGGAGTCTGCGAAAATGGGTCTGGCGGTAAATGAGGGCAAAATTAAGTATATGCTGTCGACAAGTAGGGACGTGCGGAACCTTGGGTCCCAGATTACGGCCGACAGCTATACTTTTGATGTTGTCAAGGAATTCATCTACATTGACACCGCCGTTACCACCGACAACGACGTCAGCCTGGAGATCAAGCGCAGAATTACTCTTGCCAACAGGTGCTATTTCGGTCTCAATAGGCAATTGAATAGTAGAGTCCTCTCTCGCGTGACTGATACAGCTGCCTTGGGAGTTTTCGAGAGAAAAGTACTGCGCAAGATTTTTGGTCCCATTCGAGTTAGCGATGACTACCGCATCCGTAACAACCAGGAGCTGTATAAGCTCTTCAACGACATGGACGTTGCTCAGCATATCAACATCCAGCGGCTTCGCTGGCTCGGGATTGTCGTTAGGATGGACCGTGTTTGCGTTGGAAAGATCAAGTGGAAGGGGCCCTGTCTTCGCTCGGTGTGACCAACTGGAAAAGGTGAGCGCAATGCAGAGGCGCCTGGAGACATGTTTTCAGGTAGGCCGTAATCCGGTAATCGGGTTATGGCCACATAAGAAGCAGAAGTGCTTATGAACTTCTTGTAGAACTTAATCAAAGCAACATCGGTGTGGACTGAAAAGAACGCAATCTTCTGGTAACCAATTTTAACTGGGTTAGTACTTGACCTTCTCTGCATTATATATGCCAGATCTTAGAAAATTTCTTTCATTAAATTTTGTCAGAGTTTCTTATTTTTTCCCAGTGTAGAGTCTGCGAGTTCATGACTCGAAGACATTCTGCCTCAATTGCGCTTCAACACCTTTTCTAGTTGAAGTTTCTTCATAAACTCGAACTCGGCGCGCATGAATACATCTTAGCTTGCGTGTATCTATGTGAGCGTATGTGTGTCTGTGTGTATGTGTACGTAATGTATCTGTGTGAGTTTGTAAATTATGGCATAGTACGTCTGCTAGCGCCATGCCAACAACCTTTGGCGCGTTGTTTGTAATTTGTTAATTTCCCGCATTTAGAAATTAATTTTCACTTCATGCGCCGCCAAACACACAACAACAAAAACAACAAACACTAACACCAACAACAATGCCTTGCAACATGCCATCATGCCACGTATGTGAGTGTGTAACTGTATGTGTGCCTGCGTTTACCTTTCGCACTCTCTCTCACACATACACACACGCCTACTCACAGGTATGCTTTAAAATGGCGTCGCACTGTGCCCCCGTTTACACTACACCGCAAAAACCCTTACCCCAAAAACTTTTGCCACAATTATGTCTAACGTTGCCAACTCCGCTTCTTGCCCCAAAAAACAACAACAACAACAGCAGCAGCAGCAGCAACAACAACAATTGCAACTTCAGAACATTTGCTATTTAAATTCTTTTATGGTGGCATTAATTTTTGCAACTTGTTTGTTGCTGGTTTTATTTTACGCTCTTAATTTTTTAAGTGTAAATCGGCAAGTGTCTGCAATGAGTTTTTATACCTGCAACTTAAATAAGGGTATAAAGGGTATCTAAGGTTCATCGAGATGTTTGTTACAGAAGTAAAAGAATGATCGTCATCGATCGTTGGCTTCTTGGGGAGTCAAAGGCATATCTTAGCCTACAGGCTAAAAAATCGAGTCTATATAGATCGCAGAGTTCTTGGATACCATTAAGAGATCCAGATAAACATGGAATATTCTAAATTAAGTATTCAAAACCCATTGCATAAACAATCTAGTCGATGCGAGTCGTTGGGTTCTTGTGTACCGCAAGTTCGTTCCAATGTTTGCAACCGGGACTTGGAAGCTTTTCCAGCCAATACTGTAACAAATTTATGCAATCTATCAAAATCGCTTACGTCTTGTATATCATAAGTTTTTTAAGGAAAGATGGAATTATCTAGACTGAACCAAACTTAGCAGCATCAACAATCGAGTCGAGGTAGAAGATTGGTACTGATACTGGTAACCTTTCCAAAATATACGTAAAAGAGTAAAAAAGAATTCCCCAGACTATGAAATACCGAGCCGACATCGATCACTTGGCTCTTTGGTTAAAATCATTCCTAGCAGTCAGTTTTTGCAGTCTATCCCGACTGATCAGCATCGAAAATGGGAACGTCACTAATCTCGCGGGTACCTTTAGTTCCTAACAAAAATATCTGTTTAGAGTAAACAGTGTCTAGGTAACCGAAGAAGAGGTCAACCATAGTTGAGATGGTTGGATGGTGTCGATTAAGATGCACAGGACTTAGGACTAAGATATTGGAGAGCACAAGCTCGAAATCGAAACGAATGAAGACGAAAACTACAAAAGGCAAAGACCCGAAAAGGGCTGTCTCGCCAATGATGATGATGATGTTGATACTCGGATGCTTGAAGTCAGTGGACTGACTATTGTTCCTCGTCTCTGGAGGAGACGGCAGAACCGTTTTCAATACACCTTATCTCGATCCCGCGACAGAGATATTGAGGCCAATTGCATTGCGCCCGAACTTGGACAAGGAAATACGAGCAACCTTAATCAGGACAAGGAGCGTTTGGGTATTCCTATGGTCAGCTGCAAATGAAGCTTAGAAACTCATTTCGCTCACACGGCAAACCAAACGTGGAATCGAAGATCCAGGATCTCAAGTTAAACTTGGCCAGTGTACTGCAGAAAAATAACCAAGGAACGTTGTTGTCCAAATAAAACTCAATGCTCGAAAGTTATCTGCGAAATCCCCAGGCATTGGGTGTTGGGAACTCACGCATCAAGGCTTAACGCTCGTCAATATAACTTCTGCAAAAGTTGTGGTGATAAGGAAGAGCTGGAGACGGTGGAACACTTCTTTTGTCACTGCCCGGGACTGTCTAGGAAAATGTTGCGCTACCTCATGTCACATTTTCTAAATGACTTATTCCTGCTTTCAAAGCAGAGTCCCAAATGTCCCTCATGGTTTATTCAGGCCACAGAGAACATCTAGAGGAACTACTTCTGGTGAAGGATGGAAGAAATTTCACCGTCACGCTAAACTAAGCTAATTTTCCAGCCTGTACAATACTGAATTAAGACCATGTTTATACGAAAGATTGATAAGTTTCCAATTTTGGTAACAGGGCGTAGGAATCATTTTGATGTTTATGCCAAACTGATCAGAATAATTCGCTGATTAATGATTCGCTAAAGATTCTTTCAATCCTCAAGCTGATAAGGTTCCATTAATCTTTTGCGGCTAAAAGCCACTTAAAGGTTTTCAGACAGTAATAAACTAATGATTTATACGATCCAAAAGTCTCTATTAATTAAAGACACCGCCGTTCGGATTCGGCTATAAACTGTAGGTCCCTGTTCTGTTCGAACAGTTATTAATAGAGATTCCCATGCCCCTCCAAGGGGTCAAACAGGTAAATTTATATATACGATCCGAAGCGAACTTTTCTTTGGACAAGAGGAAAGTATTAAACACAGAAAGAAACCCATAAGTTTGTTAGTCTCTTAATTAAAATAAATAACTCCATTAGAGCACTTCATAAATTTTCTAACAGAGATCCCTAGTCCCGGCTCAATTACAAGTATGAATGAAATTGGGCTTTCTTCACTGAAATAGTCATCGAGCTAAAAAGGATAGGGGATTAAAGCACATGGCTGGGTCATGTGCTAAGAATGTCCCCTGAAAAAAAAGGCTCGCAAAGCCTTTGTATTAAAGCGGATTGAAGGAAGAAAATAAGGGCGCCTAAGAAACGATGGCTGAAACAAATTGAAGCCGATCTCAGCAAAATAGGAGTCTGACACTGGAGAAATGTCATTGTAGAAAGGGACAAATGAAGAGAGATTCTATCAGAAGCTATGGTCCACCAAAGACTGTAAGGCTAAGAGGGAGAGGATGAAGATTCAAAGCCCTAAAAAGTATAAGTGGAGCGAGATTGCTGCGGTAGCTATGGTTCACCAAAAACCGTAAAGCCTAAAACTTTTCTTAGGCATCAGCAGGTATAATGCTCCACAACTTTTAAGAGATCAAACTCTCCATTCCGGGCTGGCTTGATGCGACAGTTCTCAAGAAAGTCTTGCAGATGGAATGCAGGCCGCACCCACGCTCCCAACAAAAACTCCCAGATGAGCAGGAATTTCCTTTGAATGCAGATTGCGTCGATGCGGTGGGTCTTCGAAAGGCACTTCCAAAGAATGCAGACATGGAAGACAAAGCTTCTATAACTTATATATACCATCTTCCAGCTGCGCAAGAATTTTCTTAGTCAAACAAATCCTAAAACTAACATAGGAACAAAAGGGAAGGGTAAGGATCTCAGAACATTAGCTGCATTAATTAGACGTATATGCAGACTTCAGAAACTCCCTAGTATATTTAATAGGGCCTTCAACTCTTATGAAATTAAAATTAATTAAGAGCCGAGTTATCGACTCCGCCGATTTATCATGATTACCACCGTACTCCTGAGGACATAAAAATCACATCGCTTGTGAGACGATAATAAAAAACCGATAAATCCCGAATGCGGAATTCCCTCTTACAGTGTATTCCATGGTCCAACACATGGTCAATTACAAGGTATATCGTAGTCGATCACGCACGACTTTAACGCACGCAACTGTTCGGCGTCTGTGTGTGTGTGTAAGCGACTGTGAGTGAGTGAGTGTACGTGAAGGAGTGTGAGTGCCTGCCTGACACGTTTACATTTTAATTGCGCACATGTGTAAAATTTTCATTTTATTGTTATACATAAGTGTAAGTGTATATACAAATATGTATATGGAGGACAAGTATGTGTTTGTGTTTGTGTGCGTATATGCTGCACTTCGTTTGGTTAATACTTTTGCTTCCTTTTGGACTGATTTTTCACTCATGCAGTGTTTGCATCATTAAACTTTAATTGCTTTATTATGTTTTCAGGAGCAAAATAAGCAACAACAAAAAAAAAATGGCGGACGTAAAGTCGGGCGCAGACGACTTTAGGATACCCTGTACCACTAGCTTGTAATAAAGTCCGATTTCTTCACAAAAAACCAAATACAGAAGAATTTTTAAGCAAACATTTTTTTTTTGACCGATCGTTCCTATGGGAGCTATATGATATAGTCAGCCGATTTCAATAAAATTTGACACAGTGCTTAAATACCTTAAAACAGATATGAATGCCAAATTTATTTCAAATATCTTTACAAACAAACAAAACACATCGAATTTTGTATAAAAAACGTGTTTTTGGACCGATTGGTCCTATGGGAGCTATATGATCTAGTCAAACGATTTGGATTAAATTTGGTACAGTGCTTAGGAACTATAAAATACTCACGAATGGCAAATTTGGTCCCAATATCTTAACAAACAAACGAAACACAACAAATTTAGTTAAAAAATCGATTTTTTGGAAGATCGGACCTATGGGAGCTATATGATATAGTCAACCGATTTTGTTCAAATTTGGCACATTGCTTAAATGGTCTAAAAAATTTCCAAACGCCAAATCTGGTTAGGATATCTTTATTAAACAACGAAATATAGCGAATTTTTCTTTAAAAAAGTTATTTTGGCCGGTCGGTCCTATGGGAGCTATATGATATAGTCAACCGATTTCGATCAAATTTGGTACAGTGATTGGGAACTATAAAAAACTTTCGAATACCAAATTTCGTTACGATATCTTCATAAACAAATAAATTATTCATCTAAAACGCTTTTTTTTTGTCGAGGTCGTCTCAAACACCCCCATGGGAGCTATATAATTTATCCCCGATATCAAAAAAATAAAATAAACTTGCCTCCTATGGAATAATATGGGATCTAATGTGAAAGTTTGGTAACTCTAGCTCTTACCATCTCTGAGATCTAGGCGTTCACACGGACGGACAGACGGACAGACGGACAGACGGACATGGGTATATCGACTTCTCTATTCACCCTGATCATATATTAGGTAACTTTGGGGTGTCTCCGACGTCTCCTTCTATATGTTACATACATTTTCGGCTTGCACAAACTTAATATACCCTTGGACCATACGGTACAGGGTATAATAAAAAGTAAAACAAAAATCAACGCCTACTTTCGTGCATCAATTTTAATGCAACGTTTTAATGACTGCTCAACACTTAATGCACAACACTGAAAAATTCAATGCCAGCCCAAAGAGCAGCTTAATCTTGACATTCCCCATAGCAAGTAATCTCTCAGAGACAGTTGACAGTTGGCATTGAGCAGAATGACGAAGCCTTTGGCTTAATGAAAAAAAAAAGCAGCTCCATTGTTCTAAAATGAAGCGGGTTGAGCCTAAGTCAGAAGAAATGCGGATGATGATGAAGATGAAAAAATGAAGAAAGCATAAAAATGAAGTGTGGTTAATACAACTGCAAGATGACGAAGTTTAAATGCTCTTTTAGTGCTGTTCGGCAAGAGATGATGGTCTTGTTTCAGTTGATCTTGAGGTGGGTTGTTAACATGGTTTTTTAAAATTAAAAGAAATGATTGTACCAACATTTCGTAGATTTTAAATTTTTTTTAATATAATTCTTAGAGCACATAAAAAAATTTCGTTAAAAAATATGGAATCCATATTTTTCTGAACTGTAACGAGCTAAGGCTACTTTAGATGAACATGGAAAAAAATTCGGTGTTGTTAATATAAAAATCAAGATGATGAAGAAGAAATACTCTTTTATCGCCTCATGGAGGGAGATGATGATCTTTTATCGCTTCATGGCAAGAAATGACGACTCTTGATTCAGTTGATCGCTATTTTAAGTGCTACATTTTTGTATGAGTGGTTGATTGCCCTAAGACTTCACTTTTTAATTGGTTAACTACAGAAACATTATTGTAAGACCCCAATAAACAGTTTTGATTAAAAATAAGAAAGTAAAACTGTTCTTAACTATACCTCAAGTTAGGACTACTCTAGATGGTAGCTCTGGTGAAGATGAGATGAAGAAGAAAAAACGCAGTGTCGCTTACAAAACTTCAAGATAACGAAGCTTAAATACTCCCTTATTGCTACTTGGAAAGAGATGAAGTCTTCGATTAAGTTGACACCGGTTGACCACTGGGGGAATCACACATAGACTGCATAGTCCTTAGTGGAGATACTTTGATGAATGATGAAAAATAAAAAAATTAATGTTATTAGCGCAACTTTAAGAAAACGAAACTGAAATGCTCGTTTATTGTTTCTTGGCGAGACAATCTTAAGTTGATCTCTACCTATGCCATAAGATAGTGAGACCTTAAGAAGCGTTGATTCTTCTTAGTCATGATTAAAAAGAGTTATGGTGAACTTAAATGAAGCTCTGATTAAGATGAAAAATAACAGTGTTGCTAACAAAATGTTAACAATGACTGAAAGTAACGTACAGGATTATTGCTTCTTGACGAGATAATCATACAGTTGATCTCTACTTATGCCATAAGTTAGTGAGACCTTAACTAGAGTTGATTCTTCTTAGGCATGATTAAAGCGCGGACCACCTTAGATGATACTTTAATAAAGATGAAAAAGAAAAATGCTTGTTTTTTAGCATAAATTTAAGATAACGATGCCTTAAATACTCTATTCTTGATTCTTGGGGAGAGATGATGTACTCAATTAAGCCGATCTCTACTTAATCCATAAGTTTGTATGACGTTAATTTGAGATGATTCTTCTTAGGCATAATAGAGTTGTTGAATGCTTTGGGCAAAAATAATGGACTTGTACGCGTACCTAGTGCTTTCTTCAACTGCAGACAAGGCTTTATAGTATGGTAAAGTGAGCTTTTATACATATATTCGCATCTTCAAAGCTCAAGCAACTTTTTAAGAATTGAACACAAAATTTTAGATGCATGTTGTGCTACTTCATCGTCTCACTTACAATTATATAATTTATTTATTTAAGAATATACAAAAATGTTGAGAATTCTGACTAAGCCGAGTTTTTAAGGCTAATAACGTTAGATGACATTTCTACAAGGACATTGTTCGCAGATGAAGTCGTTTTAAGCTGCACCTCCATAATAGAAGATTATTCTTCTTTATAGACATGAACAAAGCAATTGAAGATTAATCTTTCAGTTGGTCATGAATATGTTGATTCTTCAGGAAATACCATATATATAGTATCACTAAAAGCTTGTGCTAAGAAGATTAACGTTAGATGACATTTCGACAAGAACATTGTTCGCAGATGACGTCGTTTTAAACCGCTCCTTCAAAATAAAGATTAGTTTCTCTTTATAGACATAAACAAAGCTTTTGAAGATTAATCTTTCAGTTGGTCATGAATATGTCGATTCTTCTGGTAATACCATATATATAGTATCACTAAGCCTGTGCTAAGAAGATTAACGTTAGATGACGTTTCTACAAGGGCATTACTCGCATTTGGCAATTTTATAACCGCAACATCTTTCTTCTTCACGGACATGAACAAAGGCTATCGAAGTATCATCTTTCATCTGGACATAAATAAGTCGATTCTTCTGGAAGTACCATATACATCAAGAAGTGTCTTTAAGTTCTAACTTGGCCTAAGGTTAAGCACTACACAATGTACCAGCTTCAAAACGAACACACCAATTTATACTCTCTCCACTTGATTGTGAAGATTTGTTGAAGAATCTTCAAAAACTACTCAAAAGAAACAAAAAAGAAGCTGCAATTTGGAATATCTCGTCAACTTGTTTACCCACTCATAATGCTAAGTACACACTAAATAAAGAGTATTGTAAAAAGCAAAGAGCGAGCATAATTTTATATGTCTCTGTTGTTGTTTATTGTCATTCATCATGTGTAGAATTCTGGCTTTCAAGATTAAAATGTCCCAACGTAGAGTTGGCTTAAGCCAAAGAAGCTAACAGATGACTGCAACTTTAAGTCATAGTCATTGTTATTGCCAGAACTACAAGCACGTATGTATCTACAAGTATGCATTCATGTATCTATGGGTGTATCTATGGGTGTATCTATGCGTCTTTGTGTCTCTGTGTGTGTGTGAGTATGCATAGAGCTTGCTCATTCATTCATTCTTCCATTCATTCGTTGGTTCTTTCGTTCGTTCATTTGTTCCTTCATTCAACGCCTTATTCATGCACTCATTTAGATCTGGCTCACACTGTCGTCTGGCTTGGCTTGGTTTTGACTTGGTTTGGTTTGGTTTGGTTTGGGATTGGATTTCAGCCTGAACGCCGCAGACAAATGCTGTGCATTTGGCATTGTTGCAGCAACACCCTTCCGCCCATTTGGAATCATTTTTGTATGTGGCGGGGAAGGGGGCGCAACGTTGTCGTTGTTTCATGCTGCCACACCCCCTTAAAACTGTTTTCGTTGCAGTTGTCTCGTTGCTACTGATTGTTGCACAAGGATTTGTCAAGGATAAAATACTCGAGGGCAGTCAGTCGACATCAGAGACGGCAGTCACTGGCTCATCATCGTCATGATTAAGTTTATGATTATGATTATGTTACGTTTGTCGTTTTGTTGCATATTTAGTGGCGTTGCTGCTGACGTCGATTGCTCTTGCTGCAGATACTTTGAGCTTAAGTTTAGGTTTGAGGCGCCACAACAGTATTGTCGGTTTCATTGTCAACTTGCTGCACCTTGCCCCATTTTGAGGGGGTTGCTGGGTTGCTATTGCTGTGCAGGTTCACCGCCATCGTTAGGGGCACATTATAAAACTGTTATCGATTTTTCGATAAGAAATGCAGCTTCAGCATGCGACATCATAAGTGCCGGCATTCTTATGCTGTGCTATGCTATAACATTAAGCTGCCACAAAAGCTTGCAACACTTTAAGGCAACGACTAAAAGTGTGCTACCAATTGTTGTGTATAGTTTTTTTTTTTTAATTTTGGCGTACGAATTGGTTTAATGCTGACTTTGGTTTTTAATAGTGGTTTAATGTTTATAGAGATTATTTTAGTGTGACCAAGTGCTCTATAGTAAGTAAAAGTAATCAGAATATGGGGACTTATAGCAGATATTCTCCTTATAGCTGTATCATATAGCTTAGAATTTCATAACGATCTTGAGATATCGATTTTTGTTATTTCAATACAATATTTATAGCTTTTTTAAGTTATACGAATAAATCTATGGGGCTGTATATCAAACGTATATGCAATATCAAAATTTATTTTAAATTTTTCTTTAGCCTGAACCTTGATATCCAGAAAAGATCTGAGCGATTCTATAAAATTTTTCTTGAGCCAAGTTCGCGCAGCGCATTTCTTTGAAAAGTTCTTTCTCTTCGGCCCTAAACTTTTCATCTTCAGGAGATTAATTTTTTTTTTTGTTTACATGTTTATGGAGACTATTTTAGTGTGACCAGGTGCTCTGTAGTGTGAGAGTGACCAGAAGCGGGCAACTTATGGAATACTTTCTTTTCATAGCTTTTTATATAGCTTAGAGTTTCTCCATAATAGCTAGATATCGACTTTTATATCAAAATATATAGCTTAAATTTATTCAATATTAGAATTTTTTTTTAAATTGTTCTTAAACTTGAGCCTTGATAACGTGAAAATATTTCAATACGTCTGAGTGACTTCATAGACTTTCCCTATACCAAATTCGTCGAATTTTTACTCTCCATATTTATTCACAGAGCTTCTCGTTGCTCTCTCTCTCTCTCTGGCAGCTTTTGTCGAATCCTCAAAATGGTTTTGCAACATGGGCAGCTTAGGCGATTAGGGATGTCCTACAGTTTTTGATCCTCCTCCACAATCTCCTCCTTTCTCCAATTCCTTTCCACCCCTTCTTTTAATTAGGCAACACAATGGATCTAATGGTCTCTGGGTGATCTCAGTCTTTATATGAGCTGCCTATGCAACCTAACCATACAACCTAACCTACTCGTTGCTCTCTCTGATAAATACCGCAAAAGTTCTTTCTCTTCGGCTGTGACCATTTTGTCTTCAAGGGATTCATTTTCGCTATCACTCACATTACTTTGGTTTTTTTCGCTTATCGAATCTGATGATATATATATTTGCTTCTACTATATCTCAATTAGGGATGCTTGATACCGGAAAGAGAAATCGAATCGAAGTATTGAGTATTCCAAAAAAAATTCGATACCGATCCGATGCCATTGTACCAATAAGAAATCGATATCGACGGTGTTGGTATCGAGTTTTTACTTTTTTTAAGAAGAATTAAAGAAATTGGAAAACGACAAAGAAACAAAAATGTTCTAATGTTTATAATAAATTTCAATAAACGTAGAAGAATAGAAGCTATTTCTTATTTACATTCAGTGGTTCATTTTACTAAAGAATTTTTATTAGATACATCGGTATCGACTAAGTATCGACTAAGCAAATTGGTATTGGTTGACGATTAATTGAGAACCAAAATATCGGTATCGAATATTCAGTATCAACTTCGATATTCTCGATATTCAAAATCTCGGATTAATTCTTTTATTTCTTGCAAGTGAAGCCAGCTGGACCTCGCATGGGCAACCATCTTAAAGGGACTTTTTGGAAAATAAATTGCAATGTAAAACGAATTTTTACTCGATACCGATACTAAGCAAATTGGTATTGGATCGACGATTAATAGAGAACCAAAATATCGGTATCTAATATTCAGTATCAACTTCGATGCCTATTCTCAATATTCAAAATATCGGATCGGTATCGCGTATCCCTGATTGATACAGAGATCAATCTCTGTGTTCTATCTTTCATCATCATTCTTGGTTCTACAGCTTTAGTTCAGCTTTGGACTTTCGAACAATATTTCTCCAATAATCTCTAACCTTTGCAGCTTCCTCCAATTTTAAGACGTTTTTCCGGATCATCTTTCACTCTATTTATCCATCATGACGGGTATCGGCCAACTACTCCCCAACTATACCACTACGATCCCATCTGCTTGATTGAAGCACGTTTTTTGTCAAAATTGGGTTTTACGTTCTCGCAACATGTCCGGCCCACATAAGTCTTTCCGACTTAAAATTGGCGTTAAATATATCCCGTAGCTTTTCGTTGGTGCGAGAGCAGTAGAATCTTTTCTTATTGGACCAAGAATTGTTCTTAAAAATTGTCTCTCAGTCTCAGCCCCCTTTCGAATCCTTCAACAATCTCGTGAAAAGAGGTTTAGATCGAAAGGTTTTGATGTGCCAAGTTGGCCAAATTTTTAAACCAACGATATCGATAACGTTACCGCCTAAAAATTTTCCATTTTACCTGCAAAATGTTTACAAGTGGTACAAACTCTTCCATGATGGCCGGGAAGATGCCAATGACGAGCCTCGCTCTGGACGCCCAAGCAGTGTATCGCTTGGCTCGTGCCATGAAATTTTTTCTAACGATTTGGGCATGAGACGTGTGTCAGCGAAGTTTGTTCTGAAATTGCTAAATTTTTACCAAAAGAACCGTCGCATGAGCATCGCTCAAGAGCTGTTGAATGACGTCAACGTCAACCCAGATTTACTCAAAAGGGTCATAACTGGTGACGAATCATGGGTATATGGTTATGATATCGAAACCAAAGCTCAATCGTCCCAATGGAAGCGGCCAGAAGAGCCAAGACCGAAAAAAGCACGCCAAGTTCGATCAAATGTCAAAGTTTTGTCCACTGTTTTTTTGGATTACCATGGAGTGGTGCATCGTCGTACGGTCAATAAACAATATTATCTGGAAGTTATGCGTCGTTTGCGAGAAGCAATACGAAGAAAACGTCCAGAATTGTGGAAAAACAATTCATTGCTTTTGCATCACGATATTGCCCCTGCTCACTCATCTTTGCTTGTGAGAGATTTATTGGTCAAAAACAACACTACAATCGTGCCAGCCACCATATTCACCGGATTTGGCCCCATGTGGCTTTTTCTTGTTCCCAAAACTAAAAAGACCTAAGAAAGGACGGAGATTTGCAACGATTGAAGAGATAAAGACTGCATCGCTGGAAGAGCTCAAGGCTATACCGAATAGTGCTTATCAGAAGTGCTTTGAGGCTTGGAAAACCGTTAGCATAAGTGTATTGTATCTGAGGGGGATTACTTTGAAGGGGACAACATAAATATTGATGAATAAATAAATATTTTTTCTTAAAAATACAAAGTCACCTTACTTTTGGAACACACCTCGTATAGCGCTTGCAAAATTTTGAGACGATCCGAAAGTATTTAATGGTCTCGAAAATAGGTCTAATCCACAATTCTTACCCGACTTTAAAGATCTCATTCTCGAAATGTTCGTAAAAGAATTCTCTTTTAGCTGAAAATTGAGATTTAAAAGAATGTAATTTTCGCGTTACCCAAAATTATCCCAAAAACACTTTTATACTCGATGTACCTTAAATTAGAAAACTTATATAATTTTAAAGTTTAAAGTGTCACAGATTGCGGCAATATTAATCAACTTTCTTGCTCATTCCAGAGCCCCCGGAACTACTATTTGGTGAAAAACTGTTTATGACTTATTTGCAATTTAACAAAA
The DNA here is from genome assembly GCA_037043745.1 of Chymomyza amoena. Classification (NCBI taxonomy): domain Eukaryota; kingdom Metazoa; phylum Arthropoda; class Insecta; order Diptera; family Drosophilidae; genus Chymomyza; species Chymomyza amoena. The sequence goes on from JBAMAX010004560.1 coordinate 399,753, forward strand.
CGTTTTACCTTGTTTTGAGAACTTTAAATTTGAGTTTCACCATCCTCGAACTAGTACCTTAAATAGAAGTGCTTCGTACACACGCTAAATTAAATATAAATTAGGTCACTATGAGATTCTGTTTCATTGTCTGGACACATTATATATAGAGCACACTTACTTAGCGAAACAACTCCACAACATTTCAGTAACAGGATACAACAAACAAAAAGTCAAAGTTGAGAATCTCTACGCTCGCTTTTTACGTAACGTTTTACGTTAACGTTAACGTAAGTATGCCACATTGTCTCGAACACTTGAGAAAGTTTTAGCGTGTCAGTACCAAAAAAAAAAAAAAAAAAGGAAAGGAAAAAAGTAAAGCCCAAGGAAGGAGCAGCAGCAGCAGCAGCAGGAGCAGCATCAGAGTCTGCTGTGGGCCGCCGAGTTTCAACTTCCGACACACGATGGCTGATTTCCGAGGTGCCATCAAACCAGCAGCAACAACAACTACAAGCAGCCACCTGTTCCGCTTGATTGTGCCCGCCAACACCCTCAAACACTGGCAACACTGCCGCCATTTTCCCTCATCATGAAAGGTTAATGACGGCTGCTGTCAGCGGCGAAGGTCACCAACAGCCCAAGGCTCACACTCAGCTCCAGCCCAGCACAGCCTTTGTTGGGTCAAGCGTGCAGCAGGTAAAACTTTTTAGCATGGGCCAAGTGTAACAAACATGGCAGAAGAAGCAGTCAATGGGCTATGGGCTGTGGGCTGGGGGGGAGTGGCTCTACTGCCGAGTAGCGTAAAAGTTAAATGAAACGAAACACGTTAATGGCCTCTGAGCTTGGCGCATGTAAGCGACATTGTTGAAGTAGTACGGAGCGGGGCTGAGAGCTGGGCGGGGGCGTGTTGCGGTGTACGGCGCTCCAAAAAGTTAAAGCTGTAAATGAAAAGTGCGCTGCTCAGTTGGTTCACTGGATCACTGGCTCATTGGCTGCGGCTGAAAGTGAAATTTTTCACCTGCTTTGTGAAACAAGTTAGCAGCATCGTCTAATTTTCGCCAAGTTGGCTGGCTTGGTGTTGAAAATTTCAGCATTAAGCTGAGTAATAAAATGATATCGTTGTCTTAGTTAAGTAGCCATAAGCAAATGCTCCAAATTGTGTTTGGGCCCAAACTTGAGCCAACTTTTTGGGGGCGTGTTTGGGTTAGCTTGTCTCAATCACGCTAGCAGATATTAAGTTATTTAGGCTATTTAGGCACTTGCCTTTGTGCCGCATTGTCTTTTGGCCAATAGCTGTTGGCCATTAAAGCCAGATTAAGGTGTATTAGGTTACGCGTGTTTTTTCTTTTTGGAGACTCAGCCATATTTTGATTTACTAGGACTGTGTACAGATTTATGTAGGCAAAAAAAAAGTTTTAATAACGCTAATTGTGTGCCTGCAGGGCGTTAATTAAACTGCCGCAAAGTTGGTAACAAAACAGTTGAGACGAGTTTCTAATGAGCATGTAATGAGCTTTTTGCAGCGTTCCAGCTTGAAGACCCCCAAGAAGACTATGACATACAAGAGCCGCCATCTTACTCTTTGCCTCTTTGCCGCTTTTTGTGGCACAAACTTGCACTCAATTGCGGCTACAATAAACTGTACGCAAGCACGTCAAGAATGTTGCAAACGAGAAATGCTGGCTAAATCAATGGCAAAAGGAAAGAGAAAAGCCAAAAGCAAAACCAAAGGGCGGAAAAGAAAAAGAAAGAAGAAAAGCGCACAAATACAAAGAATTATGTATCACTTCGTTACGACTTACTTCCACTTAATTTATTTTCAGTTGCTTTTACGGCCAGCGGACAGATAGTCAGACAGAAAGAATAATAAAAAGAATACCACAAAAAAAATAAAAAAATATACGAGTACAGTGCTCATAAAAAGTATGCGCAGACTTTGTCGTGAAAAAATGTATAAGTGCAAAAGTGCACTCATACACAAGTCTTAAAGCACTTGAAGTGGAAAGAGGGGAAAAGTAGTTTAAAAAATATATGTACACTGGTACTTAAAGAGTACGCCTCTAAAATACCCACCATCACTTTTCAAAGCTGAATATTTTCAAAAAATTTCCATTTGAGATTGCATTATGAAAAGTGAAATATTTGTTGATTTTCCCCACAGCAAAAGCGCCCACTAGCGGCGCTCAAAATTAAAAATATATGTTGAAAATAGATTCCGTGACCCCAATAACCCCCAAAATTCGTTTTTTCACCAAAGTTGCTTTTCGAATATTATGAAAAAAAATCCTATTTTCAAAAAGTTGAGTCGAAATTTTTGGACAAAGCTACTGACCCAAAGAAACGAAATCGTTGGGTGCCTTTGTACCGATAAAAATTGACCCTGTTGATTCTGTTCCTTAAAGAGTGCGCCTCCAAACATCTATCACTTCCATTTTACAACGCTAAATATTTTGGAAAATTTAAATTTTGAGATTGCACGTTGAAAAATAAAATATTCGTCGATTTTCGCATCAGCTAAAGCGCCCTCTGATGGAGCTCAAGATTAAAAATATATATCGAAAATGGATTCCGCGACCCCAAAATTTCGTTTTTTCTCTAAAGTCGATTTTTGAATATTATGAAAAAAAATCCTATTTTGAAAAAGTTGGCGACTCGAAATTTATTCTAGGCCCGAAGTACTTTGGCCAAAACTATTTAGAATGACCCAAAGAATCATAATCATTGAAAGCCCTAAACGTTTTTTTCGGCACCGTAACAAATTGGTCTCCCCTTATGTTGGGGAGGGTGGGGCAAAACGCTTCATATTATTTCATTTTTCAGGCTGCCAAAGGGGTGAGGGGAGGGTCCTAAGTATGTACTATGTAAAGACTATTTTTGGCGACCGACCCGGGGGCAAAACGCGCCATACCGGATAACTTCCTTTAATAAATTACAAATGCCATACCCAAATGGGACGTCGCAACGTTAGGAGCTCCACACCAAAGCTATGTATGGAAAAATTTTCAAGTCTCCAACGATTACCGTCGGGATGGTAATCCCGGTTTAATATTAAATATTTCCCAAGTGGCGCGTTTTGCCCCACCCTTTCCTACAAACTACCATTATTATACAAGAGGCTTTTATAGCACAGTTTAGGTAAATCTTTGACGGAGTACTTTTAGTCAAATAATAACGTGCCTCTATGGCGATTCACGGAGGGATTTTCGTGTTCGAATCACCTCAAAAGTAGCCAAAATGGATTGTCAGTTTTTTGCTGATATATACACACCTCAAACTGGAAACCCTCCGATATAAAATCTTATATCCGCGCCTGACATACCATAAAAAATGTTGCACAATATTTCAAACCCAACAGAGTTTTTAAAGCAGTTATAAATTTATAAAGGGTGTTTTTTTTAAAAGGGTCCGGAATTTCGTAAGAGATATCTCTGAAAACAATTGTCCCTTTTGACAAGTTTAACTTTATTTGAGTAAGGACTAATTTAAACCACTAGAAGTCTTCAAATCTTTGAGATATATCATCAAAATTTGTGTTCTATTGTAAAAACTTAGAGCTCTTCGCACAATTTAGGAACCAACTAATCGTCTAACAGAAAGTGCAATTCGTCGTCTAACTGATCATGTACCAACTTATTTGACATTTCAAGATGTCCAATCATAAACCAGAATGAGAACACTTAAGAAATCCAACAGCAAACAAAATGTTCAAATATTCAATTAGACATCACCATGTATTCCAAACCACGGCTAAACTATTTTGAGATATGAAAAATTCTACTCGTAAAATCCGTCTACAATAATTTTTCACTATAATGAAATCTATAAGACTATACTCTATAAATGTGAACAATTATTTTAATAAAAGCGTAAAAAAAAAAATCATTTTAATACAATTTGCTATAAAACCCAATCTTTAGACTTATCCACGAAACTGCTTTAACTGCTTGTGAATTATAAGCAACTGCTAAAAAATTTCTTAAATACATGTATGGGATGCCATGTAAAGCTCAAGTGTATAAACTATAAACCATTATTGTGATATAAGTGCAGAGAAAGAAGGATTAAGATTTGCTATATTAGCCGACATTCGGATTGGTGAACTAATTGTGAACTATAAGCAGCAGTTAAAAAAAATCGAAAAAAAAGTTTGGGACGCACTTCATAGCTGCACAAAAGACAAAATAGCCGTTTTAAATGATTTCTTTTTGGTATTTTTTTTTTCATAATTTCTTCGATTATATTATTTCATAAATCTGATTCACATGAAGCTCACCAAATCGATTGACCTTTAATTCTCCTCCCATAAAGCCCACCTCAATAGTAACACTTCATTAACTATTCTCAATTCTAATTACATTATCTCCAAAACAGCACAGGACCCTTCAAATATTCCCCATAAAAATAGCTTTTTTTTCCTTAAGCACAGCCACTCACTTTGTTGAGACTTGGTCACACTAATAAATCATCGTAAAGGAGCCCTTTTAATATCTGGCTATTAAAACCCTCGGTAAATCACACGGTATATCTGCAACATGCTGGGCATGTGTGCAAACTTTTACCACCCACTGTGTCCAGGCAAATCCTACCACTCAACAACGCACTGAGTGTTGGACTTTCGGACAGTCCTTTGGACAGCCCATTGAAGCGCCTGCAGGCGTTGAATACCTGCAACAAAGCCAAAAAGAAAGACAAAAAAAAAAAAGCAGCAGCAAAAAAAAAAAGGAGCACAAAAAGCTGCAGGACTCAGTCAAAAATAGTGAAAACCTTTTGACTTTGCTTCTAACACCTTGTACAGTTACTGTGTAACAGTTACAACTACAACTTCACTTTGCATTTGACTTTGTTGCTGTAATGCTTTTGGCCTTCACACCTTTTGTTTTGCTATTTGGCTTTAACCATGCTTTGCTTTGCTGGCTCCTCTCTTCCCAGGCTGGCTGGGCGTAGCTGCCATGTTTCAAACGCTTTTCAAGTGCCATAGCATTAATTCTCAGGTGTGCAATTTAGTGTGCGGCCAATTTTTGTCGGTTGTTGGCCAACTCGTTCCAAGCTAGTCAGGCGGCCGGAAGCGAACAGCCAAAACGAGAACGTCTGTTTCTGTTGCTGTGTTGACCGCAGTCCAGGCCTCATACGTGGTAGTTGTGTGAGTACTACCAAAAAGCATTGGCCGGCCATTCGGTTCGCATTAATTCAGCCAGAAACGTTAGGAAATTTTAAACGGAAGTGCGCGTTTTATGCCCTTTTTGGCTCTTATTGTTAGTTTCGTTTCCGCTTTGGGTTTTCGTACCAAGACTTCAAAAGTCCTTCCTGCCACTTCCTTGGTGCGCAAGTTCAATTGGGTTAGACGCTGCCTTTGACTTTAATACCGCTGCAACTTTGGCCAGGACGAGATCTCCACTAACTAAATTTCGTTTGAGTAAAGTGAGCCAACGTTGCCTTTAAAAAGTTTTTCCCTTTTACGTTTTCAACTTTTTACGAATCGCTGCAAAAAGTTTTCGTACAATAGTCAAAAGTCGCGTGCAATGTACTAAACTCTCAATGCGATGTTAAACAGACAAAAACAAGTCGCAAGTGCGCAACTGTTTAAGCAACGAAGCTCAGTTACTCTATATCAAAAAAATAAAGTATAAGAAAACTGAATAGTTTGTGGAATATATTCCTCGGTTCAAAGTTTTCCAGTTTTCCAAAACTTCTTAGGATCCTAATTTGTATAACAGAAGAGCTTATTGTAGAAAGGGTTGCCTCTAAGAGAGTAGAGGAGTAGGATAACAAATCCAAAATCCTAAATAATCTAAACAGTTTAAAGTTTGAAGAAGCTTCCCATCTGTAAAGCAGCTAAAGGATATTCTGACAATTACCAACTATCTCAAGCAATTACAGTCTGAGGAAAATTCTCCTGAAGCGTTTCAAGCTGTTTAAGAAAAACAATAAAACTCTTATCTTATCTCTTTAGAGTATTACAAGCCAAAGTATGGCCAGCAAAATGGCGCCGGCCGCCTTCAGCATGGCTATAATTTTCAGAGCACAACAAAAGCAAGCAAAAAGCAACAGAAAAAACTTTTAATAATTGTATTTTGGCTGAAACCAACTTCGGCTCCAAGTCAGACTCAACTCAGCTCCAGTTAGAGTTGCAGCTGGAGCTGGAGAAAAACCAACATAATAAACTGAGCGCCGAACTGACTGCAGTTCGTGCATCAACACCAGGCAACAAGACAATCAGCAACTTGTGGCAGTGCATTCAGCCTGGTAGCATAGTTTAGGCGACGGAGGGGGAGACTGGCTCGGGTTAGGGGGGCGCACAGTTTTGTTGGCCACAAAAATAACCGAAAAGTAATACGCCACAAAAGTAAACTTGAGCACACAAAAGTCGAGTCTTAAAATAAACTTGCAAGCGACCAGTCTAGTTTTCTTTCTTTTCCAGGCTGGCAACTCTCTGTGGGAAGCTGCTGGAGAGCTGCGCGGGGGCGAAGGATGGCTACACTCGAATCACAAAAGGCTCATTTTGTATAAAAGAAAAGTGGCTAACTAAGTCGCCCATCGTAGTTGCAATGCTGTGTCCTCGCTTGTCTGAGTGCATGCTTCAAGTGTCGTCTATGGGCGAACGCAACTGGCTTCATCCATTCCTATGTTGCCACTTTCCACTTGCCAGTTGCCACTTACCCCCCTGCCCAGTGTGGCACTGTGGCAGCAGAGGACACGCGCAGCGCTGCTCTCCTGCTTGAATGTAAAATCCAACAAGCGACCATTGAAAGAACACAAAATTGAGTAGCATTCACTTGAAATTTGAAATTTAAACCCATGATTTTTCATTCTTTTAGACTACCTCGGTCCCGCCTCTCTCTCTATCTCTTCTGCGCTTCATATTTTGGGCTGCCAACTTGGATTTAAAGCGGCACAAGCATAAACTGTGTTGGCAGTTTCTTTTCTTAAGTACTTTTGTAGCTTTAAGCTGAGATTTGGAAATCGAAGTATGCATCTGAGATCTTATACATTTGGAGTTTGATTCGTCTTGAAGTGCTTATACTTAGAAAAATTATACACTCTAGCTTAAGGTAAGGGGTATATTAAGTCTATGCAAATGTATGCCGTATGTATAGAAGAACATGTACGAGTCCCCATAGAGTTACCACCAATATGATCTGAATTGCCTGTGCAAGTGTTACGGGCGTAATTAGATAATGCCCAGCAGAGGCGTTAAATGTGATCCTGAATATGATTCCGATTGACATCCAATTAAAGCTAACTGCAATAAACACGGCCACCAGAATCAAAGAAACTGGACTCTGGAGGACTAGTACCTTCGGACATGGTAGCATTCTGAAGAGTCAAGAAGCTAGCAAATCAACAGAGTACATAACACCAGTACTGGACTTCAAGAAGAGTGTTCGACGTCAGATTCCCGACGCGAAAGGAGTGGGACATGAACAGGCTAACGCAGCTGCAATCTATACTGACGGATCCAAGATGGATCGAGGTGTAGGAGCAGGGGTCTACTCGGACGAACTCGAAGTATCTCTCCTATCGCCTAGGCAGCAAAAACAGCATCTTCCAGGCGGAAGTCTTTGGCATCAGAGAAGCATGTAAGGTGTTGAATAATCATCCGAGTCAGCTGGCGGAGGTGTGTATATTCTCCGACAGTCAAGCAGCTTTGCTGGCGATCAAATCGCCAACCGTGAACTCAGAAATCATCACACAATGCAAAGAAGATCTAAATGCCCTTGCAAGCAGAATGAACATCGCTCTTGTATGGATTCCCGGACATAGGAATGTATACGGGAATAAAAAAGCAGATGAACTGGCGAGAAAAAGAGCATTAAATGGCGAAGCAGCGGAGGTAACTGTCAAATACCCCCTCAGCGCTATCAAGAGAGAACTTCCTCTGCGAGCTCAGAACAAGGCTGAAACCAGATGGAAAAATATTGGCACTTGCAAGATTGCAAAGGAAATTTGGCCGCGATACGACAAGCGTAGAACGGCCAACCTGCTAAGCAAGCCAAGAACAATGATCTTCAGAATAGCATCGACAATAACCGGACATTGGCCGTTAGGAGACCATGCAAAGAAAATGGGCTGGCAATACAACGTCAGATGCCGAAGCTGTGACCAGGAGAACACAGAAGAGACAGTTTATCATTATTTATGTGAGTGCCCACGATTGGGGTCCTTACGCCACAGAGCACTAGGAAGCTTCGCGTTAGGAAGCCTACGTGACTTGGCAGAAAAGAACATAGACGACATCAGCAGGTTTATTAACGGATCGAGATGGTTTGAGTAAACCGATCAGCAGAGGTTCCCATAAGTTGTGTAACAAAATGGCGCATTAGCGCTAATTGAGTTTGAGTATGTTGTCACTCAAACTTCACACAAACCAACCAACCATGAAATTAAAAAAAAAATATCTTACGATTAATCGCCTTTATAATAGGACCATAACTAAAAGCCGTAATAATTAAATAATAAAAACTTTTTCCTCCGGGAATTTTAAGTTTGAACAAAAAGTAAAAATAAACATATATATAAAATTTAAATTTTTACGAATTTAATTTAAAAAAATTTTAAAACCAGCGCAATCTTGTTTATCTATTAAAAACTATTTAGTATGAAAATTTGTACACATAACCGTTTTATATGCAAATTATGCGCGAACAAATTATTATAAGCGCCTAATTACGCAAGCACACAAATTTTTCAAATATTTTTAATTACTTTCAGATTAATCTTTATTATATGATTAATAGTTAATAGTTTTTTATAAAAGCATATTATACAAATTATTTTTTTTAACTCTTAAATTTAAGTTGGTGGCAATTTAGAAATTTTTATAATGAGTGGTAGAAGTATTTCATAGCTTTTCATACATTTTCGTTAATGAGTTTTGACAAAAAAGATTTAAAAATCAGAAGAATATTTTATTATTACAGCTCTCGGGGGAGCTTGTGGTCCCTAGAGGGCGCACCCGAAGGTGGAAGATAGGGAAAGCCTACCTGTTGTGGAAGGCTTTTTAGGAAGGAAAAGAAATAATTTCTCGGAAAAAGGCACACTCTGCTATAAAGTCATCACGGCCCTTCCACAAAACCTAAAAATGGACTATTTTGGGCTCGTAGCTCGCCCGGAAAAAATATCTTCTCAAGAAACGAAAAGCCGCCATATGCTACGACTAGGAGTAATTCTATATATCCATTTTCTTTTTTTTTCTAAATTGTGATGCATATCAAGGAATAAATAAATAAAAAAAAAAACATGCTTAGTCTGCAAATTCGTGAAAATAATCGGTTTATACGCAAATAATATAGAAACTATTCGATTTTTAACGTTTATTTATGCTAGCATATATTTCATTTCAATATTTTAATTGCTTACAGTTTTATTAAGGAAAAATCTATTTGTTATTTAAATTGAACTATTGTATTTATGGAAATAACTTCTTTTATGCAATTATAAGATTTTAATGAAAACGTCTTTAAATTAACTGTTTTTTTATCTTTTAATAAAACCCTTTTTAAACTTTTTACAATCAAACATCACTATACAAAAATTAGGGGAGAATTCTTTCAAATTTATACAAATAATTGTTTTATATGCAAAAAGTACGCAGCCAATTTCTTTTAAAGGCATACTTATGCAAACAGATAATTGTAAATTTTTTAAAGATTCATTTTAGAATAATGTTTTTTATGAATGTATAAAATTATGGAACTATCTTCTTTTATGCGAATATTACTTTTTGATGAAATGTCTTAAAAACACTGTTTTTTTGGCTTTTATTAAAGGCCCTTAAGATTTATTACAATAAAACAGCACTATACAGGGGTAAGAGGAAAGATTTGTCAACTATGTAAAAATAATTGTTTTACACGCAAAAAAATATTCAACCAATTCGATTTAGACGCTTATTAATGCAAAATAATAATTTTTCCGATAATTTCATATTTTTTCAGATTTAGTTTCGGTATAATCTTATTTATGATTATATGAAATTATAGAACTATCTACTTTTATGAAAAAATTTGATTCTTATCAAAGCTTTAAAAATCGATTTATTTTTAATCTTGAATGTAAGTTAGGGGCAACTTAGGATTTTTTATAGCACAAAAATGACGCTCAAAATTTAATCAGAAGCTAGTTGTCGACATTTTTTATAGAAACTTTTTTTAAATATTTTTACGATTTACGTTTATATAAATTAATTTTTTTATCTTTTATATAAGGAATCTGTTTTAATTAGTAAAAACTGATTATTTTTTCAAATCTGTGCAATTATCGTTTTATATGCAATATAAAATAAAGAATAACCAAAATATGAACACACCTACAAAAATTTCGGTTTGTCGAAAGACTTAAAAAAAATTATTTATTTTTCCTAAATTATATATAACATTTGGGACAGTTTCTAGTACCTTATCCAGCTAGAACCTTTAAAAATATTTTTTGATTAATTTCATGAATTTTTTTTTTTAATTTATCGCTACACTTTTCTTTTATTGAAGACTACTAAGAACTCTACTTTTTTTACTTTAATTATTTTTCCATAGTTAGCATCATTTTCTACTTAATCAGCTAATTTAAAATGGCTGCCTCGAAAAATTCAGCCAACGGATACCCAAAAGCAACTCTGACTTCCCGTGCAGGCAAGTATTTAAAGTATTAAAAGTATTTAAGTTCAACCGACCGCAAAGCTAATTACAAGGTAGAACTTCGTTTCCTTTTTTTTTTGTTGGAACGGAAACAGCGCCCAAATCAAGATGGCATTAGTAAACGGCAGTACGCCATATTATATACAAACATGACAGACAGTACCTGCTCTATAAAGTCCAGCAGTGTTGATAAACGCTTAATTATGCGCCATATGTATGCAGAACTAGTAGAGAACATTGTCAGCTCTATTAATAAGCGCCAGCCAAGCACAGTTTATTATATGAAATATGCTTACGTACTGTATATTATATATAATATAGATATATATACCTTATAGTAGTTGTACATAGCACATACAGCTAGACTATTTGCTGCCATTGTCGCCAGTAAGTATGCAATGGATTTTTTTATTTAGTATATCATTTTTTTTTTCGCTTAGCCAGCTGTATCTTAAGTCTTATGAAGCCTTTAGCATGGCAAACACGTAGCAAATACGCATTCAGCTTAAATACACACAAAAATGTTGGGGCCTTTAAGCCCCCTCAGGGAATAAAGTACGCAGTGCGCAGTAACTGAACATGTCTTGGCCAGTTTGCCAGTTTAGCCAGTTAAAAAAAGAGTACAAAAAATAAAATGCAGGTAAACTTCAGCTAAAGTACACAGAACAACAACAGCAACAAAAAAAAAGGAACTCCATCTGACAAATTTCACGCTCAACTTGCTGGAAAAATCCAAGGAAATATATCTCACAGATAAAATTGCAACGCTTTAAAATTTAAAATTTTCACACATCAACTGTGAGAGTGAAAAAAAAAGAGAAAAAAAATCATCCATATGTTAAGGTCGGGCGTGACCGACTTGGGATAGGACTTGAGATAGTACAAGTCGAGATACCCTTAAAAAAAATTTATTCGGACTGGTTTAGTGCTGACAATTTTACCAAAACGAATTTTTAAAGTGATTTGAATCAGAACAACTTGTTGCAAGGGAAATGATAATAATAAATAATTTTCAAAACAAATTTAAGTATTCTCAAGATCTTGTCAAGAAATTTAGATCTCTTGTCCCAAGTTGGGAGACTTGGCTGACGGCAGCCTCGTCCAAACCTCCGGTGGCAACAATGGTTCACGGATGGGTCCAAAACTGAGCAGGGTATAGGTGTTGGAATCGTTGGACCCAACACCAGAATCTCTACCGCAATGGGCATCTGGCCCAGCGTCTTTCAAGCGTATATTCATGCCATAGAGATCTGCATCCTTAGTATCCTTCTGAAGGGAACTAGGGGAGCAAATATATGAATTTTTGCATATAGCCCAGCTGCTATTAGTGCATTGTCATCCTGGAGCATCTCCTCTAGGATGGTTAAAGAATGCCATAACTCCAAACCTTGTCCGCACGGAACAAAGTCGTGCTATGTTGGGTGCCTGGACACTCGGGAGTGGATGGTAACACGATCGTTGACGATCTATCACGACAGGGTGCCTCCACCTTGACTACATCTTTTGCGCCGTTTTGTGGTATTGGTTGGTCCATAATCAAAACCATGATAAACAAATGGGCCGCAGAAGAACAAAAGATACTGGTTCTCATTTCAGGGGCTTCGTCAAGCAAAAGTGCTTGTCAAACCTGTGGATGCTATCAAGACAAAAGGTCTTGGCAGAGCGGACCTAAAGCTCCTGGTAGCTTACTTATCAGGCCACCACACTGTTAGATATCATCTACAGAAAATTGGCCTATCGGACTCTTCAGAGTGCATGCTCTGCCTAGAAGACGGTGAAACCACCAGACATATTCTCTGTGACTGGTATGGGCCAGATACTGTCACATGGGAAAGGAACGGATTAGTTAGAGAAAAGACCTACTGCTATTCATGCGGAAAGCGGAAAGTCTTTTGCTTTAACTTAAGGGTATGGTACAAAAACCTTTTGGTCGCCTCTCTGTGAGGAACCTTACTGTGAGGAAATCTTTTAGGAAAAAAAAAACATTTGCAAAACCAAAAATTAATTCTATAAATATAGAAGTACTTTAAACAATTGGTTGTAGCTCTTGAACCCATCTTAAACTTTCGAATACACTGCAGAATCATCAAACATTGTACCTGAAACTTTTTGACTAGATTATAAATTTCAGCAGCTCAGTAGGATCTTTTGAATTGTGGAAGTCATTTGAAAATGGTTTGAAATCTTTGCAAAGTTTTAAAATAAGCTTGATTTGATTAGGCAGCACGAGGGTTACTAAATACTCTATAATTTCTGAGATTGGACGCGATTATTTATACCTCGTGTGAAAGCACGTTATACAAAGTTTCGGTCTTACTATCTCCAACCCTGGTACATACTTCCAAACAATACTAACATACCCTTTAACTGCTAGTCTAGAGCATACACAAAAAAAAATTACCATACCACAACTGCATGAAACTAGTAGCATGAAGGCAGAGGGGGGTCTGCTGGGCAAACATTTTTATGCAAAAATATTTTACATGTCACTCAGCTGCGTCTTGCAACCAACACGCCCTGCTGCCCCCCGAGAAGTTGCTACAGCTGCGCATTTGCTGCAGACTTTTGCATGCATAACAAGTCAGCGAGACACATGGACGGACGGAAGGATTGACAGCAGGACGCTGGGACGGACATACAAACAGCGCATAAAAAGGCAGTAGAAGGATTCTTGCTAGAGAAGAAGAGTTGCAGGAAGCGCAAACAAAACTTAAGCGGGCGCCCAGCATAGTTCGTAATCTTTGCAAATAAACGCGTGAAATACCAAGGCGAACCGCAGCGAAACCTTTGCCGGAGACGACGATGACGACGACGACGGCGACGTCGGCTTGCAGGATGTGGACTAGCATGATGGCGACTCTCGGCGGATGGCGTATGGCGCCAGAGACGTCGCTTGCTTTAGAGGATGCCTGCTGCTCGACATGTGTGTGCCGCCATTTTGGCATACAGCTCACACGCCAAATTGCGCATGCAGATTAAAATTCTTGAACGCGCATTTCCGTTTCCGTTTGTAGGATATGCCGGCCATTTTTGTTTTGCTGCACATGCATGCACATATGCTATGTATATATATGAGTCACTTTTACTTTAGTTTTTGTTGTTGCATGCGGTTTGATGCTGCAACCTTGAAGTAACCCTGGAGAGATGCCCTAACTAATTGTGCAATGAAAATCCTTGGGGAAGCAGACTTTGAGTTTTATATTTTGTATTTGCAGCAATATTGTGGAAACGGAGATGCTATGATGCATATTAAAAACTTAAAGGATGCGTTGGTATATAAGGAGTTTTGAAGCTGGAATTATCTATTACTAAGGAATACTTGGGTGCGCTCAATAAGAAATTAGCTCGAAGTTTCTCTTGAGTATTGTATAAGTTGAGATGCTTTCGGGTTAGATGGAAGCACTATGTGTCTTTGGGTTCAAACTGCAGCGAGTTTTGGGTCTTTACCTCTAATCTAATAAAGACTACTTTTAAGACTCAAAACTCGTTTCACTTATAGCCCAAAGATCTATTGTGATGCCATCTAGCCCAAGAGTGGCTCATCTTATCCAATTCCTAAGAGAAATTTGAGATTTTGCTATATTTTGTCTAGTGACATCAAGTATGGAACCGCTTTGAAACCAGAATTATATGATACTATGAAATAGTTGGGTATGTTTTTGATTAGAAACCATCTTGGAATTGATGTCGCAGCTAACAAAGATGATATTAAAGACACAAATTTGATGCACTTGGACCTGCCGCTACTTAGCTTATCCAATATCCAAGAGAAACTTGGGAAGGTGTTTGGAATATTTTCGTCTAGTGACGTCTGCTATCGAGTTTCTTAAACGCAAATGGGAAAGCCCTACTTAAAGATGCCGGGTTCAGTCAATAAGTGTGTTTAGGGACTCTTTCTCTCCAAACACACAAAACCTGCAATTGTTGCTTAGCTGTTTTTTGAGCCTAGAGGATCCCCAAAATAACATAGTCACATCAGTTGGGAAACTTTCTTGAAGCTCTTGGGACTGTAGAAACCAAGCAGTTGCTTGGCCCGCTGAATCCATTCATCCTAAGGGTAATCTGATTCAATCCTTTTCTCTCTGCAGCTGTTTGGTCAAGTGTCTACCATAGCTAGATACAGATTTTACAAGCACTGTTTCCCGCCAGCTTATCAACTACTTCATTTCTGAAAATCATGTGACGTCACGCCAAAAATTGCTCATTATTGCGTTAAGCAACCCTCTGCTACTTACTCTCACTAACTTTTCCCAAGGTGTTGTCTTCCAAATGCTCGCTACTAAGCTGCCACGTTACTTTCGATAACTACTTAAACTTATTTTAGCCAAACTCATAAAATCTCAAAACACCCAAACTTTTCGACCCATAAAATGCAACTCTGTAACCTGATCTAGCTAAATACAAAAATTTTTGGTACTTTTCCCAGCCAAAGCTCTGATTAAATTTAACGCTATTTAACGTTTTAGTTTACGATGTCTGACAAAGTTTACGAGACTCGACGAGCTGTTTATGAGCTTAAATTTGGCAGCCAGGTGGCTCAGTTCAATGGGAGTTACCCGCTAATGCCTTCATTTATATATTCCGAGCAAAAAAAAAAGGTAGAGCAGTTTAGATTATGGTTGTTTTGACATAGCAGGCTGTTTGACTGTCAATTACTTGCTTGGGGTACATATATATTGCTCATACGCAACGTTGCAGTGAGCTTAGAGTACAAGTGGCCGGTATATGTGCGTCCGTTCCATTGATATGCATGCTTCATCATGTAGCCGTGCCACATTTTATTTGCCAACAAATGCTCAGGGTCAGCCAGACGTTGCTGCCACAGTCAGCAGGACAGCCAGAGAGACACAAAAGGCGCACCCGAAACGGAGATCAAATAAAAGAAATGGCTTTGTTTGCTGCATGTGGCATGTGGCATAGAATATCAAGCGTTGATAACGCACAAGCCGTTACCGCTGGCAGGGGACACTAGGGGAAGGAGCTGGGGATGTAGCAGGAGTCGGGGGCAGGGTCTGCCAAACCATTGTGTGTGCTTGTATGTGCTGGCGCATAAATAATGTGACCTGCCTGACTGCGATTATCTGTGAACTATTTTTCACACGTTGCCGGCATACAAAATGGCTGACACAGTGGGCTCGATATTTTTCGTATGTTTTTTCTGTTCCAGCCATATTTCTTGGGCAATATATGAGCTACGTGGCTTAGTGGGGCCACTTGCTGCATTAATTTGGAATATATATTTTATTTTATGCTCGTTTCTACTTACATTGTACTAAAATAATGAACAATAATATCCAGAGGCGTCGATCAAATGTCGGTCTCATGACTTCATAACTTCTTGCAGAGTGTTTGTTGTTAGGAATCACAGTTGCCTTGGCACAAGATCTGCAAAAGATTCGAAAAATTGCAATTAAAAATAATGATTACTAAATTGTAGCTACATTTAGCACACAAAAAGCTACAACCAGTTGCAACATTTTTTAGCCAATTAAAGGTGCAGCTAACAGAGAGCAGAGAGCGCAGGAAATGTTGTAAAATCATTGTACAGTGTTGTCAAACGTTGCTAGGGAAATGTATAAAGTGGAAATCCGCTTGACGGCCAAGCGGCTTGAGTGTTGCATAAAGTGGCCCAAATGCCAGCAGAGCGAAGAGACTGAGCTAACTGGTCAACACAAATGGCCAAAAAGGTAACAGAGCGAAGGGGGGAGAGAGAGAAAAAAAAAATTAACAACTGTTTGCACATGAAATTAATTAATTTTCAACAAAAACTTTGTTGCATAACGTTAGGCGGATTAACTGCTCCTATGTTCTGTAGCCAGCAAAAGAGAGACATCAACAGGCATACAATCAAACATACGAATATGTATATGTAGATAAGCTTCAGTACTTCATATGTGTGTATAGGTGCCTACTTCGATAGGGCTTTGACCTTTCCGGGGGGTCAATTACCACACATCAGCGCATCATGCATGTGCTTGCTTTGATAGACAGGACAGTAAATGAGTAACACAATCCGGTATCGGAGATCTAACTGACACATTGGATCTTGAATTCAACTGTTTTGGGCATTTAAAATTATCTATCCAACTCATACCAAACACATTTTCCTTCCTGCCTATATTTACTGATTTAATAATAAACTAAAAAATGATTGAGATCGATGATACATCATCATCAATTCCTTTATCTCCGGTTGGAGCATAGGGCCTCGTTAAGGTTTCTGCTATAGGTGAATTTGTGTTAATGTGACATGAATTTTGCACCTCCAAGTCCGATGTGCAGGCTGCCGGAGCAGGGGGATTTCTCGAAGCACGATTACCCCTTGGAGACTTTCTAATCTTTACGTTTTGATCCATGTTTAAATTAACTCTTATTCAGGTTGGTAGTTTTTCCGCGATAGTTATAAGCACAAAGCGGAAGCTTAGTAGGAACTACCATCCTCTGATGACTAAGCACATGTTGGCAGTAAACTTCCGGGAAGTCTATGGACCCTATCGTTGGCCCGCGAGGAGCTCCTTCGCTACCGTACCGAGTCTGCCCACTCATGTGGGGGTTGCAATGCATTAAAGCTTAGGATGTTAGCATGATTGGTTATTGAATGGTGCCAAATCACTCGCCATGACGCTAGGAGAATCTTAGACACTCAGGATTTATAAGGAGTTCGGTGCCACCCAAAACCTCTCTGAGACTCTCCCCTCCTAACGCTGTCCGGGACTGCTTATTGGTTATTCGCAGCTAACCTTCATATCTAAAGGCCTTTCACTATCCGCCACATGTGACCCGTCCGGTTGCCTACAGCTCGGCATACGCGAAATGCCCCTAATATCGCGATCTGGACCGCGGAGTTCGATGATATCGGTATCGATGTATTTTTGAGCTCTGTACCATAAGACAGATATGATAAGATTGACTTAAAGGCCGATCTTGGCAAGTCTGTTAGTCGATCAATCCGAGTCTTTTCGCCCATAATAGCAATCTAAAAAGTTATCGATCTCGATGATATTGGTATCGATGTATTTTGAAGCTCTGTTTGAAGCTCTGATTGGTGCTAACCCAATTAATATCGAAACGATTATTAAGAGTTAAAATATCAAATCGAGCTTTAAATATTCATCATCATATCAGTATTATTTATTATCACTTGAGTCCAAACTGATCGGGAACTAGTGAATAGTTCAAAGATTCGGTATTAAAACAAAATAGAATCAGTATCGTTTATTTATACTCGAGCGCCCAAACGGCCGTTAAAATATTTGACATTCAAAACATCGGATCGGTATCGCCTATACCATAATAAAGTATGCAGATCAATTTTAAAAATAGAACCGGTATTGTCTATCCCTACTAGAGAGACCAACCTGGTCGGGAATTAGGACGGCCTTAAAACATTCGATATTTGAAAAAATCATTCATTCATCCCAGCTAGATCGTCCTTGCGGGTTGGGAATACGTCGCACCGTAAAACATTCAATATTAAAAAATCGAAGCGGTATTGTCTAACTCTACTAGAGAGATCAATCTGGTCGGCAACTAGTGCGGGGTAAAAACAATCAATATTAAAAATATCGGATCGGTAGCGTCTATCCCCTAACATTCGATATTACAAAAAATCGAATCCGTATTGTTTATCTCTACTAGAGGTCGGGAATTGGTACTGTGCCAAAACAGTCGCCATTAAAAAAGTCGAATCAATATCGCTTATCCCAACTAGAGCGACCGCCCAAGCTGTTTGATAAGAACATAGTTATAAAGGAAATAGGAAGCTAGGTAGATATAAATCGTTTTCTTCCGAAACACCCAGGCCTTCAAAAGGCCGCTTGTGATGGCACTTGGGCTAATCCCATCTCCCCTAGGGGAGAGCTAGATCTTCTCTTAACTATTCTTTCGTTTCTATAAACGAATTATTCCTAAATATTCTGATTCCTGCGAATTCTGTAACGTTCCGAATAAGTTTCGATCCCAGGGTTTTTAGTCTTCTAGTGCATCCACACAAGAGTTGCTTTTTTGGCTTCCTCCTTTTGTGCCTTCTGACAGTTTCTGCAGTAGTCGAAATGAGGCAATGTCCAATAAGAACCCCTATCCTTGATTCTTCGTACAGTCTGTTTAGTTTTAAATCGCGTTCTATTTAAGCTCTATTGCACCCAATTTTCCTGCTAACTAGACAGGTTTCAGTTTGTTACCATCTATGGTTCAAAGCCTAAGGAACAAAGGAACTTAAGCGCGATTGTCGTATAAAAGTAAAACCCCAGCGATTGTCCCGTTTCCGTGCTTTGGCAACCCACAGATAACTCTCCAATATCCATTACACCGCTGACAATTGACACGTTCCTGTAACTAACCGCAGGACATGTCCTTCGTACTGCAGGACACGCTCACCCACACACACACGGAGGGACGGTGACAATTTTCGACAGCATTTTGTCTGCAGTGTTTAAAGTGCAGTGCAAACACACAGCGACTAAGCGAGGTAGTAAAGACTGACTACAACGCCCACTATGGCCGCATACTTTTCTCAAACACTGTGCACATGTCTGACCAACCATATATGTATTGGAGTGTGTGTGTGTGTCTTTCTTTCTGTCTCTGTGTCTCTCTGTTCGCTACAAAAAGCAAACAAAATTAGCAGCAAAGCTGACGTAGATTTTAACGAATTGACGTTGTCTGGCATGTCCAGGCATGGAAGCTAAATCCAGGACCTGTGTCTAGGCTATGCCTCATAAATGCAACAATTAAGTTGCCTGGACATTCATCCTTTTTCTCACGCGCTATCTCTTTCTAGCTTCACAGTGCCTGGCTGTTGAACGGCTTAATTATGTTTGTGTACATATGTGTCTCTCTGTGAGCGAGTGTGTGCATACTTATATGCAGCAGTGTAACTAAGGTTGAGCCTGCGTCATTCGTCAACGGCTCAAGTGATTTTCACTGTAAACCCAAAGTCCAGCCAAAGTCAAAAAGCAAAGCAGTTGTAAGCAGTTGTGTGAATTCATGTTTTTGGTCAAATCTACAAACTCTCTTGCATAACATCGGGCGTAACATCCGGTACACGGCAAATGACAAATCAAAGACCAAATCTCTTCGAACCGGAATGTTGTTCATGTTGTGTCGTCTGACGCATATTTCGACAAATTTTTGAGCTAAAACGTAAAAATTTGAAGTTTGAAATGAAAAGATATCGTGAGAGTCGATATTTTATACTCTTTCGGGGTTTTTAACTGGCATAGAATTAATTGATAATAAGTCCTAGTTAAGTTACTCAGCGTTTGTGAACTTTGAACAGTCTGAGGAAGATCTAAAGATCCTGAACTAAAAGTAGTTCAACTAATTCTGGCTAACGATAGAACTACCACGCTTTTAACATAAGGATGAGTCTTCAACCTCATGTAGCCCAATCTGCAATTTATCGAGCACTATGAGATATGATTTTTCCTCGACTTGGCCACAATTATTATATAAATAATGAATGTTTAGTCAGTATCAATAACTCTTCTCTTATAGCGAGTGGTTAACTCAATGCATAAGGCTCGTCGTAGAGACGCATCGCTATCTTTAATATGATTTTGTTTGTTGTGTGAAACCACTCTGGTTACAATTTTTTCTCGACTTGTTCTCAATTATAATATTTATAAGGAATATCAAGTGAGTATCAACAAATTTTTAAAGTTGGTTCTTTTAAAGTGAGAATTTTAATTAATACGCAAAGTTCGTCGCAAAGACGAATCGTTAGCTTTAGTGTTATTTAAACTGGTAGCTTCCATAGAAACGAAATGAGAACGTGTAGATTAAAAAAATGTGTTAAGAGTGACTTGAGAGATTAATCATCTGCGCTTGAAGAGACTAGCTGCTACGCATGACAAGCATTATCCCATAGTTAATATACCCTTTGCAAGTGCAACCTATGCAACTGCTGCAGAAACAACAACTAAAACGATAACAACAATGGCAACATTGGGCAAACATATCACGCGATCAATTTGTCAAACATGTGGAATCCAACAACAACAACAACGACAACACCAACAAATGGAACAACTGGAACAGAACATAAATGAAGTAACCACTGAATTGATGCAACATACTGACAAACTGAATAAATGACAGCTGGCTGGCCAAGTTTTCCCGAACCGGGCATTGGGATTGCGGCCATGTTTGTGTTGTCTGTGAATGTGATTACGGCTAAGAGAGAGCGGTCGAGAGGGGGACGAAAGGGGCAGGAGTTGGGGTCAACCATTGTGGCTAACAAAATTGACAGCAACAGCGACGGCATTTGACGCACATCATCAATATGTGACTGGCAGCCAGTGTTGTAAACGCCGTGTGTGGGAGGGTGAGTGTTGTGAAGTTGTTCTTGTTGTTGTTGTTGCGCTAAGCTTATGACATGTCACACAGCTGTCATTATGCAAGAGAAACCTACGAAAACATGGCCAGTGACAAACTATTACATGGCAATTGTTTGTTAGATGAGCGCAACGTCAGGATAAACTCGGGAACCCAGGAAACCCAATACACCCACACACACATGCCAAAGGCCTTAGTTACCGATGTTGTGTCCAGCTGCAATAGATACATCATCAGAGAGTGTGTGAGTGTGTGTAGGTTATTAGATATGGTATAATACGTACATTAGTATATGGACATAAATCAGGCATATGGGTCGACCGAGAGAGAGCATTACCATAGAAACTAAGCCTGAAACCCGTGACCGTGCCGCCATTAGCTGCAGGTGTTGTTACCATGAATTTAAGTGAGTGCCAGTCAGCCATCCACCAAGCCAGCCAGTGTTGTAGGCCATTGTGGAGATAAAGGCCAAAATGACGGGCCGCGTTTTCTCACGTTTTCAACAAGCTGTCACAAAATACTAAATTATGACAGTGGCAACCTTCTGCTCGCAAAATATAATTTATGAGCAAAAAAAATGTTTAATACTCAGTCAAGGTGCAAGTACTAAAAAGAATGCTGCCAGACAGACAGAAGCTGCGTGCTGTGAAACTAAAGTAGTAGTAGTAGTCACTTTGTTGGTATAAAAATTTACTTTTAATGAATTATAATGTTCCAAAGGATAATGATCAAGGCTACTCCATTCAGCTTGCGTATTTTCAAAAATGATTGGGTTCTATGCCTATATCAGGAGGGCACAGTAGCAGGCAACTTCTTTGAAGAGCTTTCGACGAAGCTTTCATTCCGCCTCCCCGACTGTTGTAGCGTTCGTCAAGCGGAGATAAACGCAGTCTGGCAAGCGGCTAGACTTATTGGCACCTTCGACTGGAGTCCAAGGAACATTGTAGTACTTGTCGACAGTCAGGCTGCAATTAAAGCTTTTTCATCGCATACCATAAGGAGTAAACTGATCCGTAACATGACAGTAGCGCTCAACCGTATCCATCAACACTCGATAACCCTCTGCTGGGTTTCAGGTGTCCCTGGCTACGAGGCGGCGAACGAGTGCGCCAGGAGCGACTCAGCGCTGATAGCTCACCTTGCGGTTATGGACATAAAAAGACCATCACAGGACATCATATCGCAAATCAAGAAGACGGCTAGAGCTTTGGCAGAAAGAGAATGGGACATAGTTTCCGGTTGTCACATCTCCCGAGCACTCTGGTGGGTTCCTCTCACTGAGGTGTCCCCGATAACGAGGCGGCGGACGAGTGCGCCAGGAACGACTTAACGCTGAAAGCTAACCTTGCGGTTATGGACATAAAAAGACCATTACAGGACATCGAATCGCAAATCATAGAAACGGCTAGAGCTCTTAGGGAAAGGAAAAATTAGGAAAAATTGGACATGGTTTCCAGTTGTCACATCTCCTGAGCACTTTGGCCGAGATATCATCTAAAGCGAGCATTCGAAATATTGCGCTTCCCCAAAAACAGGGCTAGAACGAAGCACACAGAGCGCCATAGTCAATACGGTTGAGAGGTTGCACATCCCCCATCACGATCTCTGATGCAGCTGCAGAGATGAGGAAGACACTGAAAGCATCCAACACCTGCTATGCGACTGCCCGGAGCTGCCTAGAAGACGAACCCAATTTCTGGGTAAACCATTATTTGAGGATCTAGGTAATCTAGCCTATCTGCTCATAACGGATGGCTGCTTACGTTGAATCCTCAGCATGATTCTCCAACATGAGACACTTTGGCGATTAGGGGTGAACAAACAGTATTTGATCCTCCTCAACAATCCCTTCCTTTCGTCTCTGTGTGATCTCAGTCACTATCTGAGCTGCCTTTACAACCTAATCTAATCTCACCTATGCCTATAACACATTTCATCGTCTTTCAAAATTCAAAATAAATTTCGTCATGCCTCACATTCTTTAAGTAGTCCTTGTACTTGGCCTTCCCTGGCTTAACTTTCCTTAATTTGACCTTGCATTTTGACCTTTTTTTTAAACACGCCCTGCCAAAGCTTTTCATTCAGCTTTAATTCTAAAAAAGTTGTACAAAAGTGTCAACTGCAAAATGAAATGAATTCGTCTAGAAAAAGTTCTAACAAAATTGTCGGTTTTATTTTTTGGTAAATTAAATTTACATGCAATTACAGCTCTTCAACTGTGTGCTTGTGTGTGTGTGTTGAGTATCTGTGTATGATGTGTCTGTCTCTGTGTGTATCTGTGTGTATGTGTGCGGTTGTGGCCTGCTGTTTTGCGGTTAACCAAAAAAATTTCGTTTGCAACACATTTGCAAACTTAACAATGTTGCCACCGGGGCTTCAAACACACAATACGTAGTATGTAGGCCCGGAATCCGGAATCAATTCAAAACCAAATCCCCACCCGATAAGGCCAATGTCGGCTTGATAGTTTTGCATTGTTGCGGTAAATTGAAAACATTTACATACATTTGGCATTTATTGTTTATGCATTGGTTGATATATCATCATCATCAGCAGTAACTTTATGAACAACATCATCATCATCTGCATCAATAACATCATCATCTTTGACCAAAACCTCATCATCTGCATGAACAACATCATCATCTTTTATTTTCGATATCATTATTATACAATCAACAATATAGTAGAGTCTTTAGTTTGGTTTTGTTTTTGTCGTTGTGGCTTTAAAATTGTGGCAATTTAATTTTTGCACGTTTTACTTTTTGTGGAACTTTTGCACTTTATACTCGGAGCTTTTATTTTAATTGGGTTTTAGTTGTAAATTTGTACGCTTT
This sequence comes from Chymomyza amoena, assembly GCA_037043745.1. Taxonomy (NCBI): domain Eukaryota; kingdom Metazoa; phylum Arthropoda; class Insecta; order Diptera; family Drosophilidae; genus Chymomyza; species Chymomyza amoena. The sequence goes on from JBAMAX010004560.1 coordinate 423,535, forward strand.
ATGGTTAATTAAGATGTTGGCCCAAGCAATAAGCTGGCATAATTGCTTTGGTATATATATTCGTAGTATTTTAATACCAATTGACAACTAGGTCAAATATAATCAATAGTAAAATTCATAATTTTTAAGTGCATGTACCATATTTTTATAAAATCTGTGCGTAAAATCTCTTTTGATGGGAATAAATATTGATGGAATATTTGTTGACAACTCTTAAGTGACTGCTGGGGAGTGTTTTCTGGGAAATTTTAGTGATTTTGCTTTTTTACGTAATAGTAGCTGGATAAAGTATAAGTTACGAATAATATAGTGAATATATGAAATATATTATTAGTGAATAGTTTTGAATATTACGTATGCTAAAAAAAATTTGGAACAGTACAAAATAATTTAGAAAAAAAGTAAGATTTTAAGAAATTGTGCGAATAAAATCACTAAGATGAATACAATGAATGGTATAATAGTAAGGAATTAATCTATTTAAAAACGAAAAAAAAACTACTACCTATATAAGTACTAGACCCAAAAAAAAAAAATCATATAAAATATGTTCCGAAACCCTGCATCGATATTGAAAGCTCATATGGTTGCAGGCTTGATTATAATCAATTATTTATGGAACAAAAAAGTTTTTTTTAGTAAAGACAATGACAAAAGTTACGATGAAAAATTGGTCGTAAAAATTGTATATAAAAAAATCGTATTGTTGTTGGTTAAACTTTTTTGTAAAGCCTTTGATTGAGCATAAAGTGCTTTTTATACCTTATAATCAAAGGGTAAGGGTTTTATGAAGTGGAACAAAA